>CM033650.1:21435134-21803471 GCA_019512145.1 Engystomops pustulosus | reverse complement strand
ACATCCCTGGTCATGTGATGGCACGCAGGTGCACGGCCTGTTACATCTCTGGTCATGTGCTCGTTATATAACGCAGCTCTGATTACTCTATATGATCCTAACGAACTGTGCACCTGTGTGACCATTTCTGTCCATTGGAAGTAAACAATGAAGCTTCCTATAGAAAGACAGCAAGCAGAGCTCTAGATAACCGTGAGATATTGATACAGAAAGTATATTGGGAAACTGTATAATTTGTCATTATACAACAGCCCCCCCCCCCCCTTCCTATAGAAGCTGCAGATAAAGATCCAGTTCATGTCTATTTTTAACTGCCTGTATGTCCAGTTCTGTAGTTCAGAGAACTTATGGGATCTGAAAGATGAGAATCTTTTCATTAATATGGTGCAAGAAGCCTGTTACTAGGGGCTAGAGATTCCAAGCTTATGAAGTGAAAACCCACTAAAACCACCAAACTTGACTGTGAAATGGTCATGTGAAAATGGTATGAGAAGAGTCATATTTGCCTGACTTTGGGGGAATGTTTTTTTATGGGTGAACAGATGAGCTTTCACATTTCACCCCCTACTGGAGGGGACTAGTAGTTTAGTTGGATAAAACCTGCTGACAGGTTCTCTTTATCCAGTTTATCAGTTTCCTTCTAACCATAAAGCAGTTCTAAAATGCTGTGCTAAATGTGGGTTACACCAGCATTGTTATCAAGGATGGTAACTTTAAAGGTAACCTGTCATCAACAATTGGCCTACAGTGTAGCGTAACACCTTCTAGTTGTTATTTCTTTCATGCTCCAGTGTGATGGCATCATTCAGAAAATCAACTTTGAAGGGAGATGTAAATTTCTGGTATAAAGTCAAGGAGGCGGAGATTTTAAAACTGAGCGCCTCCTACTCTGTGATTTACATCACGCATCGGACTTTGGGAGATCTGGTTAGTGATGTCGCTGGATGCAGGACCGTCAATTACAGTGAAGGGGCTTTCTGGGGAAGAGAGAGCTTGACTTCAGTGTTAAATTCTCCTCCTCCTTGACTTTATACAGCCAGTTTACATATCACATATTAACTGGGTAATAGATACATGATCTGGATGTTCAGCTACTTGGCAACATACTGGTAGTGGTTTGTTAGATTAATTTCTGATGATGGGTTCCCTTTAAGGACTCATGGGGGTGGAGAATTCATGCCTTTATGTCGCCACCTAGCTTGAATAATATTCTCGCCACCATCATCTTAACTACCTTTGGTACGTTATGCAGTAGTTGTATTGTGATGATGTAGCAAGCCTAGTATGACTCTTCTCCGCCCCCGTGACTCCCTACAGTAAACTGCATTATGCATATAATGAAGGTCCACGACCCAATTACAAACTCATTCTCATTTTTGTAGACTAAACAATTTATCACTCATGTTATTGTTACAGGGAAACACCAAGATCAATACTTTCAACTGGGCTACTATAAGAAAATTGAGTTTCAAAAGGAAAAATTTCCTGATCAAACTTCATCCACATATTGATGTGAGTTAAGGGGATGTCTCCTGTATCCAGTCTTCATTCTCTG
This sequence comes from Engystomops pustulosus, assembly GCA_019512145.1. Taxonomy (NCBI): domain Eukaryota; kingdom Metazoa; phylum Chordata; class Amphibia; order Anura; family Leptodactylidae; genus Engystomops; species Engystomops pustulosus. The sequence continues at coordinate 21,801,916 of CM033650.1, read as the reverse complement.
AATGGGACAAGATGAATTTATTCTGTTAAGTTGTAACAAATTACCTCCTTCCATCTTTTCATGGACACAATCGTATCTTTTGTAGACCTTATGTAAGGACACGCTAGAGTTCACTATGGTGAGTCGAGACGCCTGTAAAGCTTTTTGGAAGACCTGTGTGGAGTATCACGCGTTCTTCCGCCTATCCGAGGAACCCAAATGTAAGCCCAAACCCTTCCTCTGCAGCAAAGGCTCCAACTTCAGATACAGGTAAAACATTCATAGAAAATGTTCTTCTCCATCAGAGTTTGGTCATTAGATCTATAGTGAAAATATTACTACCTGGTACTGATGACCTGACAAAATTCTCACCAATGTATTTTATAGATTTTGGAAGGAGAGTGATGATAAACCAGGGACACTTATTCATACATCCAGGCATCGTGACTGTGGTAATCTTCTTATATTTGTTATCCATCGCCTCCTTCCTTCTAAAAGCAACATTTATTATTATTTATGCTTAAAGGGGTGTTCCCATCTGGGCATTTACATTTAATTTAATTCATTTGCCATATGTAAACATTTCTTCAATTGGATGTTATTAAAAAATATGTTCCTGTGTAAAGATAATTTCCCATAAACATAGCCATGTTGTCGCTTAGAAATGAGATTGCTTCCTTGGATACGACCACGTCACACTCTGGCAGCAGTGGCCAGACATGAGCTATTGAGCCCTGCCTGACCCCCTGGATTCAGCGATCATTACCACCGGACGGCTGTGGGACCTGCAATAACTCCTGGATATTTCATATACAAACACCCTTTGTGTCTATGTGCAATCACTCCAGCAGAGGTGGTTGTATCCGAGGAAGCTATCTTGTTTCTAATGAACCATATTACTACATTTATGAGAAATTATCTTCACACAGGTAAACAATTTTTAATAACATCTAATTGAAAAAATGTTTATATATGGCAGATTAATGAAACTCAATGTGAATGCCCAGGCGAGAATACCCCTTTAATGAGTTACAACTACTCTGGGAGTGTTACCAGAGCCCTCTCGTGCTGCAGCTTTACTGTCTGTTAAAACTGTGCAGGAGCACTCCCCCCTGCCTGTTATCTCAGTGGGTGCGAAGTTTCTTCTTGCACAGTGTAACAGTGGAGGAGCCCTCGTGATCCCCCCCAAAGCCCCTCTGGCTCAATAGCATAAATGAATAACAAATATAAGAGGATTACCACTACATCTAGCGGTGTCCCTGGTTTATCAAACTTGATATTCATTGTAGACAGTGGCCTGGAAGGGGAGACCAAAAAATGATCAGTTGCACCCCACCTCTGTGCCCACCCGTAGAGCTGCCCACCTGCTGGCAAAGCAGAACAGCAGACTGTGTGTGTGTGTGTGTGTGTGTGTGTGTGTGTGACTGTGTGTGTGTGAGTGACTGTGTGTGTGTGTGTGTGTGTGTGTGTGTCAAAAGTTTGGACACACCTTCTCATTCAAAGAGTTTTCTGTATTTTCCTGACTATAAAAATTTGTGGATTTACACTAAAGGCATCAAAATTATGAATGAACACATGTGAAATTAAAGTGGTATTCCGGGAATATGAACGTCTGATACAGAATTCCCATAATGCTATAAATAAAAAACTCAATGTCATTAGTCCTGGAATACCTCTTTAACAAAAAAAAAGGGTGAAACAACTGAACGTATGTCTAATATTCTAGGTTCTTCAAAGTAGCCACCTTTAGCTTTGATTACTGCTTTGCACACTCTTGAAGCTTATCAAGAGAATTCCAAGAGGTAGTCACCTGAAATGGTTTTTCAACAGTCTTGAAGGAGCTCCCAAAGATGCTTAGCACTTGTTGGGTTTTTTACCTTCACTCTGTGGTCCAGCTCACCCCAAACCATCTCGATTGGATCCAGGTCTGGCGACTGTGCAGGCCAGGTCATCTGGAGTAGTACCCCATTACTCTCCTTCTGGGTCAAATAGCCCTTACATAGTCTGAAGGTGTGTTTGGAGTCATTTTCCTGCTGAAAATAAATGATGATCCAACTAAACGCAAACCAAATGGAATAGCATGTGCTGCAAGATACTGTAGTAACCGTGCTGGTTCAGTATAAATAAGTGTCACCAGCAAAGCCCCCCAACACCATCACACCTCCTCCTCCAGGCATGTATAGTCCATTCGTTCACTTTTTCTGCACAACGACATGGTGGTTAGAGCCAAAGATCTCAAATTTGGACTCATCAGACCAAAGCACAGATTTCACTGGTCTAATGTCCATTCCTTGTGTTCTTTCGCCCAAACAAGTCTTAGTTGCTAGGAAACCACTGTTGAGGACAGGCAACAAGCAGAAATGTTACCATAACTTAATTTCTTATAGTAATGATGGCCACTCGTTTTCCTTTCCTTTGTATAATAGCTAGAAAAGAAAGCAGCTGACCGTCTTTTCAGGAGGACTATCAGCTGTGTATACACCGGACTTCTGCACAACACAACTGATTGTCCCAAACCCATTTATAAGGCATGAAATCCCACTTATTACACATAACGGGGCACCTGTGATGTGAAAACCTTTCCTGGTTACTACCTCTTGAAGCTTATCAAGAGATTATCAAGAGTGTGCAAAGTCCCAGCAAAAGCACCTACAATATGTCTTATATTTTCAATTGTTTCACACTTTTTTGTGCAATATATAATTCCACATGCGTTAATTCATAGTTTTGATGCCTTCAGTGTGAATCTATAATTCACACTGAGCAGAGTATATAGTGTCTAATATGTTAGTGTATATTATATCTGCATATATGTTGTATTAGGTGTGTATATAATATATAATTATGTATAGATGTATATATACATACACACACAATATATTGTGTGTGTATATATTGAACATATAATATACAAACACGGATATATTAGTGTGCAATATATACACAAACATACATGTGTGTGTAAAATATATATCATCACATGCACATAACACACACGTATGATTATGTGAATGTATTATGCATAATATACACACATGCAGGCACACATATATGTACATTATGCTGTTTGAGTGTATATGCTATATACACTCACCGGCCACTTTATTAGGTACACCATGCTAGTAACGGGTTGGACCCCCTTTTGCCTTCAGAACTGCCCCAGAACTGCGGTCTGGGGTTTGGGCGTGGGGGGGCTTGTGGTAGCAGCGCAGTGAGTTGCAGGCCGGTTGCTTAGGGGAGGGGCGGGAGCGGGCAGGAAATCAGCCTCCTGCTGATCTACTATGCCCCGTGGAAGCACTGAATAAAAGAAAAACTCACCTCAGAATCCGCGTTCCTCCGGCTGATCACTGCAGCGCACACGGAGTAAGGTGTCCAGTGCTGGCAGCGTAATGACATTACGCTGCCAGCGCTGGGAAGCTTACCGTCCTGTGCGCTGCTGTGATCGGAGTGACAGAGCAGGAAGCGTCAGCACGCTGCTCTGTCATGGCTGTTAGCAGTATCGGAGCGCAGCTCCGATACTGCTAACAGCCATGACAACCAGGTGTGGACAGTGGTTGTCCGCACCTGGCAGTGGTTGGGAGGATGGGGCGCGTGCCAGCAGTCTTCTACTGTCCAATTTCAATGAGCTTCTGCAAATTATAGCCTCAGTTTCCTGTTCTTAGCTGAAAGGAGTGGCATTGGTCTTCTTCTGCTGCTGAGCCCACCTGCCTCAAAGTTCGACGTACTGTGCATTCAGAGATGCTCTTCTGCCTACCTTGGTTTGTAACAGGTGGCGATTTGAGTCACTGTTGCCTTCTATCAGCTCAACCAGTCTGCCCATTCTCCTCTGACCTCTGGCATCACAAGGCATTTCCGCCCGAACAGCCTCACTGGATGTTTTTTTCTTTCTTTTTCGGACCATTCTCTGTAAAACCCTAGAGATGGTTGTGCGTGAAAATCCGTAGATCAGCAGTTTCTGAATAACTCAGCCAACAACCATGCCACGTTCAAAGGCCTCAAATCACCTTTCTTCCCCATACTGATGCTCGGTTTGAACTGCAGGAGATTGTCTTGACCATGTCTACATGCCTAAATGCACTGAGTTGCCGCCATGCGATTGGCTGATTAGAAATGAAGTGTTAACGAGCAGTTGGACAGGTGTACCTAATAAAGTGGCCGGTGAGTGTATATGCGCGCAGAGTGTATATGTATGGTGGAGTGTATAAGTATACGATATGTATGTACTATACAGTATGCTTACAAATTTTAAATGTAGATACTTTGTGTATATAAGGTTTGTGTGTGTATATATCAATCAGTGTGATTTTGCAAATGTGTGTATATATTGTTATATACCCAGCCTCTCCTACGGTAGTTACACCCAGATGGTAGATTTCCTTTATTTCAAAAGTGGAGGCTTTAAAACGTTATCTTCACTTTTAGTGGCAGAACCCAAAAACAGCTGTTTGATTCTTGGACTAAAGGAAAAGCAAAGAATCTTCCCTTTGAAAGGTAATGTCCTGCATATCTGATATCACATGTATCCGCTCACTGGTTCCTGAACTCTAATTTTTTTTTTTTTTGTTCTCACAGAAAACACTTACAGGCAAACCTCCATGAAAGACAATGCAGGTCGTCCCCCGACCTCCTGACTGAAGTGGCAAAACAGGTAAGAAAATATATATACACTGACTTACAGACGACCCCCTAAGTTACAAACGGACCTCTGGATTTTGGTAATATAGCTGATTATTGTAGCCTTAGGCTAAAGTACAGTAAAACAGTTATTAAAAGGTGTCTGTAATGAAGATTATGACAACCCAACATTTTTAAAATCCAATTTGGCTGGGTTTACAATTATAAAATATAGTTCCGACTTACATACAAATTCAACTTGAGAACAAACCTACAGAACCTATCCTGTATCTGCCTGTATCTACAAAAGCAAACCAAATATGATCAATAATCTCACTAAGGTCAGAAACCGCTAAAATGTAATGATGAGCAGATACTGACTCCATCATCTTCTTTCCCTCCAGCCCAATGACCTCCGTCTGGTATACACCAGCAGACCATGCTCCAGAAGCGTCAACAGTGTGCGCTGGGACCCATTTGTTCACCAAAATCGAAGGAACTCGGCTATTGAAGTTGTTTTTAAGTCTGACATAGAGACGTCCAAACCAGAGAAGATGGAACAAGTATCTTTGCAACAATCAAAAAGCAGTTCCTCGTTCCCCGGCTGTAGCTATGGTGACGTTGCCAGTATGATGTCCCAACAGCATTCACATAGAAGACCCTTGTCTTGCTATGAGGAAAGTAACCACTTTTCTGGGAATCATAAAAGTTCTTCTGAAGGCAGCATGAGGGACAGAATCCCTGCCTCACCAAGGACATATATTGAAATGGGTACCGGGTCCTCCTCCGCAAGACACAAGTTCAATAAAGGCCCTCCCAAAATATACTGCTATACAGATGGTATCTCGCCAATACCGGCTCAAACGTCAGCGGTAGTGGAGGAAATTATACGTCTGACCAGCCAGTCAAAGCTTTTTGCCCAATCAGCAGAGAGAAGTCCAAGTTTTAGGAGGTTGAAGGAGTACCATCAACCGGTTTACCCTCGGACCAGTTGTAAAAGTAGTTCCCAGGCAGATGCTCAAGTGACAAGAGTGGAAGACGATCAAGAACCTTTCTCGAAGAGATCTTGGAGTCATTCAGATATGAAATCAGAATGTTTGCCCCGTGGTTCAGAGTTCCAACCTCTAGGTCCTTACCCTATTTTAAGCAGAACATCTAGTGTCTCCAAACCACTACCTCACCAGCTTACACCATTACCACTTCCCCCGCCACCATTACCACCACCTCCACCTCCTCCATCGACTTCAAAGAAAGGCCCACAAGTCACAGAGAGATATGTCTACAGTGGGACTGAATCGAGCGACTCCGAATCGGAGATCATAAATCCATATTACTACGCTGTATTTGGGAAAAATGTAAGACATCCCATGGCAAGAGTTAGGTTGTCCTCAGGTAGTCTTCAACTAGAAGAGGAGGAAGATATCCCTATAAATGTCCAGCCATGGGAAAGCAGGACGCCCAAACACGAGTGGAAACATTTCCACACTTAAAGAGAAGTTCAGCCTTAGAAGACCATTTTACAACTTTGTGTTAATCAATATCAAAAAATTTGAGTATAATCCATTAAGGATGTTATTGGGAAAATTGCACAGCAAATTTGCAGGACTGTGAGGGGGGAGGGGGTGTCATGGATCTGCCAGGGATTTCACAGGTTGTAACCTAAAAGGATTGTGGTGTAGATTTACAGGGCATCCACCACCAGGATGAAGGACTGCATGCAAATGAGCCTGAGAGGCTCCATAGGTGTTAATGGAGCCTAGAGCCCCTCAGGCTCATTTGCATATAATCTTTCATTTAAAAGCTTCTCCACATGCCATTAAACCTGGTTTGGGGCCCCCAACACGCTAGTTTGTCCTTAGGCGGCATGGGCTCAGGGTCCCAAAGATGTACGAGACTGTAGTGGTCTACATACTTAGCCACTTCAGATTCACAAGTCCTGAACACTGGATGCATTGCACATGCACCAGGGGTCATAACCCTATGGCCTTTCCCCTCCTGCAATTTGGAATAGCAGAAACCAATGGCTGCAGGTTTAACAGGTGTGGGGCACTAAACTCCAACTGCATAAAGGCATACCGGCCTCAAAACATACCCGATGTTCCTTTTCAAGGGGCGGGGGGGGGGGGGGGGGGGGGGGGGGGCTGGGGGGGGGGGGTTTCAAGTCATAATAAAAATTTCCCCATGAACCATCAAAAGAGAGGATTTTGGATTTGATACTAAATGTTTGAATATGAGCTAAGCTTTAATAGCCCAGCATGGCATATATACAGCGGACCGAACTTTCTGCCCCCCTCCCCTTCAGTGGGGATCTAATAACCTTAGATAGCCAATTAGTATCAAAAGATAACAAAGAAAGATTTGTAAAGACCCCCAAGTATACAAGGAATGTTAGGGGAGTTCAGCTCTACATCTCACAGAATTGTGAAGGCAGCCATAGGCTACAATACAGACTGGTTTTTAGTGTTTACATATTCAGACTACAGCCATGTTCAGACTATAGGCATGAACAATGCATTTACTATACTGTATATGGTTGAACTGGTTCTCATCTTGAATATTTCTGCCATCCATTGTAATATTTCTCTAAAAACCATAACTAATAAAAAGGTTATTTTGTAATATCTTGGTTGCTATTTAACCCCTTTGCGACAGCCATACAGCTCAAATGCTTACATACCTCTGCAGAATTTTGGACTTCTTGGCCTTTTTTTCAGAGAATCTGAATGATAACACTAAAGCCCCAGTCAGACAAACATGGCAGCTAGAAACACAGTTGTTCTAGTCCTAGAAAAACTGCAAATATCCAAAGTTGCAGTAAAAAACCCCACCTTTTAAACATAACTGTAGACCTATTATTCTTTCCAGGGCTCATGAGCGCCACCATCAATTATTCATGAGAATAACACATTCAGAATTTCTTTAGACAGTACAAGTCACAGCCCGGGATCATTTACCTGTGATAGAGTCGCTGGTCTAACGTGGAGGAATCATCATAAACCCAGACAGTCTCTGCTGCTGCCACCTCCTGGTTGTACTCAGTAATACATCATCTGTAAAATATGTGTGGGTTATGTGGCTAAAAGAAGGTCCTTTACTCTCCCCTGCAGATTCTTCTCACTATAAAACCTGTATGATCCCTATGACCTGCAGTCTATAGGTCCTCTCCTCTGTCCCCCGCCTCACACATCTAAAGGGTGGGCCAATCCTGCCAATAGAGATGTGTATGGCCAAATTTTGGTGTGTGCAGCAGCTGATTTCAGTCTACCCACTTGTAGCTCGTCTAGTTCACCTACTTAGACAAATATGGCTAAAGCAGCCGCACAGCCGGATAGGTGAAGGAGTTACATAATGTTACTTTAAGATTATGCAATGGAAGGAGTCCTCATGTTTTCTTCATAGCTCGAGCTCAAATACAACTTTCCCCGAATATGCTTTTTCTTAGTTGAATTGAACTTTGGAACTCAATCACTTTTCAATGTTATTGTAAATAATAAGGGAATTTTAGCTTGTACAGAAAGGGGTTGTCCAATTTTAACAAATAATTAATATCAATTGTGTGATGAAGTTACAGGAAGTATCGTGGAAAATGCTATGTCAATTCCTTAGTTTTCTAGATCACTGCTTGCTTTATGGTTTACTACCGGTGGGAAAAAAAAAACAGGCCCTGGTCATGTGATGTCACACAGGTGCACGGATCGTTACATCCCTGGTCATGTGATGGCACACAGGTGCACGGATCGTTACATCCCTGGTCATGTGATGTCACACAGGTGCACAGATCGTTACATCCCTGGTCATGTGATGTCACACAGGTGCACAGATCGTTACATCCCTGGACCTGTGATGTCACACAGATGCAGGGCTTGTTGTATCCGAGCTGTGTGATACGAGCCGTGCACCCGTGTGACATCACATGACCCGGGATACAACAAGCTGTGCACCTGTGTGACATCACATGTCCAGGGACCGCTTATTATCCAAAGGGCGTAAACAAAGCTCCTCCTGTTAGATAACAGCAAGCAGAGATCTATAAAACCATGAAGAATTTATACTGAAAGCATATTGGAAAGTTAACACAAACAATCAATTTGCTGAAAGCGGACAACTCCACAGACACTACACATCTAGAATCACTAGTTACAGCTTTTAATCAAAGTATTTAGCAGTCATTGATAATCTACAGTATGTTAAACAGTTTCCATTACAAATTCAGTTTGTGAATTTGTTGCAGGTTTTATTCAGAAAAAAGCAACAGATTTTTTTTTTTTTGGTGCTGCATATTTTCAGCTTCAATGGATGAAAAATATGTCTGCTTTCTGCCAACAGCTTCTCTTCTGACCATAGGTGAGGGCTGGCACTGTGTTTTGGAAGAGAGTAGCCATGTTTTTCAACATTCGGATAACCAACACGTGTCTTTATATGGAGGGAGAAATACCCGGACTTTCTGGTAGAGAAGCGAGAAAGAAAAGCTTCAAGAAAACTGAAAAGTCTGAGCTTCTATTTGCGCTGCAAAAATATTTTAAATAAATTTTTTTTTTTTTTTTTTTAAATCTGCTACATGTGAACGCAGTTTTCAAACCCGATATGCACTTCCCTTTTCTTTATGGAATGTATAATATTTAAGACATTTGCCAGTGGTCCTCCACATGTGAATGTGACTTGAGCATTTCATATCCATAAAAAAAAAAAAAATACATAATTAAAAAAAAAAACACAGGACACGTGATCAGAATTTAAATATTTATTCTTAAACCATTTAAAATCCCCTGAAATATTGAAATAAGCTTACTCTATTAACAGATTTACAAGAGTAATAACTACGAAGGATATATGGGTACCACTGGGTTTTTTTTTTTTCTCCATTTTTTTTTTTTTAAACTTTTTTAATTTCTATCTGTGAAGTTCTTATAAAGCTTTTCTGATTGACCATATTTACAACTTTTTACTGCTTATATATTTATAAAAATATTTTATTTTATTTTTTTAACGATAACATTGTTTTTCAAAAACTATTTTCAGACTTTCTCGAGATATAAATTTGAAGTGAGTTTCGTTAAGAGAGCAAAACGAAAAAAAAAAATATTTAAAACTAAAAGCGACAATGAAGGAAATTAAAAAAAAAAAAAAAAAAAGTGAACTCAAATTGTATAGGCACCACTGAAAAAAAAAAAAAGTTGCTCATTCCTTGGCATTAGCCAGTAATATGTTTTCAAGTGTCCTCTTAAAGCAGGATTTATGTTTGGGGGTGGCGGGAGGGGGGGGCATCTATCTACCCTGCGGTGGAAATAAGCATGCTGCAATTTGAAGCAATTTAACGAGATATATTACATTGCTTTGGGGGGGGGGGGGGGGATGGGGGGGTTAATTCTGCACCAATGACCATCTGATCATCTGGGGTTGTAGTAGAATAGTTCTACATGAGTTACATGGCCCGGTAATCCGTAACGCGCCATTTTTTTTTGTCTCGGCTACAGATTACACTGCCATTCCCCTACGCGCTAAAAATGGACCCAAAGCTCTTTGGATCAGCACTGTACATGGTCCTATTGTAGCCTGACCCAATATATGTACAAGGCATCGGTCCCAGCACCTGATCAGAGTAAGGCTTACGCTACATGGTTGAAAAATATAGGACAAGGCCGCGTGGCGTAATTGGCAAAAAAAAATATTAAAAATAAAAAAAAAAAAAAAAAACTTTCCGTGTGGCTAAGACATTGCACTGCCAGTTCTTCACAGCAAAAGCAGTAGGTGGGCTGCCGGCCTTATCCTACCCGCTGGGTAGCTAGAAAACAATCACTTGACACTGCAGCATGCTCATTTGCATCAGATACTGGCGGTCACATCCCCTTAACCAAAAAAAAAAAAAAAAAAAAAATCCAAAAACACTGCAATGGCAATTGGATAAAATGTGACGGTCACGCACCGGTTACATTTTATAGATTTGGCAGATAGTCTGTGCGGTGCGTGAGACCGGCCGGGCCGCACGCCATGTAGGGGGGATGGTGTCGGGGGCCCACGTCTCTGGCACATGTGGGTGTGAGCCCCTCCCACAAAAAAAACAAAACAAAAACCTGGGCTCAAATCATAAAAACGCACACTAACACATCATAATATTATAATATTGCAATCAAACCACATATTATAATATTATAACGACACCACCTCCGAGGAAACAGAAACGTTAAAGTACATGCGGAAGCAATATATATATATATATGTATATATGTACATGGGATGACCCCATCAAGCAGTACCATAAATATACTTCTCTTCCATTTACAGTTCTGCCGGTTGTTTGGAAAGTTTTTTTTTTGTTAGTTTATACTGCCAACCATCAAGTCTTTTCCCTGGTCGTGTCTGCAAAAAAAGAATCTCTATAACTTAATTACTTGTATATTAAATGGTAAATACAGATTTTTTTTTTCTTTAAATACACGTTTCACAGGAGTATAAATACATCGTGGTGCGGGGTTTATGCATGGAAAAGTCTGGAAAACAAAACAAAACAAAAAAACGAACAAAAATGGAGTATATTACATGGGAGATCTGATGTATGGAGGGGGAGGAGGGGGATGCTGGTGCAAACCATTGTCTCTGTACTTTGCCTGTGCAGGTGGAGGGGGCTTTATGGTTTCAAGTGTTACTTCTAGGCCGGCCTTTCCCCCCCCGCAGTAGCATCGGAGATACATTATTCAAACAAGTCAACTATCTAGTGGGAACAGAAAAACAAAAAATGGCCTACCGCACGTTGCTGCAACGCAACGCAGGCCCCTTCTAGAAGCAAACGTTTAAATTAGGTTAGACATACGCTGTCTATTCGCAAGTAACAAAAAAACCAAACATATATTGCTTGAATTCTCCTTGAAGAAAATAGAAGCTGAGTACAGAGCCGATGTGTGGGAGAGGAGTACATGTCAAATCTGAGCCAAGTATGCCGTCTTAAAGGGGTTGTCTGGAGGTTGAAATAGCTCCTCTCCTGACCATAGGTAGCGAATGGTATTACAACTAAGCTCCAATCATCTCTAATACCAGCACAAACCATGTTTTCTAAATCTCCTTTAAACAACAAAAATATGGGGGGGGGGGGGGGGGGGTTCTTAAAGGGGTGAACCAAAATTAAAGATTCATGACCGACCAACTCCATAAGTAGGTATTCTCATATGATTACCGATATAATTGATAGGATTTAAACTTGTTATGACCGCCTTAAAGGGGTTTTCAGGAGGTTGTAAAACATAGCGGTATATTCCAAAAACAGCGCCATACCCGGTCAGGGTTTGTTCCGGTATTGTAACTCCGCTCCATCCTTCTCTATATAGCTAAGTCGCAATACCAGCTCAAACCAGGGTCATGTTTGGTAAAAGCTGCCATGTTTTTTCAACGTCCGGACAACCCCTTTAAAATCCTTCTGACCTGTTGGACACGTCCAATCTCCAGAGATTCACAAAAGTTTTCAAAATCCCCCATACATATAAATAAAGCAACAAAATTAGGACACAGGTCAGTAACCTTCAACAAAGCTACAATGGCCTTCACGCCCATTTTCACAGCTGGAACCCCCATAAGACTGGTATGGAGCATGCTGGGAGTTGTAGTATTGACGACTGCTGGACCCTGCTCTATGATGAACCCACATCTGGCCTTGAGGCTTAGGAAAAAAGCTTATGATTTCCATAGGTGACCTCCTCAATCAGTGTAAACCTTTAAGTGTTAAATTTAGGACAACCCCTATAAAAAGAGTAATAGAAAAAAAATGGAGGGGACATTATATATAAAAAAAATCTTGAGCAGCAGATTTTACACCTTTGTAGGAAAGGATGTGAGAATTTTCCAGCAAGTATAGAAAATAACATTTTCCAAGTGACCCCTGGCCATGTGCACAGCAGAGTGGCTCGGTTTCAGCAGTGATAGGTTATAAATGTACCTGCACTAGTGGAGCCCGCCATTTTTTAGGTGAATATCCATCTTTGTTTTAATTGGCTAAATATTTATGTGCAATTTTTGTTATAAATATTTTCTAATTGATTCAGTGCTAATATCAGCACAGATGGGTTTAAATTGTAGGAGTCTCACCATCACCACTAGAGGGAGTCAAGCAGCAGACTGCATACAGATTTATCAAAATCCATCAGAATAAACCAGGGACACTTACTCGTAGATCCAGGCACCATAATTAGGATCTTATATTTGTAACAAAGACTGCTTTCTTCTAAAATAGACTTTTAAAATTATGCTAATAACCCTGAGGGGCTACCCTAGAGCTTCTGTTATCGGCATTTACAGTCTGTTACACGGTCTCACCCTCCTGCTTCCTTGGCATTTGTGCAGCGAGTGCTTCCAAGTGCTGAGAAAACAGGGAGAGTCTGAAGCAGAAGCACGGAAGGGTTCAGGCTCATTAGCATATTTTTAAAAATTGCTTTTAGAAGGAAGGTGGCGACGGATAACACATAACAAGATTACCAGTCACAGAGCCTGGATCTACCAGCAAGTGTCATGCTGTGCAATTAAAAGAAATCTACCATCAAAATCCAGCATGATAAACCAACCTGTACAGCTCCCTCTAGAGACAGCATCTGGTAACCAACAAACAATATTATAGGTTTAAGTCTGTACAGATGAATTGGGACAACTCATCAGGATTCACAAAAGGCCATAAAGACATAAAGGAAATGAATCATAACTTAAGTTTTGATCTAGATTTTATAAAAAGGTGGAGATTCCCTGTAATCCACTGCCATCATTTATGGAATCCTAGCCTAAAAATCAGCTTTTCTATTCATCCCTACACTGACGGCTTCTATACTTTTCAGGGGACTTGTACATTGTAAGTGCCACGTGTTCTGGCATTTGGATTTGTACAGGGCTCCCATAGCCCATTGGTTTTTTTTACGGCATAGACCGGTGCAGCGTCGTAAGCAATGCTTGCTGGGTAGCAGCTCCATTGTGCCTCCATGAAACGGAGCTGTTACATTTCACATGGCGTAGCCACATCTCATCCTCTACCTCATCAAGAAATGGCTAAAGTCAAGTCATGGGGGAAAAAAAAACCTAAAAAAAAAAAAAAAAAGGGACCAGTAGATTTCATCAGTGTACAGTGCAACACAACCACCACAAACATACTGCCATCACTTGCACAGGTTACTAACTTAGCAACTGTTACTCAACAGCAAAAAACAGCATATTGACATGTATAGGATTCAACAAAAGGGTTAAAGTAGTAAAAGTCTTCAGTCTTTACAAAATAATTTCCGAGAAAATATAAAAACCATTTACACCATCACAAAACAAAAATATATATATAACAAAAAAAAAAGAAGAAGAAAAAAAAAAAAAGAAGATGGGAGGAAGAGGAAAAAAAAAAAAAAGTTTCTTAGTTTTCCTTCCAAACTGTCAATCATGGTCATGGATGCATTTCGTGAAGACCCAAAAAGGCACAAGGAGCTGAAAAATGCTAAGCACGGCCAGGCGTGAAGTACTTTTGGTGGTAGTCCCTCTCCCATTATTTCTCTTTGTACAGCGATGTCGTGGTCATAACATGATACTTAGGAGTCACTGACGGAAAACCTGCAAAATAGCAAAGAAAAAAAAGGTATGTCACAAAACAAAGCGTAAAGAAGCGAAAGAGCGGTGGTGTACCGGAGTCCTAGAGATTTAAACGGGTTGTCCCAAGTTTGGAAGAAGCTAACACTCATCGGTAAGATGGAGGATAACAGGGGATTGGTGTAGGTACGACTGCCGAGAACAGGACCCCCAGCAATCCAGAGAACAGGGGTCCACTTCTCTGTAATGAATAGAGGCGCAGGATGAGCCTCAATCTTTGGGAACCATATCACCTAGACTTATTTTTATCACTGTTTGTTGTTTTATATAATAAAAGATTTTCAATACAGATTATTTCCAGCTATTTATCACTATTGTTGATACGATTTGGCCTATTAGCGCCCCATTATAGCTTCTTTCTCCTGTTTTTTACTCCTCAATCTTTGGGGGACAGCCAAGCACAGTGAATAAAGTGGCAGGATGTATATGATGGTCCCGGCCTCTATACACATTAGAGAGAAGTGGACCCCATTCCCTGGATTGCTGGGGGTCCCATTCTTATGATCAGTGGGTGCCCCGCCAGTCAGACCCTCAATAATCAGCTATTTCTCCTCTATCCTGTGTATGAGGGTTAGCTTGCCAACTTGGGACCCCCCCATGCACAGTCACATACTCACTTTTGGAATTTCTCCATCAGCTTCTTTACCATCTTGTCAGTAATGCCCGGATACGTCGCCTCAGCCAGGTTCATACTCTTTTCAAGTTCTTCGATTGCATTTTTCCTCACGCTGTTGTTCCTGTCTTGCTGTTTAAGCTGAAAAAGGGGTCAAATTTTAATGATAGGTTCAAAGTTTTGATTTTAAGTTTTAAGTAGCCCCCCAAAACATGAACCATTATGGCCACTAGGCAGGGATCTCATTCAATGCTTTTGAAGCCAATTCAGGCTTGTAGGGGGTTCTCCAGCAACTATAAGTTAATGCTGATCCACAGGATATGGGCCAACCTGATCGGTGGGGGTCTCGGAGATTTGTACTCCAGATACAGAATACAGGAGCCAGTCGCACATGAGTCCTGCTGCTCTATTCATCTGCATCAGATCCAGTGCAGTGCACATGTGTAACCATTCCTTGTAGTGCATCTGGGAGGGATGGGGTGGGGGGCCATCACAGAGACCACCACCCATCAGGCCCCATCTTGGGGAGGCCAACTTGTTGTCACAGGACAGCGCATTTAAAGCCCACGAGTTTGGTCCAGTAAACGTGCACCGTATGCTTGTGGGATTTACCGGACCAAACGTAGAATCACTGAAATGAACTCGGAACTGAAGTTGGGTCTGGTAAAGAGCAAATGGCTGTAAAGGACCGTACAATTCTTTAAACTTCTGTTAGGTCATCGCAACAGATGAGAAGTGAGGAACTTACAGATAAGGCAGCGCTCACATTAGTGTCAGGAACATGACTACTTTATCCAGCAAAATGATAGACACCGGGTCTGATGGAGACCCAAGTAATCTCAAAAGCTTTCAATTACCTTTTTAGTTAGCCAATGAAAAGTATCAACTGAGGACTCAACTTTCATCTATTTAACCACAGGCAAAGAATTTTTTAGCCCCTATGAAGAAAACTCAATGCAACTCAATACAAGCAGTATAACCATCATATAAATCATCTAAGTTTAATGTTAAACTCTCACCCCTGTACTATCCTATGGCACTGGAGCAAACCAAAGAAACGTCTTCAATTGAGTCAGTAAAATAGCCGCCACATGCCAAAAACCCCATGTGACTTGTCTGTGCTGCCCACACTTCAGCCTTCACCTTTGTGTCCCTGTATAGCTCCACCCTCCTGAGGACAGAGCTCACTGCATGGGGAGCTTACATCAATGGGGGAGGAGCTGTACAGGAGCACAAAGGTGAAAACAGCTCAGGAGTGAGTGAGCAGCACAGATCAGCCACATTTTTGAGAAGTGTAACCAAACCAAAACAATCCTGGGAACAGGAGTCTGTCAGGATGAAAGTTAAAACAGACAACTATATTGTAAAGCAAATGCAGATAAGAGACTGTGGTGTTGAGGAGACATTTAAGATAAAAGGTTGATCCATGCTTTCACATCACAGTTTTAGTTGCCTCTGGTACCAGTACTTAATACTGGAAAAGGAAATCTACCACTTGGATGAAAGCAAGCACTTATACAGGCTGGTGTGTCCCCCACTGGCAGGATCCGCTCTTCTTTTACCTCCTTTATATTTTTATCTATAGAGCCCAAAGCCCCTTGGGCTCATTTACATAATTAAAAGGCCTTTTTTTGTTAAAACAAGGTCATAAGAAGCTAAAGAAGAGCAGATCCTGCCAGAGGGGGCACATACCTGCATGTAAGTGTGACTGGTTTACAATCCTTCATCCTGGTGGTAGGATTCCAGGATCACTTTGTGCCAAGTGATCCGAGTGGATACTATTGTGTCACATGTTTAAACTGCTCTGCCCTGATTGGTAAACACTTGGGGAGAAGTGGATACTTTCTGCCGGGCGAAACTGATCACATGGAACTAAACCAGGGGCTGTAGCTACACAACTACTGAAGCAGTGGGGGTATCAACGTACACACATCACCATGTATAGACGTGCCCAGCAAACTGCCCCCTGGTGGAGGAGGCTACAAAGTAGGACATATGCCATATGTGATCACAGTCGTATTATACACACAACACAAAGAAACCGTACCTCAGCGAACACAGGGGCTATTATTGCTGATAAAGAGCTCAGCGTCTTTACAAGATCTTGATCCTGGAAAATAAAATAAATAAATGAGGCCGCACATTAAATCACTTAGACATTAAACATGAGTAACAAATTAGGCACAATTTATTAAATTCATCAGCTGTAAACAAACACAACTACAAAAAAAAAAACTTACTGTTCCGTTCTGCAATTTCTTTGCATCCGGCTTCTTCCGAACTGTGGTGAAGTTCCATTCTGGATGTGTGTTGTTCTCCTTATTACTGGGTTCCCTGTGACAATATGGACATTTAACTTAAATGGATCATTTGTAGCAGGCTCCTGAACTTCTTACTATATATATTATTATATATATCTATTATACTATAGATTTTGCCCTTGTATGTGCTCCAGCATAGTAGTTGCTTGGCTACTAAGCCCTGCAAACATACAAATACCATACAGGGCAGCTTACACTAGGTGGCAGTACAGAGACTTTTCAGGCTCCACGTAGAGACGCTATTGTGCATATACAGGGGTCCCCTACTTAAGAAGGCCCACAGACAACCCCTAGTTACAAATGGAGCTTTGGTAATTGGTCATTTACTGTACTTTAGCCTTACTTTACAATAAACAGCTGTAATAGTAATCAAAAGTGTCTGCCATTAAGCTTTATTGTTAATCCTGGTTAAACCAAACATTTTTAAAATCCAGTTGTAACTCCAGACAATCCAGTTGTCTCTGTGACAATTATAAAATATACAGTTCCGACTTGCATACAAATTTCAATTTAGGAACAAACCTACAGAACCTATCGTGTACGTAACCCGGGGACTTTCTGTACTATGCAGCTCTGTCCTATAACGCTCCCTAGTCTCCCTCTACCCATCACCGCAAGCAGTAACAGTAACAACCCCCAATCCTGTAAATAGCCATTCATATCTACAATGGTTATTAAAATAAATGAAATCACCTACATTACCAGCAGTCCATTAAGTGAGTACTTACGTGTCAGAGTCATCGGATTCGGAGTCGCTGTGCCCTTCAGCCTTCCATCTCTTATACCTGTCAATCAACTCTGTTAGGTAAGATGTCCTCTTGGCATTTTTCACAATAAATTTGTGCTTGAGAAGTTCTTTGGCTGTAGGTCGCTGGGAAGAGAGATAGGATATTGCCTTTTCACAAATTTGTAGGCGAGCGATTCACAACATTACACAATAAGTGCTTAGTATAAGAAGTGTACTTGAAAGTGAAGATATTAAATGGATCTGCAGGCAGCATGTTATAGAGCAGGAGGAGCAGAGTAGATTGTACGTAGTGTCCTATCTGCAGGCAGCATGTTATAGAGCAGGAGGAGCAGAGTAGATTGTACATTGTTTTATCCTATTGTTAGTGCACTATAACATGCTGCCTGCAGATAGGACACTACGTACAAACTTCTCAGCTCCTCTGGCTCTATAAAAACCTGCCTGCAGATTGTAAAGTGTCCCATTTGTAGGCAGAATGTCACAGAATAGGAGAAACTGGCAAGATTTTACATAGTTGTAAGTATTTGGTAAAATAGTCAATATAAATTTTCCTTTATTCGATTAGACTACTGTTTTATCCTATTGTTAGAAGCTTTGCAGTAACATGATGACTGGAGATATGACTCCATGTACAATCTGCCCAGCTCCTACTGCTCTATAACGTGCTGCTTTCATACTAGACTATTTTCCATGTGACAGGCTAGAATTACTGTTCAGGTTTATAAAACATATAGATATCGATCTATCTGTAGAAGCAAAATGATTATTACACTACTTAACTTCTCACACAGCAATGTTACACAATGGCAAGACATAGGAGTGGACTATATACCTCAGATGACAAATTTACATAATGGTAACTACTAACACCTCATTCACACTTGTTATGTGAATTTCTGTAGGTTTAAAAGCCTTAAATGGGTTTTCCCATGAACAAAAGTTAGGCCCCATCCCTTGGATCTGTAACCAAATGTAACCACATTACCTTCTGCCATAAATACTTACAAAGGATGGATCTTTGTTTAGACAGGCATCGATGAACTCTTTGAAAGGTTTGCTGAAGTCTCCTGTTAACGTTGGAGGGTTATTTTTAGGGATGAGAAAAAGGACCCTCATTGGATGCATATCGGAATTGGGAGGTTCACCTTTAGCCAATTCTATTGCGGTGATTCCCAAAGACCAAATGTCAGCCTAAAAGTACAAAGAGATAAGTTTAGACGTAACAAAATGTAGAACAGGCATTCACCTATTTATATAGTAGCCAAAAATTGGCGGATCTACTGCTCCGGCCCAGGGCCTGGATAATGGGCACAGTACTCACATATCATATAGGCACTTCAGCCACATAATGCAAAAGAGTAAAGCCGGGATATTTAGTCCTGGGGCACTACTACTAACTACTACTAGTCTGGTTGTGAAAGTATAGCTTAATTTATGAAGCGGTGAAATATGAGGCATAAGAGCCTATAATAAAAGATAGATAAAACCAAGACTCCACACGCCTACACGGCGACCTTAATTGGCAAAGTCTCCGTAAGGAGAACTCTTACTTCCTGACCCTAGTCGCAAGCCTCACACTCAGCCAAACCAGCTCCCTATGCTGTACCAACGAGACCCAACCAGGTCGAAACAGTACTTTCTACAGTTGTGAGTCTGTTCCGTCTGGAATAGATAGACTGGTTTGGTTTTAATCCTGCATCATGTCATAAGGCCTCTAGTAGGTTATGCTTGATGTCAAGGGAGCTGCCTTACAGGGTAGCCAAGATGCATGGTTTTCCTTAAACCATCCTGGAAAACCTAGCATATTTTCCTATAATAAAAGGCACATGGAAAAAAAAAAAAAAGTAGGTCACTGCACACCAATAGTCCCCAGATAAAATAATTCTGCGTGTGGCCCTAGCAGAATAGTTTTTATCGAAAGGGAGACCTACCAGGTGGTATAATCTGTGGGCAGCATTTCATAGAGAAATGCACTGCAATTTCCATCAAATTATTATTGCTGTACATGTCATGTCTGAGATATTCCCATTTCAATCTTTATAACAACGAGGAAGTTGGTGCATTGAAGTGTGCCCTCAGCACCCAGAGCGTGGCTATTCCCACCTGGAACAATAACCTCTCAGTGTCTCCCCATGCTTCTCACAAGACAAATCTCAAGCTTACCTGCAGGGAGGATAGCGGTCCAGATGTGTATAGTAGCACTCATGGTGCCGAGGACACGTATCAGTGCACCAACTGCCTCATTAGCGTAAGTATTAAAGAACATTTACCACCAGATTACTGGCGTGCATAAATTAAAAACCGGGGGAAGTTAAAAATTATGTGATTAAAGATGTCAGAAAATCTGAAAAGAAAAGCCCCCCCATCCCTTAGACGGATTAGGACACTTTACTTGTGCTTTATGTCCTTTAAAGCAGGAATTTCTGAGAAACTGCATAATGGACAGAAAAAAAAAGTTTTGTTTGTCCCATTGGGGGTGCCAGTGAGGAATGCCAGAGGCAATGTGAAAACTACTCTCTATGGGGACATAGGGGAACCAGAAAAGGGTGTTCCTGATGACAGGTTCCCTTTAAACAACAAAGGATGTTTGGAGGGTATTTGCCATTGAGCAGAATCCTTGCTGGTGGAAACAGTTGTGACAGTCCTATTCCTATGGCATTTTGTTCATTATGTTAGCAATGGAGTCTCTATACAAGGTCCTCCATTACACAGCGCTGGGGACGCATGCAGTAGGACATAGGAAGCAGAACATATCGGTGAGAAGCTTCCATTAAATGTTTGCTTTCTATGACCTGTTACGTTCAGGCATAACTAGTATTCCCATGCATCTTTCTAGCTATTTACTCATGTATTGTATCACCTGATGAGCTCTCTTATTGCCTTGGGACACAACACTATGCTGCAGCCCAGATACAAGACAGGAAATCCAGCAATACTCTGCCCCAAATACTGCAGCACAGCGAAGAGCCAGAGCATGTATCATGTCATCCATTCCCTTACACATAATGTAAGAGGTTATTATAAAGTTCTGAAAGACCCAGTTTCCTCTTTTCTATAGGAAATTCCCTTTGTATATTATACAGTCCTTGGCTGGATACACCAGCACTGAGCGCACAGTAATATCACATAGGGACACACCAGAGCCGTCATCAAAACAACTGGAGACGCTACTCACCAATTACTACCTCGCCAGGTATATAATTCCCAGCGTCCAAAGGGAAATGTCTGAATTTACAGACGCCTGGAGCAAACTGCATCTTCTGCTGAAGCACAAGGTGTAATCCTACAGATTATGTTCTATTATGATCTATAGATCCACATGACCACCACATACATGCACTGTACTTTATATTGTTAAGGATCCATTAGATCCCTTACTGTAAGGGGAACAACTTACACAAAAAGCCCTCCTGAAAGAGGACATCACCCGCATACCCCTGCCTCCAGCTACATGTGCAGTCATGATGGTTTAACCGGGTGCCACATGGTAAACCAATGTAATGTAAACCGGGACATTGCCAATACCATGAGGTGTAGCCCCCATCATTACGTAGCGTACCCTCCGCTGCAGTACATCGTTATTTGCCAGTGACCTGCCCTATAGAGAGGTCCTTAGTTGTTTATGTGCCTGGAAAACCCCTCTAAAAGGGCTTTATATGATGAAGCATAAAACATGCCTCGTTGTTGGCAACATGGCTCCAAGTGCTACCACCACATGCAAAATGTGAATAAACGAATTTGTTCAATGCAGTCAAGGAGAATACAATGGGGAAGGAATTATCTAAGGAACACCGGCTCCTGAAACTATGGGTTTTAAGTAAGTTAACCCCTATCCACAGGTTTGTCGAGGATCTGACTTCTGGGAACTAATTTTTCTCACCTAGGAACAAATTTTTCTCACCTTTGAGTCATAAGCAGACTGCTGGATAACTTCGGGTGCCATCCAGAACGGAGTCCCTACAAACGTATTTCTCTTTATCTGCGTATCGGTCAGCTGTCCGGCCACGCCAAAGTCAGCGAGCTTGACATCGCCTTGTTCGGAGAGCAGGACATTGGCAGCTGGAAGACACAAGACAACAGGACAAGGATGGGATTCAGCCCACATCTGTGGCAGTCAGGGGGGGGGGGTGAACATCATAAAAAGCTGACGCGGGCCAACCTTTGATGTCTCTGTGAATCTTATTCTCCGAGTGCAGATAATCGAGACCTTTCAAGATTTCTTTCAACATGGTCGCAATCTGGAACTCATCAAAAGGTCCCACTCGTAGCTAGAAAAAGAGAGAAGAGAGTGAAGGTTACGAAAAAGGACAGACACTTAATGCCGCAAGTAACAGAATTTAGGCTGCATTCACACTAACGCAAGGGGGGCGTATATACGGCCGATATAAGTCCCCCATAGACGGCAATGGGCGCACGGTGCCCTGCGGGAGCGGTAAAGTGCGGCACACGCTCACCTCCTCCGCTCCCCGCGTGCTGCCGTTGCCCGCAGTGCTACGGTACGGCGGGCAACGGCAATGTGAATGTAGCCTGGAGGATTTTCCCTGGTTATGGAATCACAAAGATTATTAGGCTACAGTCAGAGCACAGCTGTTTGCTGGCTATAATGGACCGGGTTAGTATTTGGGTTCATTCACCTCTTGGAGGCTTTGCTTTAAAACATTATCAAGTTAAAAAAGACTTTATCATAGTGAATCAGGGCTGATGGGCACTACCCCAATTTTCCAATCAGAACATTTTTTTACTGACTGACACTACATGAACATTACACTAAACTGTAAAGAGTTCTGCGGCCAGCACAGAAATGCATCATCCAGGAAAAGCGGGGTTAATAAATACACGGCTCCTTGGACTTTACACCCATCTTTATACACTGGTAGAGTTACATAAATAGAAAGTTTCTAAGCGCTTCTTCTAGGAGGTAGGGAATACAGAAACTGTGGGAAAAGTTCATCACGTAGCATGAGAGCGGTGACGTCGTGTCCCCCGTGCCACACATCTACGGGGTGAACTTGGCACCTCTATATTGTTATTGGCACACAGCTGTATTTTCTGACCACAGGCAATGCTATATAAATCAGAGCTAGAACGAGAAGGGGTGGGAACGTTATACTCAGGATTATTCTCACAAGTCAGACTGGAGATCGTTCATCTGACTTCTTGCCAAGAACGTCCCGAGAACCAGTCTCACTCCTGACATGAGATGCGTCTCAGGATCAGGTGGTGCTCCCAGTTTTCCCAATCATATGTGCCATGTACACTGCAGTGTACCAGCATGTAAGTGTCACCCCTGCCTTCATGTGTTGTATTTGATACTATTTAGTGACATATGCCTACCCGCTTCACTTTTCCACAATCTGGATTCTCTTGATAAATCTCACACATTGGCTCAAGTGCTGACACAATAATGAAGTCACATATTGAGGTGCAAATCCATTCCAGACCATCATTGGTGTAGGAAAGACTAAGGCTCCCGTCACACGTCCATATATAAAGGCCATGAGCACAGCAGCAAAGATGGAGGCCATCACACAGCCGCCATAGGTGTGTATTATGCACGACACTGTGCGGATACTGTGCCTCACCATACAGTGTTCCAACCTTGTAGCTGTGCCACAAGAGACAGGACTGGCCCTATACATGCCAATATGTTCAAGGTGGTCGCACATCTCCCTAGTAGCGTTCACACGAACAAGAAATATGGAGCCGTAGGAAGTAGTTGTGAACAAAACTCAAAACTTTTGTGCAACTTGACACAAAGCTCCAAATCACAGACATTAAAACCATTTGTCACATTTATCAAGTAGTCAAAAGCCAATATTATAAATATGACACAGCACCTAATACACAGTCCCTGTGACCAGTCCCCGGGTTACATAGGTTTCTTTTTAAGTCAAATTTGTATGCAAGTCGAAACTGTATATTTTAGAATTGTAGATACAAATTTTATTTTTGCCCCGGTGACAATAGGAGTTTCACAAATTTTTTGCTGTAATTGGACCAAGGATGATCAATAAAGCTTCATTACAGACACCTAGCTGCTATGTATTGCAGTCTGGGCCTAAAGGAAAGCATCCAGAGAGCTACAACACAGATCACAGTGGGCTGACAGGTCCGTCTTTAACTATGGGGTTTCTGTAAGTCGGGTGTCCTTAAGTAGGGGACTGCCTATACAATTAAAAATGGCGCAATAAAATACAAGTTAACAAGACTGAGATGGGACAGAGATGCCAAGCAGTGACTTACAACCTATCCTGTGTTGGCTGCGGTAGCACGCCACTTTTAAGAGAGTGGACTACTAAGTTATTAAAGGATGAGGCCTTTCTTTGTTTTCTCATTTCTCAGCCATTAGCTGTAAATTTTTTTGACAATTTGGCCAAGTGAGCCTGATTTTTGTTAACTTTATTAGTGGAATGAACATTTTTCGGTGGGTTTTTTAAATACAGTTTTTCCCCTTCTATCCCAGAAGACTGAACCACAAGGGGGCGCAATAGCTAATAGAGTCCTGGGCATTATTTCTGTATTGCAATGTACTACACAGGGTAATGTCAGGAGGAGTCTTAGGCCTGTTACATGGTGCAGCCCGTGTATACCTATATGGCGGCACAATCCCACAGGATGCTCACAGTGCAGTGGATGGGAGTCCATGGACATTCCCTCTGTCAAACAGCCACGCCGGGACGGTCATAGTTCATGGGGTCATGAAGGTTTTCAACAAGTATCAATGAACCGGCACACTGCACTGCAAATGGGAAAGAACCAAGTCATGAACCCTTTAGATGCCACAGTCAAAACTGACCGCAGTATCTAGGGGGATAAACATCTGCAACCAGTTTTTAAAAACTGACACATTATTCCCAAAATTCTTTAACATGAGTCTCAAGCTGATCCATAAGATAAATACCCCCTCTACAGTAGGAGCCAGGTAACAGAGGCCGCCAGTATGGGGTTTAGTTGGCATAAACAAGCCGTCCACAGTGCTCGGCTTTGATTGTGCAGAACGAATGTTGGACACGTGTATAAAGGGAGTTTGTCCTCCCAGAAGGAATCGGACCAAAGCAATGACTACTTTTATTTTTGCGACCAGCGAGGGTGTAATTTCCTGCCTTATACAGAAGTGCAGGAAAAAAAAGCAGCCACAGCGTGAAAGAGCCTTTATATCATCCAGGTATGGCGAGCCGGGCACATGGAAATAAGCGCCTAGTAAACAAACTATAAAACCCAATTTAGTTTCCTTTCCAGCCTTTAAAAAAAGCAATTGGCAGGCTCCGGGTGGAAGAACGGTGTAAGGCGACCGTCTGTGCCTCAAACCAAACAAGTCCACTTATGTCCTGAGCCTGTTGGGCCTTTTAGGTATGGAAATCACAAGCCGATGAAAGGCTGCTTTGTGTCATCCTCCGTGTGCTCAACGTTTCCTATTCATGGAGCGTTCTGCGCTCTGCTACGGGCTGGAAGGAATCTCGCTCTGATTCAGCTCGGCACCAATAAGGACATATGTGTTTTGGCATAAACAGGCGTACGCAGCCTTCATATAGGTGTCAGACGGGGGCTCATACTGCGCTGCACTGTAAACATTGAGACATGTGAAAACATACAGACTCCGTATCCCTCACGTCGCATGTACAGTCACTGCACAGCTTATACAGGGAACGATCCCCAGCTCTGCCCAGGTAGGGAGTAACAGCTACGCGTGCCTGACAACTAGCTGCTTAAGTTTAGACACCCACATACACGTTAGATGGCCGGCCAGCCATGATAAATGCAGCTAGATTAGCGAGGGTTTGCAGCCCCTTGAAGATGAGAGGAGTTAGCGCATCTCACCCCTTGAATCTTTATAGAAGCTGAGCAGCCACAAATTTGGGCAGGAATTGGACCTGCTAGAAAACTAGTGGCACGGCTACACCATTACCATATATAATCCAAGTCAATGGCGGTCGACGCTTGTGTGGCCAACTAACAGTCCCAAAAAAAATCGGTTCTGTGCATGCAGCCTAACTGGCTCTTTGATATTAAGATAATTCTATTTAAAATGACACCAGAACTGTGTTTCCATGTGCAATGGCTCAGAAGATATAAGAGTTTAAAGTGTGCCCCCCTTCCACATGTCAAATGAAGGCAGAATGAGGAAGGAGCAGAAATACGTGCACCCTCTGCCTCTGTAGCTGAACTGGGAGAAGCGCAAAGGATTGACGCCATACACATTTTGGAAATTGTGTTTTTTTTTTAAATTTTACTGCATATTGAAAATCTGTTTGGTACATTTTTAACCATTAAAATGTATTTTCACATTTTTAGACATTTGTCCATTAACATCAATGTATAAATAAAAAAAAACAAACTATTCTATCCATTTAAAGTCTTGCAAGTCATGAAACAAAACCCTGGACAGTCAGGTGCCAATGACAATTGCTTATGAAAGGGTTAAAGCACAAAAGTCACGTGTGGAGTATCAGGTCAGATAAAACAGTGTAGACCAGGTGTCACATACCCCTTCTCCCTAGAGAAGTCTGCTGTGACTATAGGGGGCGCTGTATACATGACCCCGCATTCTGCATCCATCACAGAGAATCCATGTTTTGCAGAGCAGGGAAATACTATTCAGATGTTTCCTGGAAAGCAGGGCAACAACCAACATGGTTGCCACAACAGCTTACGCCGGAGACATTAGCCAGCTTAATTCCCGGCTGACCCAGTGTACTTGACGGTAAATCTGCCTCATTACACTGAGCAATACCAGAGCGAGCTTATTGTATATTAACACTGAGTGCCAGGGGGAAACAGGTTAGCACATGTTATACTCCCATGCAAAGACAGAGGCGGTGGAATCTCAATACTACCTATTATCAGTCTCTATGGAGGGCTATCAGGCCCTCTAAAGGTCCATGGAGGTAGTTACAGTAATAACAGCAATGTTAGACACACAAACCAGTGAATATTTCCCACAGCTTTCTGTTGGAAGGCATCTGAACAGAGTTTTATAGTAACCATCTTTTCAGTATATCACATTTAGCTGAAAGGGGTTCTCCATAGCAAGTTAGGTCCTATGCACAGGATAGAGCCTATCTTGGTGACAAGTGGGGGTCTCAGCGATGGGACCAAAAGGATCTCGAGAAAGCGGCTGCAGATGACGGGCATCACCATTTACGGGCATCACATATAGGTCTTGTGGTTTTTTTTTTGCAGTGGCAAACAGATCCGAAAGGATAATACGCTGTACACTGGAGTAGATGGTGTAACATGTGGCCCAACATCAACCGAAAAAATTCCCCTCACTCACCAAGTCTAACGCTGAGCCTCCTCCCAAGTACTCCATAATAATCCATAGTTTTGTGCCCTGGAAAGAGGAGCAAAAAATAAAAGTCAGTACATTCAGCATAAATATAGGTCTTCAGGAAACACTAAGTCACATATAAGTAAGTTATGCATTATACATAAACGACCACCAAACAAACATGCAACTTGCATTATCTAGAAGACACTCCAGGCTCCATGGCAGTGGTGGAGAACCTATGGCATGTGTACCAGAGGTGGCACTCTGCCATCCCTGTGGGTACCAGGCTGTCGCCCAAGGATAGGGGTCACTAGACAGGACTCAAGGCCTCGTCCTGCAGTCCAAGGAAGCCCTGGACGTCCGCGCTCAGGGCCAATTTTAAAGCGCTGCATCCTTGGTTTCCTGGCACTCCAGGAAGAGCTGTGGACAGAGCTGGTTTGTCATGGAAGATCCTGCGCTGGGCCCCGCAATTCTTCCTGTTCGGGGGCCCTGAAGGGAAGCTATAATAATCCAATACAATAGAAAGAAGGAGAAGAAATTTGGTTTCTTCAGGACGCCGATACAATTGAAAGCAGAGAAAGCAGGGAGCAATAAGTTACTGCTTAAATTGTCATGTTGGCACTTTGTGATAAATAAGTTGGTTTCTGTAGTAGTTTTGGCACTCAGTGTCTATTAGGTTTGCCGTCACTGCTCTATGGTATTGGTTTTTAGATTGTTGAAATGGAATTGCACAGAACTATGTGTGCTGTGGTTATTTGCCAATAATGCTTGAAGTATGGAGCAGGATTCCAGACACATCATTGCCGCTGTGAGGAGCAAAAAAAGTTTACAAGCAATGACAGCAGTTCCATCAGAAAGTAGATGCAGGTCCATGGGTAATGAGGCACTGGGCCTTAGATTGATCAAACATTGATCAAAACCCAGTGGTCTCCCCATCCTCCCAAACCACCGCACCGTGAACAATTATTAACAGTTACATATTATATAACTATGTAGGGAGTTCTGCTCTAAAATCCACAGGCTCCTGTAACGGACGATGTTCTATTAGGCCTTTACAAACCAAACTGTGGGTCCTGCACAGCCAAGTTCAATAATCGGGGAGACATTTTAAATATGCTATATGAACCACAATGCGTCCTAGATACATCCCCTTTATAATATAAATATTTTATTAGTATTCAAAAACCATCAATACATACTCAGAACATAGACCAGAAATGATTAAAAACACTTAGGCTACATTCACACTAACGTATGGAGGACGTATATACGGCCGATATACGTCCTCCATAGACGTCAATGGGTGCAAGGCGCCCTACGGGAGCGGTACAGTGCAGCACACGTGCGGCACCGTACCGCTCCATATCCGGAAAAAGATAGGACCTGCTCCCTTACTTCCTATGGAGAGGGGCGGGGGTGAGCTCCTCTCCACGTACACTGCCGTTGCCCGCTATGGTATGGTACGGGCGGGCAACGGCAGTGTGAATATAGCCTTAAAGTGTAAACATCTACACTATACCAAAATCAATAGGGTGAATGCAATGATAACACCCTATTCAACACCCTGGCTGCCCAAATATATGGTGCATCAAATAGTACTCAGTATATAGGAGGTCACAAATATGGGCATATGTATGTGACCTCATACATATTGAGTACTATTTGATGCACCATATTTGGGAAGTAATGGTGTTGGATAGGATGTTATTATAGAATTCACCCTGTTGTTTTTGGTATATTGTAGATGTTTAGACTTTTTAAGTTTTCTATATGGCCTTGACATATTTAATTTGTTGTACCAGCCCTCTTAACACCTCACCAGCATTGTGTGAACCCCATTAAGGATCCACAGGATAGATTGTAATAAGTTCTGTGGTGGTCTGACTTCTGGCACCCCCGATCACTAGGGCCAGAGTCCTGATCTCACGATTACATCAGAAGGTCCAGTATGCGCCCTCCCACAAAACTATGAGAGCACCGGAAATTGCTAAACTCAGCTCTCTGGTATCTCTGACACTATGAGAGTTGAAGAGATATCGGAGATCTGTGTTCAGCAATTTCAGCATGCCCTAAGTATCAAAAGGAGTGACAGGACGCATTTTCAGCCTGCTGCTTCACTGCATTAGTGAGAAACCTGGGCACCAGGTACGCGAATCATTAAGCCTCACGTAAAGTCAGACTCCGTTTTCTTAAGGGGAGAAGTCACTTTAACCTTAATCCTATTAAAGCCAAAGGAAATATCCAGAATATCCAGTAAAACTGCACACCCATTACACGTGGGAACAATTAGGGGAATACAGTAGTAAGGATTGTACACTGCTATAGTCAGCACAATACAGGCAGCGCTGACCTGCTTTATATTGGAAAGATCAGAGAGCCCCATTATAATAGTACCCTGCTCTCTCCATTGACAGAAATATCCGTATTCTGCTGACAATGACCCGGTGGCTGGTGCTGACCAATCCCTCCAGCTTGTAATGGACAGATATAAAGTAACAGGAAAAATGATGCAATTTTATTTTGCCTGTATTCCAATAGCATATAGATAGGACATAATATACATGTTGGAAGCGATTTCCATTCCTGAGACTCAAGAAAAAAAATCTTTATTAATTTTAATTAGCATAGTTTTTGATCTCTATGACAATTAAGTGGTGGTATATAGGAACTGGTACATTCCCATTTAAGGGGGTGGCCATCAACAATTAACATTGACTTCTCCCCTGGACATCAAAGCTAACACATGGTTCCCTGCATCATTAAAGGGATTCTCCTAACTTTTAAAGTTATCCCCTTTGCACAGGATAACAAGGCGATCGGGAGAGGGTCCGGCTGCAGGGACACCCAAAAGATCAAGAAGACTGATCAGCAGAAATCGGGAGGACACGGGTCCCTTTCTCACGAATGGGTGGTGCAGTAGGACATAGATGTGTTTTGACACTATTCAGTAGTATGGGGGTGTAAGAAATTGCCATGTACAGACAGTGAATGGTTGTGCTGGAGAGACTGTAGCGCTGTGCTCAGCATTTATATTATTGCCTGACAGGTACTCCTCCCATTAACAAGAGCAGTATCCCCCATTCTAATCAACACTGGGGACCCAAGTAGTCCATTACGGACCAGGGATAACTTTAACCTGGGACAACCCCTTTAACTGTTTGGTGAAACAGAGACGCAGAGTATAAAGCAGATAGGTTTGTGGCCTGGTATAGATTGGCAGTCGCAGTTCCCATTGAAGACAAAAGGGAACAATAGTTGTAGTTAAAGATACTAGACCTATTCTGCGGGGTTACTCCTGGTTAACCCCTATAGAAGACCATATACTAGAGCTAATTGTCAGTGAAAAAAACTGCAAACCATCGTTTGCACATGAAATCTTTTTTTAAGATCATCACCTGTGTAAAGGGAACTATTAAAAGGGATATATTAAGACACCGAAATCGGCAAGTGGTTCGCCAACATTACCGTGTAAGGAGCCAGAAGTTTGTCGGGCACAGGAGAGGAGACCCCGCTATCGGCTATGGGATTGTGGGCCTCATGGACTAAATGGAACCAGATGGAAACTAAAAATTGTTGCATTACACAATCTCAGATAAACTGTACCATTTGTGCTTCGCCATCAGAAATCCCCCAGCACGGCGGCTCACATCTTCACACGGCCACAGCAGAGGATTTTCTACAAATCAACATCACACACAAAAAAAAAGAATAGATACCTTCAAATAGGATCCGTAGTACTTTGTCACATAGGGGCTGTCACACTGGCTGAGAACAGTGATTTCTTGCTGTATATCTTCTATTTCATCCTCCGCTTCTTCCAGGTCAATGATTTTAATAGCAACCACATGTTGAGTCCGGTTATCAATGCCTTTAAAAACTTCTCCGAAAGATCCCTTCCCGATGCGCTCCAGCTTTGTGAATAATTCTTCTGGATCTGCCCGGTGGTTCTAAGAAAAATACAAGGCAAAACATCTTTAAAATGATAAGTAATAAATTGCAAGTTTTATAGGTGACAAATCTTTCCTCTTAGGGAGTGTTCACACGTAGCGGTAACACATGTGTTTTCAAACGCATCAGAACAGCTCAGAAGAGGAGATTTTACCCAGCTGTTAATGCGTTTACAAAACAAATGTGTTAACAAAGCCTTAACAACAACGCGTTTGAAAAAAACCAATCGTTAACGCTATGTAATCAGGCAAATTGCCACATTGCAGCTGTTCCGTTGCATTTGAAAATGCATGCCTTACTGCCATGTGTGAACAAAACCTTAAATTAAGCAGATTTAAAGTGAAAGTTTTCTTGTAAAGAGAAAAACTTGGCTACTTTCCCCCGAAAACAGCGCCTCAGCGGACCAAGGTTTGTGCCAGTATTGTATGTCAGATTCAGCGGAGATGGAATACCTGCACAAACCAGGTGTGGCACGGTTTTTGGAAGAAAGGAGACAGGATTTTTGACACTCCAGACATCCCCTTTTAAAGGGGTTCCAAAGAATATGGAAAAGCCCAGGAGACCAAGGTCAGGTACTTCCATCTTGAGCCCTGCACTCCAGCAGAATTTCCAGGGACATGCCTTTCCAATGACTAGCCTCAAACTGGGGAGCAACTTAAGTAGATTCCCCTCGTAATTGGAAGGGACGTCTCTAAGAAGGCCTGTCATTGGATGAAGCGGTTCCTATCACTCCCCGATCAAGAACAGGCTTGGAGGTACCACAGCCATGTTAGAACCAGAGTGGGAAAGGATGTGTTTTTTCATTACCCCGTCCTACTGCAAGTTTCCCATATTCATGCAAAATCCCATGAGGAGGTTGTCCGGATTACAAACTGAGGCTGTGGTCACATGTTGCGCTAGTGCTGCTTTTACAACCACAGTGCTAGCGCACGGGGGGCACGGACCCCTGCACTGGGCTACGCAATGTGACTGTACCCTGAAACCCTGTGTATAAGAATGGAAATAAACCTCTTTTCCCCAAGTGCTGACAGCCAAACTCCTATACAGGTGGTCCCCTACATAAGGACACCCGACTTACAGGCGACCCCTAGTTAAAGACTGCCCCTCTCCCCACTGGTGAAGCTCTCTGGATGTTACTATAGTCCCAGGCTATAATGATCAGCTGTAAGGCGTCTGTAATGAAGCTTTATTGATAATCCTTGGTCTAATTACAGCAAAAAATTTAGAAACTCCAATTGTACTCCAAACTGTACCTCACACATGACACCACCACTTCCACATGTACCATAAGCGGTTAAGGGGAGGGGGGGGTGGTGGTAATACCCCTTTAATAAAAAATTCCTTCCACTTCTGGCCACGAGGGGGAGTTCAGAGGCTTAGGGTGATGTCACACAGCGTTTTTAGGCAGTTTTTGGGCTGTTTGTTGTGAGTTCATTTTGGATCGTAAAAATGCATGCGTTAAAAAACGCATCAGTTTTTGAAACCGCACGCATTTTTGTCCGTTTTTAATTGCGCAAATTTGGAAAACCAGCCTGAAAAACACATGTTTTAAAAAAAAACGGATGCGTTTTTTTATGATCTGACTAATGCTCTAACTAAAAACGGCCCATTTGGCTGCTTTGAACCCATTTATCTTCATTTCTAGAAGAGTAGGCAACTGAGAAACGGAATAAAACCAAACGCACAGCAAACATACAAAAACGAAAGGCATGCATTGTCAGTCTGTTATAAAATGGACCAAGAAAGCCAAGAAACCGTGTGACAGCACCCTGAGGCCGGCGCCACACACGGCGCTTTGTCTGCGCTTGCAAACGCAAACAAAGTCGCGCCCACCGGGGCGGGCCTCGGCCCGATCGCATCGGCGTTTCTATGGAAACGCCTGCGTACGGGAACGAGCCGCCGGTGTTTCGCGTTAAATTAACGCTGTTACACTGTCACCCGGCTCCATCAGCACTTCTGCAGCGAGCACTTCCTAGAGTAGATGCTCTTACAATTATGTTAATGAGCCAAAGTTGATTTTAGAAGACAGGAGGCCATGGATAACAAATATAAGAAGATTACCACAGTCACAGGGCCTAAATCTATCAGTAAGGCCGGCGGCACGTGGCGTTTTGTACCGGTTTTTGGGCCGTTTAAAGCCGTCCGTTAAGAAATGCGTTTTTGACCGTTTTACCAATTATCTTAATTAAAGAGTCAAAAATGCATGCGGTTTTTAATGGACTGCTTAAAAATGGCCCAAAAACAGGTTCAAAACGCCACGGGCCGCCAGCCTAAGGCTGCTTTCGCACAATGTATGCCCACCGTACCGTAGGACGGTGGGCATACATCTGCGCCGGGGAGAGTGCTGCTCACCCCGCCCCTCTCCATAGGAATACACAGCACAAGGCGCCATATACCGTGGAGAGGTAGGACATGTCCTACCTTTCTATGGGCTCTGGAACGGTAAGGTGCCATACGCGTGCGGGACCGTGAGGCCATTGAGATGTATGGGGGACGTATATACGTCCCCCTATACGTTCGTGTGAATGTAGCCCAAGTGTCCCTCGTTTATCATGCTGGATTTTGATGGTAGATTTTCTTAAACAGAGGACTGAATTATACAGCACATTTAACCCATTCAGCCCCAAAAAAACGTCCTGCAAGCAAAAACACTAATTCTAGACAAAAATGTGGATGGACCTAAGAGATCAGTGATAAAAATACAGGAATTATGTCCAACTCCATTAAGGAAGCACATGGAAATCTGACGAGTAAGCATGTTAAATATTAAGCATTTACCTCCGCTTTACTGAACGGAAAAAAAAAAAAAAAATCCTGCATTCCATACGCAAACAGACAAATCCCATAATCCTTAGCAACTCATTATCTAAAAGTGACTGCACATGAGAAGCCCTGTGACGGACCTCTTATTTTCATTACACTATCAAAAGAGGGAAAACCCCCCCCCCCCGCACATCTAGATAGAAATATGTGGTCAAGTGCTAGGAGACTGGAGAATTAGTGCCATGGAGATCGCCCGTTCCTGAGCCGCGGCCCCCACCGCCGGGCGCTCAGACAAAACCGTTCTCAACTAGGAAAGCTGCGGCGGGTCAAGAGAGGTCAAAAGTAAAGTCGCTTGCATGGAAGCGCATTCAGTGGCTAATGACTGCCTTCTAAAAGCCTCAGAAAAATGTTCAGTGAAACGTCAAAAACAAAAAAAGGACACATATGTTCTGTAAATGAACGCAATGGAAATGTCGCCATCAGCAGCTTATTGTGGGCACTTCTTCCCATGGGAGGAATAGTGACATTATAGCTGACAACCACATACCCACCGCTACAGCTAGAACAGGGGGTTGTCATCTAAAATAAGACTAAGTTCACACCTGCGTTCAGCAGCTCCTGTTAAACTGGCTGCTAATAGCTAAAAAAAACAAAACAAAAAAAAGGTATAAATAATGGAAGGCCCAGGGAAGACCTTCTGTTTTTTGCCTAAGGGTGAAGACACACATGGCGTTTTTGGGCCGTTTTTACTATGTGCGTTTTCAGATCGTTAAAAACGCATGCGTTTTTTTGTCCGGTTTTCTGAATTTGCGCCATTAAAAACGGACTAAAACGGACTAAACTGATGCGTTTTTTTACGATCTGAAAACGCACTTAGTAAAAACGGCCCAAAAACGCCATGTGTCTCTTCACCCTAAGGGTGATGCCACATGTCATGTTTTTTGACCGTTTTAAAGCATGCGTTTTTGACTGTTTACCATGTGTTTGGCTGCTTTGAACCCATTTATTAAAGCACGCTTTAGAAAGGTCCAAGAACACCACGTGTGGCAGCACCCTAATCCTCGCTGTATGTGCCGGCGCTTCTATTACTGAGCTGTGTGTCACTCACTGGCCTATGTAGTGATGGATGTGAGTAGGTCACCAGTGAGGTCCGATTGTTTCACCGATGGCTTTCCCACTGACCACAGACGGGGTAACCGGCGGACCTTCCCAGATATAGAATTTTTCAAAACACAGTTGTAAAGCCCCTTTAACCCCTAGGGGACGCAGCCTATTTTGGCCTAAAGGACGCGGCCCCATTTTTCAAATCTGGCCTGTGTCACTATAAGTGGTTATAGCTTTGGAACGCTATGAGATATCCAGGGGATTTTGAGATTGTTTTCTCGTGACACATTGTACTTCAAATTAGTTTAAAAATTTGGATGAAATCTTTTGCGTTTAGTTATGAAAAAAAACAAAATTTGGCAAAAATTTTGAAAAATTCTTTATTTTCAACGTTCTAAATTCTCTACTTTTGATGCAGATAGTCAAAGCACCCAAATAAATTCATAACTTACATTTCCCAAATGTCTGCTTTATGTTGGCATGGTTTTTTAAGATTCCACATATTTTACTAGAATGTTATGAGGCTCAGAATTTGGGTGCCATTTTTCACATTTTTTACAAATCGCCAAAACCCGTATTTAGATGGACCTGCTCAACTTCTAATTGACACTGAGAGGCCTAAATAATAGCGAGACTCATAAATTACCCCATTGTGGAAACTACACCCCTCAACGTATGAAAAACCACTTTTAAGAAGTTTGTTAACCCTTTACGTGTTTTATAGGGGTTAAAACAAAACGGAGGTGGAGTCTGCAAATTGTAATATTTTTTCACAATACACTCATTTTGGGTGGAAAATTAAACATTTACAATGGATTAAATGAAAAAAGGCTCCACAAAGTTTGATACCCAATTTCTCCCGAGTACACGGATACTCTATATGTGGTGGTAACCTGCTGTATGGGCGCACGGCCGGGCATAGAAGGGAAGGAGGCGCCATCCATATCAGATTTGCTATGTCACATTGTACAGGCTATAATTTTTTTCTTTTTTTTAATGGGGACCTATAGGGGCTTATTTCTTTTGCCACATGAGATGCACTTTTCTAATACATAATTTTGGAGCCTCTATAGCTAATTGGTGAGATTTAATTAACTCTTTGTTGGTGGAGGAAATGAAAATCATCAATTTTTAGGAAAATTTTTATGTGTTTTTTTTTTTTTGGTGCACCCAACTACATACAAGAGGGATGAGGTGTAATATATGTGGTGCACCCAACTACATACAAGAGGGATGAGGTGCAATATATGTGGTGCACCCAACTACATACAAGAGGGATTACGGTGCTGGATCTGTATGAATGCTTGACCTGCTTCTCCACCCATTAGGGAGAGCATGGGTCCCAGAAGTGGCCCTTGCTATAACCTGTACACATGGTACAACCCCTATAAAGAACGTCCTTTTTAGATGGCGACATGTTCCAATAGCCTATGTAATGCCGATTTAAAAAACACCTTTGTCAGCATTCTGAATCATTTCAGTAGTTTATAAAACGTTATTTCGCATTATTGGCTCATACAAGCAGCGTGTGGCGTGTCTGCTGCAGTGGCAGCTGCAGCAGCCTGTATTTTGGCATCATCCCACAGGAAGTGGGAAGTAAGCTACATGAGTATGGGGGAGAGGAGACTGAGGCACAGACTGCTGAAGTGCCGTCCAGACACTGCTGACAGGGAGCCAGGTAATGTGAAGTGAAGTTTTATAAAGTACTGAAATGATTCAGAATGCTGACAACTGCATTTTTGAAATCAGCATAGAATAGGCTACTGGAACTTGTCACCAGCTAAAAATTATATTCCTGGTGACATTTTAAGTGTGTTATGTTTTGTTTTTCCCCCTTTTTTTAGTTAATTTTGTTCTGTACACCTTATAACCAGTCTCCTAAACCACGCTTCTGTGCATATACACGTGGGCTTGCTTGATCCATGTTATTTCCTGTGATCACACGGCGTGTATATACAGGGCTTCCATTTTGTCGGCAGACATGTCTAGTCAGAGAGGATTGGCTAAACTCCACGATTATTAGAGAATTTTATACTGCGGATAACAGAACTGTCAGCGATTCTCTGTCCTGTACACAAGGCGATCCAGATCCTTGAAGCCATAAGCGGCTACATTTATAACTACACATAACACATCCAGCTGCAGGATCCTACAGACACATATTTCACTGGAGAAGCTCTTTATTATTTGGTAACATCTTTGGGGGAAGATTAAGTCCGCTCCGCGTCATGTTGCAATCGCACAAAGTTTATGTTAGCAGGAAATACAGAAAAACGCCTGGGAAAAGTAAATGACTGGAGCTCCCACAGCAGCCAGCGAGACAAGACCTCACTACAAAGCTAATCCAATACTACACGAGGGCACATACACAACCTCATCATGTGCTCGCTTTTAACTGCTCATCTCACATCTATTTTTCCTTTATTTACCCCAATTATAAATCTTGTTGCTAAGAATGCGTTACCACGTCCGTCGTCCATATACAATGTAAAACGCAGATAAACGCATTAATGTCCGTGGATTGTGTCTGGCATTGCCGTTCAGACTCTATCCTTGTTATATACTTTATACTCCCCTTTGTGTTGAGGCTCTTAGCTCATGGACCCTCAATAACCTGGAGAATTAAGGGACCATAGTGCAGATTCTTACATTTTGAGGGTCCAAGGACTCAAACCCCATTTATAATAAAGACATGGTATATATTGGAAATATACCTTCACTTTACCAAGATGTAAAACCCTATAGATCCAGACACCGTGACTGTGGGAACCTTCTTAAGCGCATTATCCATGGCCTCCCTCCTTTTAAAATCAACCCTTAAAACTGTGCTCATGAGTCAAAGGGCTCTAGGAGGTGTTACCAGATCACCTCCGTACTGTAGATTCACAGGATATAACACTGAGCAGAAGCAGCCATGAAATTAAAGCAGGCAGAGAAATACTTCTACACAATGTAACAGCCTCTAAAGCTACAGCATGGAGGAGCTCTGGTAACTCCCTCTAGAGCCCTTCTGGCAAATTAGCATAATCATAAAGTTTGATTTTAGAAGGGAGGCGGCCATGGATAACAAACATAAGAGGGTTACCAGTGTCACTGTGCCAGGATCTAGGAGTAAGTGTCCCTGGTTTATCACAATGGATTTTGATGGTATTTTCCTTAAACAGAAGCTGTTGTGCAAAAAAGGGGGAAAATATGGACCAAACTCTTTTCTTCCCATAACGTCTTCAATAAAATGCTAGGTAAAACATTTTGTGTTGCCACTTCTCCATCGGATCCCTAGTATATATAAAAGTATACAAAAGTCTATAGTAACATGATTCAGGCTAGTCACTACATAGGGATAAATCTATGTAGATGGTTATGATAATTTATTACAGATATTGTATCTTCCTGTTTACATTGATGCTATACATCTATCTCTCCGACAACTACATGTACTACTGTAACTACTGCTCATTTAAGGACAGGCAGAACTTTCTCATCCAATGTTGCTCCGATAATTTTCTGGGCCTCCATCAGACCGAAAATTCCAGGATTGAAATGAAGCCATTCCGACCAATGTCTGGCCTCCTCAGACCACAGGATGTTGCTTCCATTTTCCAGGGGATTTCACTTCCCGCGTTGTTCCATGGTCCGAGGAAGCCAGTTATTGGATGAAGTGGGTTCCTTGACCCCTGGTCACAGCCATAAAGACCACAATTTATATAGTAATTTCTAATTATTTAATGCAGATAACCCCTTTAAGAGTAGATATAACCAACCACAAGGATGTAAAAATGAAACATCTGACACATTCTACAAACAGATCTGAAAATAAAATTCTAACAAAACACAAAAGGGGTGTGCACAAACGAATACAATGTGTCAGCGGGGAATCTCCTGGAGCAGGGAAACCATAGATCACTCCGACAACTCCTAGCACTAATGCAGTGTCACGCCAATAACTCATGTACGACTGTTCCAGCTCCAGAAGCCGCATATTGTTCTGGTTAAGAATCATCGCCAATAGTGAATAGAACAAACCACTTCAGAGGCAAACAATTTGTGAACAGAATAGAACAGCTAATGGTGGGCGAGTGTTCCTGAAGGGGGAAATGCACTACCGAAACTCAATCACATAAAAGCAACCTCCTAACAAGCCGAATCCATAACCCCCAGCATCCGGGGACTGCTGCTCCTGGCCAAACACTATCATGTGCCAACTAACAATTTGCTAGATTGGGTGTTCTGTACATTCTGTTGTTGACAAGATATTCCCATTTTAACCCATATGCAAATGAGGCAGGATGTGCACATGCACGTGAACTGTTACCGCTACCTAAAACTACTTCCCTAACCTACTAGGGTCAGCTCATCCTTCTCTCCTGCTTGGGAGGCAAAGGACACATGCCTCATTACCATAGGGATTTATATGGGAATTTCTCACTTATTTAAAAATTACATAATTTTTTTTCTGTAGAGAGTTTTTCACTTCACTGAAGAATTTAAAGTTACATCTGGCTAAGAAAAATAAAGGGTGCTGTCAGAATATGCCAAGAAACATGTTGTGAAAAGTCCAGGCACATGTACCCATCTCAAAGCCACATTCACATTCACTAAACCTAATACCCAAGCCACATAAGCAAAAAAAAAAAAATTACAGAACTGGAAGATTGGACAATATTTGTCTAGTAGCTGAGAGCCTGAGCCAAGAATAGAAGTAATAGCACTTCCTCATTTACAGGAGTGCACTAAGGTCCCCAGCATTATTAAAAGTCAAAGAAACCCATTGACTCGCTCTACAAGGCTGAGGAGGCGCTCACGTCATAGATTATATCCAAGCCACAGGAGCAGACAAGCCTTCTGTGCAGACTCAGGTCATATTTAACCAGACACACACACACAAAAATACACAGCCGAATCAAAAACTATAAAAATTGAGGATGTGTAATGGAATTTACCCCAATTGTTGCAAAGGTGAAAACTGCAGCAACACTTTTGCATAATTATATTCAGCACCGATATCTAAAAGCTGCAACATTTTCCCCAGCAAACATGAACAAGTTCGCAACACAGGATCCTGATGGAGATTTGGAGACGTGGACAATGCCGAAGCAATATGGCAACTTATGCACAGACTGTACGTATAGTATAACGACTTCACCAAGGTCTAGGTCCAGAATTTAGAAACCGCAAAACAAGAAATGTGTTTGCGTGGGTTTCCTCCGGGTCCTCCGGTGTCCTCTCACACTCCAAAACATTCTGGTAGGGCGATTAGATTGTGAGCCTCATCGGGGAGAGGGACCGATCCGGCAAGCTCTGTGCAGCGCTGCGAAATCTGTGTGCACTATATAAAGGAATTATTATTACTATTAACAAACGTCTGCTAGATCTCTAACCTGAGCACTGGACCATAATAGATCTTGTAGTGCATCCTAAATGGACAGAAGCAGACTGTGATCCACTTGTCTGCCCTCCGCCACACCTTTAGGTTTCTGGACCATAGTTATGTCCTATAGGCATACTAGGCTCCTGTACTGAGTACATAAGTACATATACACAGAGGATGGCATAACAGCACAGCAACAAGCAGCACTGGACCTCTTACATATTGTGATCTAGAACCGGCTCCAATGATTTGGGCACACGCAACCATTCCTTGGTTTAAAGCAACCACTATTTTCACCATTTAACAACAGACATTGGATAGGGCTGGTCTACAAACCCCAATGCTCCATACACTTTTGGGACTCGGTGGAAAATAGTTTTTCAGGCTGAAGATTGGGGGCTGGGGGTAGGGGCGGGGAAAGGGCCCACTTCATACAATGAGTGGCCTCCTCAGCCCTGGTGACAACCCCAGGAAGTCTCCTGGAAAACGTAAGTGATGTCCCATGTCAGAGGAGACCAGTCAATGGCTAAAGCAGGGCCTTTAAGCCCACCCCAAGGGCTGAAAACTGGAAGACACAGAGCAGGGTTAACCATGTGCTCCCCCCCCCCTCCATAGACGTTATCTAGATCAGCACAACAACATATTGCAAGCAATCTATGTGAAGTCAAATCCATCTTGTAGGAGGAAGAAACATGCTGCAATCACCTACTGATTTATCTCCAGCATTTATCTAGCCCTATGGTAACACAGACTACAAACAAACCCTGTGCAGTCCAGTTCTGCTGTCAGACTCCTCATTTCTGGCTAGTATACCGGATCGGACCACACAAACTGTAGTGTTATCATAAAGAGGCAAGACAACTGGAATAGATGCTATAGACATAAAGGCATCAGACAATCCAGATATACAGTATGTTACATACGGGGAGGGAAGACCAATGTTGTAGGACAGGTCTGTGTATAACATAACCCATACTGCTCCCTATTCACCTTAGGTAAATCCAACATACAACGACTTATATCAGGGAGCACTGTGGTTTGTACAAGCTTCAGCAAAACTGACAGCACCTCCAATACAGAGCATCTTGGAGCAGTGGTGTGAACACATCCTTACATGAAGATACAACCGCAGAGGACCCAATGTCCTACAGTTTTCTACAGACTGTAGAGGGCGCAGACTACAGACTGCCATAAAACAATCCGTGTCGTCATAGTGCAGCAGGAATGTAACTACCCATGTCAAAGTACGGGAAACCCGAAAGCTGCAAGAAACCGAATTCTACCCGAGCAACACTGAGGAGTGTTATCTATATAGAGGTCATTGTACAGGGAGGGGAAGGAGATAAGCTGTGACATCATCTATTGTCAGTAGTGATGTAATGATTGATCAGTGTTTTCTATATAGAGGTCACTGTACAGGGGGAGGAGATAAGCTGTGACATCATCTATTGTCAGTAGTGATGTAATGATGGGTCAGTGTTATCTATATAGAGGTCATTGTACAGGGAGGGGGAGGAGATAAGCTGTGACATCATCTATTGTCAGTAGTGATGTAATGATGGGTCAGTGTTATCTATATAGAGGTCATTGTACAGGGAGGGGGAGGAAATAAGCTGTGACATCTATTGTCAGTAGTGATGTAATGATGGGTCAGTATTATCTATATAGAGGTCATTGTACAGGGAGGGGAGGAGATAAGCTGTGACATCATCTATTGTCAGTAGTGATGTAATGATGGGTCAAGGTTATCTATATAGAGATCATTGTACAGGGAGGGGGAGGAGGAGATAAGCTGTGACATCATCTATTGTCAGTAGTGATGTAATGTCTTTTCTTCACAGCTCGTTATATAGCCCTGGTCATGTGATTGTCCACAGTGCACAGCTGTTAATTCCTGGTATTGATGTCACACAGCTTGCACAGTACATTATATTCATGGTCATATGATGTTACACAGTGTGCACAGCTCGTTATATCCTGGTATGTGATGTACAAGTTTCACAGATAGTTATATCCCTGGTCATGTGATGTCACACAGGTTTGCAAGGCTCGATATACCATTTTCATGTCACAGGTGCACGGACGTCGTTTGTATCCCTTTTCATGTCATGGTCACAGGAATCAAAGCTCTGAGTAATCAGAGCTTGTGTGTTATAATGAGCCAATGCACCTGTGTGACATCATGACCACAGACCCAGTATTTATTCACAATGAAGTAAATGAATTAAGCTTCTGTTGTAATGTACAGCAAGCAGAGATCTAGAAATCCAAAGAAGATTGATACAAAAGAATTTAAAATTTTAAATCTTTTTCATTACACAAACATATAATACTTGCTAAATGGACAACCCCTTTAACTCGCACCCTAGAATGTTTGAAGAATATTTATATTTGGTCTGAGGAGACTCCTTTCTTTAACAATATATTTCACCCTCGAGTAAATTCAATAGGAAACATAATAATATTCAATTCAGAGAACTTCAACTGTCAAGTTCTTTGCAAACTTTACAAAAGTTTGCTAAAAAATATAGAATAAAACCTTTAAATATTTTTAAATATTTATTAAAAATTCTAAAGGCTCTCCGTTTTCCAGTAGCTTAAACAACTAGTAAAATGTTTCAAAATATAAATATTTTACAAAATGTATACATGCATGACGAATAAGAAACTAGAAGAAACTATTTTTTTGCTTCAACACCCCTCAAATTAAAAAAAAAAAACCTTACATAGCTTCCATGTCAGCGAAAGTTTAAAAATTCCATCTTCTGAAATCGGAAACAATAAAAAAAAGGAAGGAGTTTAAAAAAGAGCTTTCTATCTAGGGTCTTTCCTCCTGTGACATCTGAGTGGCCAAAAACATAAACTGCAATAGTTTAGAGAGAAAATGAAAGGGATATGAATATAGAATACTAGTATAGGTGTGTGTGGTGACAATGATTTAATGGGTTTAACAACATCATTGCTTAATCATCCTAGATAAAACCTGTTTTGTGCATAAATTATCTTTAAAAAGAACCTGTCATCAGAGGACACACAGTTTCATAACTCTACGACAGGTTCCAAAGCCTTTTTAATACTATTTCCCAATATTTGCTTAATACTTAAAATTTATGGTTCCACTCACTTTTGAAAATTGATTAATAAAAGTAACCTGGCTCCCCACATCCTTGGAGCAAAGGCTCAGTCTCACGGGGGAATGAAGGATATCGAGCAAAGAATAGAGCCAGTAAATGATGATGATGCGCGCCTTAAAACGGATCCCCAATGACTTGAAGCCGTTTTGCAAGTATATATTTTTTATATAATTTTAAAAGTAATTGGAACCAATATGTGAACTTATAAAATCAGCTGAAAAAACAATTATTAACGAACAGTTCCTTTTTTGTTTTGGCATGTATCACTTTTCACTCCCCTCCTTCAAAATCTATAACTTTTTGATTTTTCCTGCATATCGAGCTTGTGTGATGGATTGTTTTTGTGTAACAAATGCACTTCATAGTGACCGTATTTAATATTTGGAATAAATTCAAAGCGTGAACACTGGTGATGAAAAAAGCATTTGCGCTGTCTTTTCTTGTGGCGCTTGATTTTACAGCTGTCCCGTGGGCCCCAAATGATGCTCTACTTTTACTCTTTGGTTGGTACTATCATGGGAATACTACATTTATAGTGGAAAAGATCATTTCAAGTTTTGGGTGGGGGCTATTTTCCATTACGGAAAATCAGACATTTGGGGACACGGCAATATCTAACATGTTATAATTTGTTTATATGTTTATAGCCCTGCTTAGTAAGATTTATCAGTTATACGGAAGTTTATTCTAAACTTTCAACAACAGAAGGTTTGTTTGAGGGCAGTTTTGGGAAGGTTGATGCTGTAACTGCAACCAATTTAAGGGTAAAATAGGGTGGGGGATGTCCTAGTAATGTTTATATTTTAAATATTAGTAGCTGAATTAAGTTTACGATGTAGAGATGAGGGGACCCACATTCGGGATCGCTGCACGACCGGACATATTGCTGGCTGATACATCCAATCTGGCAATTGATTCCCTTGCAAAACCGCCAAGTGGCTATGATGGCCAAGTGTGTCCCCTTGATCAATTATAGCCAATGTAAGTCTCTTAGGATTGTTCAATGTTTCCGGATTGGCTATGTCGGGCTGCCAATCCTGCAATGGTCCAGTCACAGAGCCACCTGAAATGTCGGGTCCGCTTATCTCTAGTGATGAATAATGAAATGCATTAAGTCGTGTCTTTTTCTCTGATGCAGATGTTCGCTCCTCCAACCAAACATCACCAGTTTTAAGAAATGATTGATATGTCCATTGATGTTTAAACATGGGAGTCCTCAGCTGCTAATTGTACACAAGAATACACTATTCCCTTTTATAGCCTTCGTCCTAATTCACCTTTCAGGTAAGCTTCTCCGTTACCTGCATAAGTGCAAAGTCAATAAATAACTTTGTTTGTTTTTCCTTCATAGGTTCATATGAATGCTATATATATATGTATATATATATACACACCGCATTAGTTCACCCTTTCATTGACCGCCGCCCAAAAGTCGCCGGTGTGAGCTTTAAAAGACGGC
This sequence comes from Engystomops pustulosus, assembly GCA_019512145.1. NCBI lineage: Eukaryota > Metazoa > Chordata > Amphibia > Anura > Leptodactylidae > Engystomops > Engystomops pustulosus. The sequence continues at coordinate 21,756,997 of CM033650.1, read as the reverse complement.
GGCGCCGCCACTTTTATTGCGTACGTCAGGGGCGAGCGATCGGTTGCCATGGAGCCTCGGGTTTCGTCTTGACACGAGGCGACATGGCTCTTCTGCAAGAGCTGAAAAATGGCAATATATATTGCAATCAGAAGTATTGCAGTATACGTCAGGAGGCGATCTGCACCATCTGGGTTAATGTACCCCTAATGGTCTATAGAAATAGGGGGGAAAAACAAAAAAAAAACAAAAGTTTTAAAAAATAAAAAAATTCCATAAAAGTATTAAAAAATTCATAATCACCCCCTTTCCCTAGAACTGATATAAAACATAAAAAACAGTAAAAAATCACAACATATTAGGTACGCGGTCCCAAAATGCCCGATCTATCAAAATATAAAAACAGTTACGGCCGTGGTGACCTGGGGCGAGGGGAAATGGCGCCCAACTTGTCCAAAATGCGACTTTGTACACCTTTTCATCACATCTAAAAATGAATAAAAAATTATCAAAATGTCGCACAGACCTGAGAATTGTAGCAATGAAAACGTCGGCTCATTTTGCAAAAAATGACACCTCACACATCTCCGGGCAACAAAGTTATGAAAAATTAGTAGCATGAGAAGATGGCAATTTTTTTTTTTTTTTTTCTTTTGTACACATTCGTTTAATTTTTGAAAATGTATTAAAACACAATAAACCTGTATAAATTGGTATCACCGCGATCGCACCGAACCAAAAATAAAGCTAGTGGCACAGTCAAAGTCGAAAAAACTGAGTGCCCACAAGAACGTTTTTTTTCAATTTCACATTTGGAAATTTTTTCAGCTTCGCAGTACACGCATGTTAAGATAAATAACATAGCTGGGAAAGTAAAATTTGTTACACACAAATAAGGCCTCACACAGGTCTGTACACGTAAAAATGAAAAAGTATGGATTTTTGAAGTTGGAGAGCGAGAAATGAGCGGAAAAAACCCTCCGTCCTTAAGGGGTTAAAATATAAGTCGATATGAAAACAACCAAAGAACGGACGTGAAAAAAAAACACAATGGAAAGAGCCCTAAGGCCATGTTATGCAGTAGTCCTGGAAAATAGTGGTTATAATGAAAGAAAACCGAGCGCAAGTTGCCCCATAGTGTACAAGTCAGCACAATGCAAAGTCATAATAGTCATACCACACAGATGACACATCTGGCCTGAATAATTGCACAAGGGCAGACTGCTGTGAACGCTGCATTAATAATCACTTAATTGAATGATAGATGGAAATATAACCCAGAATTAGGCCTTTAATTAATTGGCAAATATCAATGAAGTTTAAATACAATAAATAAAGGATAATTATTGTTATATAAAGCTAATAACATGAATCGATATATGATCTTGTCCTTTGAATGTAATTCTTTAACTTTTTCTTTTTACTGCAAACAAGAGGGGACAAAGAATAAATGATGAAAGTAAATATAGATTTAATTACATTAATCTTGAAATCAAAACATCACAGCGAAGAATTAAAGCTGACTGCAATGACAAGAGCGGAATCGGTCACAAAAAGTAATTTACAGTTGGCACAGGTAAGATGTACAGTATGGATGTCTCAACTGTGTGCAAAGGAACACAAGACCAACAGGGTTAAATCTTATGTTCACTAGTTGTCGGTCTGAGGATATTCCATTGCAGATACAGAACAGCTAAGTTTAGGTGTACAGTAAACTTGTCACATATCATAGTATAGTGCTTCCTTCTCCACTTACTAGGCTCTGCTCATGCTCCCTACATTCTTGTTGGCTGAGTGAGTAGAGTAGCACTTCTGCCTTGCAGCGCTGGGTCCTGGGGTTTGAATCCCACCCAGGTCAACATCTGCAAAGAGTTTGTTATGTCTCTCTTGTTTGCGTGGGTTTCCTCGGGTCCTCTGGTTTCCTCCCACACTCCAAAACTACTGTTAGGTTGTTTAGCTTGTGAGCCCATGGGGACAGGGACCATATGAAGCTTGGCAGCGCTGCGTAATCGTGTGTGCTATTAATAAAGAATTATTATTATTATATCTGATATATGTGCTAAATTCCAATGAGACGTAAGATTAGAAGAATCTATGGCGTGAGAGGGAGGGGGGCAGAGTCTTGATACCCAGCAGGATGACAACCGGCAAAGACAGCTGTCAATTACAGGATAATGGTGTGCCACACGTCAACATTGTGTGTCAGTCCGTTTAAAAACACATGCGTTTTGAAGTTTACCATGTGTTTGACTGCTTTGAACCTTATCTTCAGCCTAGCAGCTGTGAAACAGATTAAAACCAGTCACACTCATGGTAAACATTCAAAACTTATGCGTTTTTAAGCAGACTGAAAACGCATTCTTTAAACCAAAAGCAACGTGTGCATCACCCTAATGACCCGTTTGTGGGGCCGTTTTAAAGCAGTCCGTAAAAAAAAAGCATGCTTTTTTGAAAAACGCATGTTTTTTTAAGTACCCATCTGTTTTGACCCGATTTAAATTAAGATAATTGGTAAAACCGGTTAAAAAAACTGATGCGTTTTCAAAAACCACATCATTTTTCAAAAACGCATGCGTTTTTAACAGATTCTTGAAAAGTCCCAAGAAGGGCTTCAAAAAGCCACGTGCTGTGCCGGGCCTAAGTCTGCAGGGGGGGGAAATTGCTAAACAGTGAACAATCCAAATACAATTACAGAGAAATGCTCTGAATTTATGTAAAGCTTGGTGAAAGATGGGAAAACTTAACATTACCAGTGTTTTATTTCAAACAAACAATGATGGGAGTTTTCTCCAGCCAGTTGTCTTGCAGTCAGAGACATTAAAGAGGTCCTCTGGTTGCACAAGTTAGGCCCTATCCACAGGATAGGACCTTAATACGATTGGTGCGGGTCTCAGTGATGGGACCTACAAGAGCACGCGCACAGGGGTCCATTGGACCCCTGTTGCACCCGAGATGACTGGAGCACCCAATGCGCCGGCTGCTCCATTCATCTCTAGAGCGACGCACTCTAAATCTCTGTCAGCTCCATAGAGATGAACAGAGCAGCCGGCGCATGTACTACTGACTGCAACCTGCTATGAGCAGAGACCTCCTTTAAGAGAAGGGAAATGGACGAATTGTAGTTCAGAGACAGGACAGTAACAAATGTAATATGATTTGGTCATATTACAGGTGATAGGAAGCAGTGGTGAGAAATGTCACCTGTGTTTGGCACTATATGGACACTATCAGCTGCATTGGCTCCCCCGAGAAGTACCCCATCCAACATTCAGTACAGATTGTTTATTGGTGAGTATTAGATATAATCTCTTAAACAGCCAAGTCTTGGCGTGAAATACCCTCAGTGGGGTATGAAATAATCCTTCAAAATGTTCCTCTTTTTATGTGAAATAAAACCATTTACCTATAAAAATATCATTAACAAAGTATAAGCAAATCAGGAGAGAAGAGTCATGCTGAGGGCTGGAGGGGGAAGTTTCACTCAGACGCCCCAATCTTCAGACTTTAGTATCATAAGTAAATCTCATCTTTCTAGTAGCTGCAGGCTTGTGGTTCTGTAGGCTACAGATCCAGTGTAAATCTGTGCCAGTATCTTTCTCATCCACAGAATGTGTTAAATTTCTCGCTACATGGCATCTCTTATTGTAGTATTTATTATGTGGAGCAATTTCATCTGCTGCCCGGCACCCATTCATGTCTTTGTGTTGGTATTCCTATGTTTGGTATTAATATATTTAATAAATTTGGATTGTATTGTTTTGACTGGCTTATAGTCTCAGTTTTATTGTTTTGTAGTCTACTAGTTAGTTATGTTTAGTTTATAATAATTGCTTTTGGTGTAATGTGAATTTCAGTATTATAGAACATTCTTTACCACATTCTTTCCTTTATTGTTGTTCATCCCAATAGCATCAGAAGGAATGTTGGAAATTACAGAGCACATCGCTCGGCACTCCCATTAACAGTCGGTGATAGTGGTGGAGATAACAGGCATCGTGTTCAGCATTTTCTAACGCTATTTCCACCTACCTATTAATGTGAACGTAATCGGTGGGAGTCCATCAGTCAGACACTCATCAATCAGCTAGCTATCCCCTGTGCACAGGATAGGGGATAACTTTACAATTTGATCCAACCCCTTTAACATTGGTGGTCACAGTACACTATATAATATAATAAGAGATTGAGGGACACATTCTGAAATAATGGCACAAGGTTCTTCAAATATTGCTGTAAATTTGTAAATAATAAATGTCAATTTTGGAAAATATATTCCTACCAAAAGTAATCTGCTCAGCCCACCCTTGGTCGATAGTATACTAGCATATCACACACCATATAATGTAATAGATTCCCTCTAAAGAGGTAAAAATGAGGGCTGCCACTGCTGGAGAAGTGTGGTATTGCAAGACGCCCATATGCAATCCGTCCCTTTTCAATCATAATTTACCATTTGGAAAAACTTTTGTTTTGACGGAAGAGTGGAATAGAAGGGATGGAGACAGACAGAAACTATATGGGGCATTCACAACAGCTGGAATAGGCAGAGATTATTGACAGGGTCGATTCTAGCCTTTGGCTGCTGAGGTGAAAATTTAAATGGTATATACAGCCATGCCAACCCCAGGAGAAGTATATACTGTCATCACCCTAGTAGATAGTAATACAGCCACCCCTAGTAGATGTGTATACAGCCGTACACCGCCCAATAGATATATATGCTCAAGACAGACCACAGAGTATATACAGCCATGCCAACCCAAGAGATAGTATATACTGTCATACCCCTATAGATAGTAACAAGCCACACCTCTAGAGTGTGATACAGCCGTACACCGCCAAATGATATATATGCTCCAGACACGCTCCAGCAGATGGTATATACAGCCGGACAAACCCATAGATAGTATTTAACGTCATCACCCCTTAGTAGATAGTATATACAGCCCCCCTGTAGTAGATCGTGTATACAGCCGTACACCGCCCAGTAGATATTATATGCTTCCAGACACGCTCCAGCAGATGGTATATACAGCCGGACAAACCCCATTAGATAGTATATACTGTCATCACCCCTAGTAGATAGTATATACAGCCACCCCCTAGTAGATCGTGTATACAGCCGTACACCGCCAGTAGATATTATATGCTTCCAGACACGCTCAGCAGATGGTATATACAAGCCGGACAAACCCAATAGATAGTATATACTGTCATCACCCCTAGTAGATAGTATATACAGCCACCCCCTAGTAGATCGTGTATACAGCCGTACACCGCCCAGTAGATATTATATGCTTCCAGACACGCTCCAGCAGATGGTATATACAGCCGGACAAACCCCATTAGATAGTATATACTGCCACCCTAATATATTCCCCCAGCCTCTTCCCTGACACGACTGCCGTGTTGCACGTTACACTCCCAAACCTCACACATGAGAGGAGCGGGATAGAGGGGAAGCAGTCTGGATCTCCCCTTGTGAAATGATTACGGCATCTGAAAGTAGCCATACCTTTGTCCCTATATAATTCAAGCCCCACTCCTGACTGCTGCTGGAGTCAACTTTGGTCTGTGGAGCACAGATCTGTCTGTGTCACTTGAAATATACCGCCCCCTGCTGGCAGGAGGAAGCTGCCGCCTGAGGCAAAGTCTTCACCTTGCCTTATGGTCGGTGCGGCACTGATCAGAGACACAGTAAAATACCATAACTTTACATTCTAACAAAAGAGCCTTAAGAATTACTCACCAGGATAAAAGTCTATTGTGTTTATCTGCTCAATGTTTTTTTTATTTCTTTTCACACAGGGAAAACCCTAAGACTTTGCCACAATCACCTCGGTAAGTAGATCATGTATTTAATTTGTTCCATGCCCAAAATTGTCATTATATTTGTTTGTGCAGCAATGAAGAAGATGCATTTAAATAGACATTGGAAAACCCATTTATTGAAAAGATGAACAAATATATGGAAGATCTAAATCCAGTCCAGTTCTGCATTTCTGCCCATATGGCTTAACCCCTTAAGGACACAGACCTTTTTTTCTCACTTTTCACTCCCCACATAAAAAAATCCATAAATTTAAAATTTTTCCATGTGCAGAGCTGTGTGATGGCTTATTTTCTGCCTAACAAATTATAATTCTCAGTGATGTTATTTATTATTTCATGCCATGTACAGGGAGGCTAGAAAAAAATTCCAAATGTGGTGAAATTGATAAAAAAAAACTTAAACCCCCTTTCATGTGGGTTTAATTTTTACAAGTTTCACTTTGCACTACAAATAGCATCTCTGCTTTATTCTTTGATTTGGTACAATCACGGTGAAACCAAATTTATATAGCTTTTACAGATTTTCACAATTTAAAGATCTCTTTGCACAATTTATGCAAATTTGCCAGAAGTCCCATTATCCCCCACAGAGTCCAAGAAAAGTTTAAAATGGGTCCTAAAGAAGGTGTTGTGTACTTCAAGTCAGGCATGATGTCTGAACTACCATATTTTTCGGACTGTAAGGCGCACTGGATTATATGGCGCACCATCAATAAATGCCTGCTAAACATCTAGATTCATATATAAGGCGCACCGGATTATAAGGCGCACCTGATTATAAGGATGAATGACCAGCAGGTGGCAGACCTGTGCACAGTTCAAGGCAGCTGTTGTCTGTAAGTACGGTTCATATATAAGGTGCACTGGACTATAAGGCGCTCCTTTGATTTCTGAGAAAATCAAAGGATTTTTTGTGCACCTTATAGTCCAAAAATACGGTATATCCACTATGTCCTTTCAGGGGGCATATATTATTGCCTTTTTATTTCCCTTGCTGCTCCTATGAACATTTTTTTCTTTTTATGGGCGCACAATTTGGGCTCCACTTGTGAATCTGGCACTTACCAAGATTTTGGAGATTGATTGTCACCTCTTCCATTTCTGACTTGATTCTTGCATATGGAAATACTGAATGCAGGTGATAAGGAGAAACTACACATACATTCCTCTTACTAGCACCCCCTAGATTGCCTTATGTAAATTCAGTGGCTGGGAGCCTTCCCTGGACTTGAAGTGAAGTTGCTGGGAAACTATGTTAACCCCTTCACGACCAGGCCATTTTCCGTTTTTGCTGTTTAATTTTTCACTCCCCACCTTCAAAAATCTATAATTTTTTTTCCATGTAAAGAGCTCTATGGGGGCTTGTTTTCTGGATAAAAAATTACAAATCATGACGGTATTTAACATTCCATACCATACACTGAAAAGCATTAAAAAAAAATCCAAATTGCAGTGAAATTTTCTTATGGGCTTGGTTTTTATGGCTTTCACTTTGTGCCCCAAAGTGTCTCCTTTATTCTTTGGGTCAGTACGATAACAGGGATACTAAATTTATATAGGTTCTATAATATTTTCATACATTTACAAAATGTAAAACCTTTTTTTACATTTTTACCTCTTCATTTTGACATATTCTGGCGCTAATAACTTTTTTATACTTCAGTGTATAGAGCTGTGTGTGGTGTGATTTTTTCAATGTTTTCAATCCCACAATTTTGAGGACTTTACAGCCTTTTCATTACCGTATATACTCGAGTATAAGCCGACCCGAGTATAAGCCGAGACCCCTAATTTTACCACCAAAAACTGGGAAAAACTACTGACTCGAGTATAAGCCGAGGGTGGGAAATGCATTGGTCAAACCCCCCCAGTAGTATACAGCCTGCCAGCCCCCAGTAGTATACAACCTGCCAGCCCACAGTAGTATACAGCAGCCCCCCTGTAGTATACAGCAGCCCCCCTGTAGTATACAGCAAGCCCCTAGTAGTATACAGCAGCCCCCATGTAGTATACAGCAAGCCCCTAGTAGTATACAGCAAGCCCCTAGTAGTATACAGCAGCCCCTAGTAGTATACAGCAGCCCCTAGTAGTATACAGCAGCCCCTAGAAGTATACAGCAGCCCCCCTGTAGTATACAGCAGCCCCCAGTAGTATACAGGAGCTCCCATGTAGTATACAGCAGCCCCTAGTAGTATACAGCCTGCACCTAGTAGTATACAGCCTGTCCCTAGTAGTATACAGCCTGCCCCTAGTAGTATACAGCCTGCCCCCACGGCCCTTAAAAAAATAAACTTAAATACTCACCCTCCGATGTCAGCGCGGCTCTCCGATGTCGGCGCGACTTACCGATGTCCCCGATGTCAGCGCGTCCCGTCTTCTTTCTTCTCCGCGGCTACTCTTCACTCTTCCCGCGCCCATGTTTTCTTTTAGCAGGCGCATACTATGACGCGGCCGCTGCTGACGTCATAGTATGCGCAGCCATGAAGAAAACATGGCCGCGTCGATGATAGAAGAAAGAAGAGAGAAGAGGAGCCGCGGAGAAGAAAGAAGACGAGACGCGCTGACATCGGGGACATCGGTAAGTCGCGCCGACATCGGGGAGCCGTGCTGACATCGGAGGGTGAGTATTTAATTTTATTTTTTTAAGTGGGTCATTTTTTGGGGGTAATAGACTCGTGTATAAGCCGAGGGGACGTTTTTCAGCACATTTTTTGTGCTGAAAAACTCGGCTTATACACGAGTATATACGGTACTTGATTTTGCAAAATTGCAAACAATTAGACTTTGGGAACTATTTTTTGTTACAGGGAGTATTATATTTAAAGTAATACATCCATTTACAGCTATAGTTACATACAGTTGTACTTCTGTATATACAGCCGCCTCATCCCCAATAATACACCTACATACAGCCGCCAACCCCCAGTAATACATCTATGTACAGCCGCCTCACACCCCAGCAATACTTCTACATACAGCTGCCAACCCCCAGTAATACATCTATATATTCAGCCACCAACCCCTCCAGTATTACATCTATGTACAGCCGCAAACACCCACAGTAATATATCTATACTCAGTCGCCAACTCCTACAGTAATACATCTACATACAGCCACCAACAACCCCAGCAATACATCTATAAACAGCCGCCAACCCCTCCAGTAATACATCTACTTACAGCCGCAAATACCTACAGTAATACATCAATATACTGTATACAGCCGCCAACCCCACATTAATACATCTATATACAGCCGCCAACCCCCGCAGTAATACATCAACATACAGCCGCCAACCCCTTCAATAATACACCTATATACAGCCGCTGGCACGCCCAATAATACATCTATATACAGCATAGTCGCCAACAGGCCATGTAATACATATATATACAGCCACCAACCTCTCCAGTAATACATCTATATACAACAGCTAGCAACCCAAATAAGACCCTCAGTAACACATCTATATATAGTCGCCAACACCCCCAGTAATACACCTACATACAGCTCCCCCAGTAATTATATACACCTGCTCTACCTCCAGTACACACACCCCTTACCCAGTACACTCATACCCTGACCAGAAAAAGAACCTCTTGCCCAGTGCAACATGTAAATGCTCACCAGCCTCCTCATCTTCTCTCATGATGTCTGCATACCGGCACAGGCCGCACAGTGTGTGATGTCACCAAGCCGCATGTGTCACGCCGCAGATGTCCTGTACGCTCTCCCTGCTAGGGTTAAACAGTAGTTTACCAGCTAGTTCCAGACATATAGTGGGCCATACAACTGCGAGAATCTCTTGCACTTGGTGGGGGCCTCTTTAAGGTTAAAGTGGTGTGGGCTCCAGGGCCCACACCCTAGGTGCACACCCTTTAATCTGGCCATGTTTATATCAGTTCTAGGGAAAGGGAGTGATTTGAATTATTTTTTTTTTATTTCATTGTTAAAATTTTTTTTTTACTTTTTTTCAGACTCCATACTTTAATCCTAGATTGTCTGATGGATCATACCATAGATTGCCATAACACAGTATGGCACTATATGGTGATTTTTCACATTACCTATTACAATGTTCACATCACACATTGTAATAGATGGCCTAAAATCAGACAGTCTTTGTAAGACCCAAGGCTGTCATGTTAACAAACTGCTGCTCCCCAATGATGTCACGGGGAGCAACAATCTAAGCCAATATGGTGGTGCTTTTCAATGCCACCAGCAGCCCATGAGCCCTCTCCAAACACCTGCAACCAATGTGCGGCACTCAGCAATTTCCATCAGCTCCATAGAGATTAATGGAGCAGAACGGTCATGTGCGGCCGTCTGCTCCATTAGTCTGACGGAGCGATGAGGGTCTGACGGAGGTATGTGGGACCCCATGGGACCCCTCGTTTTCGTGATCTGTGGATAGGGTCTAACTTTTGTTCGTGGGAAAACCCCTTTAACTTCTAAGCCTGAGACTGCTCCAAATCTTTCTACCACTTCCACCTTCTTGCTAACTTTGCACTCCAATCTTGCCAAAAATTAAAGGGATATCTTGCAGCCTGTCGTTTCCACAGTCTGAAAATACAACACCTTTTCTTTTCACACCTCTTTTTACACTTTTAAGTACAGTATTTTTCAGACTATAAGGCGCACTGGAGCATAAGGCGCACCATCAATAAATGCCTGCTATAATGTCTAGGTTCATATATAAGGCGCACAGGACTATAAGGCGCACCTGATTATAAGGATGTATGACCAGCAGGTGGCAGACCTGTGCACAGTTCAAGGCAGCTGTTGTCTGTAAGTACGGTTCATATATAAGGCGCACTGGACTATAAGGCGCACCTTTGATTCCTGAGAAAATCTAAGGATTTTTTGTGCGCCTTATAGTCCGAAAAATATAGTAGATAAGGAAAGTTGGGAGAAGAGAAATAAGTGTTGTGTTAGCATACAGTGAGAATAAAGCAGGAAGGTTAGAGTAGGGCAGGGGTGTTGCTAGGGTGGTAAAAGATCTGGGGCACGGGCCCCAATGCATGTGTATCACACTTTAACCCCTCCCCGACATTTGACGTAATAGTACTGCGTGGCGGGAGGTGTGTTCCCGCAAAATGCAGTACTATTACGTCAAACTTCTGGCCCCGGCTCCTGAACGGAGCCGGGGCCAGAAGCTGCGGGTGTCGGCTATATATTATAGCTGACACCCGCCTCTAACATCCGCGATCGGAGATTTCTGCGATCGCCGGTGTTAACCCCTAACACGCCGCGGTCGCGCTGACCGCGTCGTGTCAGGGGCATTTCGCAAGAATCGGACCCCCCGCGGCGCTTACCGGGGGTGTCTGTGGTTCTGATCCTCCTCCGTGAGCCGGGTCCTGCCTTCTGACAGCATGCGCAGCATGCTCAGTGTGTTACATTACACAGTGTAATACATCTGTATTACACTGTGTAATGTGAAGAATAGCTTGAACAAGCGATCAGTGGATCGCTTGTTCAAGCTTACCTGTAAAAGTGATAAAAAACTGTTAAAAACATTTAATAAAAACATTTTTTAATAAAAAGAATTACCGTATATTCCGGCGTATAAGACGACCTGGTGTATAAGACGACCCCCCTACTTTCCTGTTTAAAATATAGAGTTTAAGATAAATTCGCCGTATAAGACTACCCCTTTTCCAACGCATACAAAACACCGGTAAAAATGTAAAATAAAACAGATTTGAATTTAACATGGTCCTTTTTTTAATTTAAATTCTTATGACATGCAGGTATATAGCAGGAAAACTGTTGCCCATAAACATAAGGCATACAACAACAACATTACCATCATCCATTTTACTGTAAATGTTACCATACTGTACCTTAAATTTTTATTTTATTAAATATTCCATGCCATGTACTCAGAAGCGGGAAAAAAATTCCAAATGCAGTGAAAATGGTGAAAAAACGCATTTCACCATTTTCTTGTGGGCTTGGATATTACGTCTTTCACTGAGCGCCCCAAATGACATGTCTACTTTATTCTTTGGGTCGGTACGATTAAGAGGATACCAAATTTGTATAGGTTTTATAATGTTTTCATACATTTACAAAAATGAAAACCTCCTGTACAAAAATGATTTTTTTGATTTTGCCAACTTCTGGCGCTAATAACTTTTTTATACTTTGGTGTACGGAGCTGTGAGTGGTGTCATTTTTTGCAAAATTTGATAATATTTTCAATGATATCATTTTTAGTACTGTACGATCTTTTGATCACTTTTTATAGATTTTTTTATATTTTTCAAAATGGCAAAAAAGTGCCATTTTCAACTTTGGGCGCTATTTTCTGTTACGGGGTTAAACGCATTGAAAAACCGTTATCATATTTTGATAGATCGGGCATTTTCGGACGCGTTGAATTTAACATGGTCCTTTTTTTAATTTAAATTCTTATGACATGCAGGTATATAGCAGGAAAACTGTTGCCCATAAACATAAGGCATACAACAACAACATTACCATCATCCATTTTACTGTAAATGTTACCATACTGTACCTTAAATTTTTATTTTATTAAATATTCCATGCCATGTACTCAGAAGCGGGAAAAAAATTCCAAATGCAGTGAAAATGGTGAAAAAACGCATTTCACCATTTTCTTGTGGGCTTGGATATTACGTCTTTCACTGAGCGCCCCAAATGACATGTCTACTTTATTCTTTGGGTCGGTACGATTAAGAGGATACCAAATTTGTATAGGTTTTATAATGTTTTCATACATTTACAAAAATGAAAACCTCCTGTACAAAAATGATTTTTTTGATTTTGCCAACTTCTGGCGCTAATAACTTTTTTATACTTTGGTGTACGGAGCTGTGAGTGGTGTCATTTTTTGCAAAATTTGATAATATTTTCAATGATATCATTTTTAGTACTGTACGATCTTTTGATCACTTTTTATAGATTTTTTTATATTTTTCAAAATGGCAAAAAAGTGCCATTTTCAACTTTGGGCGCTATTTTCTGTTACGGGGTTAAACGCATTGAAAAACCGTTATCATATTTTGATAGATCGGGCATTTTCGGACGCGTCGATACCTGATGTGTTTATGATTGTACAGCCATAGACACTCCAGGTATAGAAGACCTACAACTCCCAGCATGTGCCGACAGCCATAGTAGAACTGCCAATCAGATAAAATGAATGTTGCATTGGCTTTTGTAGGGATTAGCAGCACTGCAGATATTAAAAAATACATCTCCCAGAATGATCTGACAGCCACAATACAGCCATACTACAACAACTCCTAACATCAGCTGAGAAGGAAACCACAACTCCCAGCATGCCCCCACAGGCAGACAGTCAATCTGTATTGTGCAACTACAACTCCTAGAATCACCCTACAACCACAGGCACTACAGCTGTTGTGAAACTACAACTCCCAGAAACAGATTGTGTACTGCAGCGCCCCAGCTGTTACACAACTGCAACCCCCATCATGCCAACACTTGTAGCCTGACAACAGCCGGAGTACCCACAGCTGGCAGAGCATGCTGGGAGTTGTAGTATCACAACAGCTGGAATGACACATCCGACCAACGTAACAATACAAGTTTCTTAACAAAGGAAACTTAGTGGAGAAGCTTTGAAACTTTTCATTGGCCGGCTATGACGGGGGCGCTGATCTGTACTAGTTGTCACACACAAATACTACTTCAGCACTATAACCACTCTTCTTAAAGGGAAACTCCACCTTTGTGAAGTTAATGACAGATCAGTGGATCAATGAAGCTCAGGAGCAGCAGGGCCCATAACGAAGGGTCTGGGAGCCCTGCTCATGGATCAGAACCTCTTCACCGTAATGAGTGCTGGAGCTCAATACCAGGGCTGTGGTTATAGTGGAACTCCCCTTTAAGCAATACATGGCATAAGCTGTGCCCTGTAGAAGTGACTGGAGGGAAGGCTCCCGGGGCAGCACACGCCGCATACATGAGCACAGGCAGGGCCTCTCACCTGCATCCCAGGCACTTGCACGGCTACCGGGGAATGAGCCATGGCGGCGTTGCGGCCTCCTGCTCCGGCTGTAGGTGAGAGGAGGGCTGTCTCCGGGGGGCTCCGGGAGCCGGGCCCACGTCTGCTGAGGAGGAGAGGCTGCGCGGCTCGGTGCTGCCACTATCCGGCTGTGAGCATGTCCCGGTGCACGGTAGGGACGGGGGGCGCTGGGAGAGCTCAGCAGGCGAGCGGCGCCATATTGGGAGAGGACGGGAGGTTGCGGCAGCTTCTTGTGCGCAGGGTGGAGCCCGACTAAAGCCGGTCACGTGAGGCGCCGGTGACGTCACCACGCCCCGCCCCTCCTGGAACTTCGTCATCTGGTATTGGAGGTAAAGGTGACAGTGAGGCGGCGGCTCCGGCCGAGTAACGTACCATATAGTGTGCAGTGCTGTATATAGTGTGCTGTATATAGTGTGCTGTATATAGTGTGCTGTATATAGTGTGCTGTATATGATGTACTGTGCTGTATACTGTGCTGTGTGTACTGTGCAGTGGTGTATATAGTGTGCTGTATACTGTGCTGTATATGATGTACTGTGCACAGTGCTTTATACTGTGCTGTGTATACTGCACTTTGCTGTATATAGCTTATTGTGTGCTGTATACTGTGCTGTATATAGTGTACTGTCTGTATACAGCGCTGTGTATAGTGCGCTGCGCTGTATATAGTGTACTGTGTGCTGTACTCTATACTGTGCTGTATATAATGTACTGTGTGCTGTGTTTACTGTATATTATATACATACTTACATACTTAAGTTGAATTTGTATGTAAGTACAACTTTACTTAATAATTATATACTTAATACAGGCGGTCCCCTACTTAAGAACACTCGACTTACATACGACCCCTAGTTACAAATGGACCTCTGGATATTGGTAATTTATTGTACTTTAGTCCTAGGCTCCAATGATCAGCTGTAACAGTTATCACAGGAGTCTGTAATGAAGCTTTAGTGTTAATATTGATTCTTATGATAACCCAACATTTTTAAAATCCAATTGTCACAGAGACCAAAAAAGTTCTGTCTGGGATTACAATGATAAAATATACAGTTCCGACTTACATCCAATTCTGCCAGCCCCCAGTAGTATACAGCCAGCCTGTCCCCAGTAGTATACAGCCTGCCAGCCCCCATGTAGTATACAGTCTGCCAGTCCCCAGTAGTATACAGCCAGCCCCCCCAGCACTTAAAGAAAACCAAAACTTATATACTCACCTTCCGATGTCGGCGTGTCCCGTCTTCTTTCTTCCCCGTGGCTCCTCTTCTTTCTTCTCTCATGGACGCAGCCATGTTTTCTTCCAGCAGACGCATACATAACAGAAGAAAGAAGAGGAGCCGCGGGGAAGAAGACAGGAGGCGCCGACATCGGAGGATGAGTATATAAGTTTTGGTTTTTTTTAAGTGGGTTATTTTTTTTAAGACTCGCATATAAGCCGAGGGGACGTTTTTCAGCACATTTTTTGTGCTGACAAACTCGACTTATACATGAGTATATACGGTACATCCCTTATACTGCAAATAGAGATGCATTGAATCCATCACTGATTTTATTATTTTGAAGAAAGCGCTCCTTCAAATGTGAAATAGTAAGGGCCAGTTCACACAAGAGTATTTGCAAAATCAGTGACAAAATCACTATCCCTTTGCAATCAATGGTGTCAGTGATGTCACAATACAGGGATAATACACACAGTAGTGTCACAGTACAGGGATAATACACACAGTGATGTCACATTACAGGGATAATACACACAGTGATGTCACAATACAGGGATAATACACACAGTGATGTCATAGTACAGAGATAATACACACAGTAATGTCACAGTATAGAAATATTACACACAGTAATGTCACAGTACAGGGATATTACACACAGTAATGTCACAGTACAGGGATATTATACACAGTGATGTCACAGTACAGAGATAATACACACAGCGATGTCACAGTACAGGGATAATACACACAGCGATGTCACAGTACAGAGATAATACACACACAGTGATGTCACAGTACAGGGATAATACACACAGTGATGTCACAGTACAGGGATAATACACACAGTAATGTCACAGTACAGAAATATTACACACAGTAATGTCACAGTACAGGGATATTACACACAGTAATGTCACAGTACAGGGATATTATACACAGTGATGTCACAGTACAGGGATAATACACAGAGCGATGTCACAGTACAGAGATAATACACACACAGTGATGTCACAGTACAGGGATAATACACACACAGTGATGTCACAGTACAGGGATATGATACACGGTGATGTCACAGAGCAGGGATATTACACACAGTGATGTCACAGTACATTGATATTACACACAGTGATGTCACAGTACAGGGATAATACACACGGTGATGTCAAACTTTTTGACAATTGAAACCTCTAAAATGCTAATTGTTGCGCTTATTCACTCTCGACTAGACTACTGTAATTCCCTACTAATCGGTCTTCCACCTGGTAAACTCTCTCCTCTACAATCTATTCTTAGTGCAGCAGCCAGGCTCGTCTTTCAGACCAAACGCTACACGGATGCCTCCAGTTTGTGCTAATCGCTACACTGGATGCCCGTCTCCTTCCGTATTCACTTTAAAATAATAACCCTCATCCACATAGCTCTGAATAATGCTGCACCTCCCTATCTCTCTTCTCTCATTTCAGTCTATCGCCCTTCTCGTGCTCTTTGATCCACCAGTGATATTAGATTAATCTATACCTTAATTCAAACCTCTCACGCACACCTCAAGGACTTCTCCCGAGTTGCTCCAATTCTCTGGAATGCCCTTCCCCGGACTCTCAGACTAATACCCACCCTCTAAAGCTTCAAACGTGCTCTTAAAACACATCTCTTTAGGCAAGTCTATCACACTCGCTAACTGCATGAAATGTCACCAATCCTATGTCCTACCTCCCGTCTGTTATCCGGCAAACAGCTGATATATACCAAGCTCCAGGCTTCTCTGCAGTCTTTTTCACCTTGGACCCTGTAAATAAGATGGCGGCTGATGGCTGGTTCTAGCAGCAGAATTTTTAGTTATTACATTATTTTATATTGTTCCCTTATGAAGAATGGTTGGACCATTATACAAGTTCTTTTACCTCTTGTGTCAACCCATCATCCTCATAGACTGTAAGCTCTTGTGTCTAACCCTCATCCTCATAGACTGTAAGCTCTTGTGTCTAACCCTCATCCTCATAGACTGTAAGCTCTTGTGTCCTCCTCATCCTCATAGACTGTAAGCTCTTGTGTCTCCCCCTCATCCTCATAGACCGTAAGCTCTTGTGTCACCCCCTCATCCTCATAGACTGTAAGCTCTTGTGTAACCGCTTCATCCTCATAGACTGTAAGCTCTTGTGTCACCCCCTCATCCTCATAGAATGTAATCTCTTTTGTCCCCCTCATCCCCATAGACTGTAAGCTCTTGTGTCACCCCCTCATCCTAATAGGACGGTAAGCTATTGAGTCACCTCCTCATCCTCATAGACTGTAAGCTCTTGTGTCACCCCTTCATCCTCATAGACTGTAAGCTCTTGTGTCACCCCCTCATCCTCATAGACTGTAAGCTCTTGTGTCACCCCCCTCATCCTCATAGACTGTAAGCTCTTGTGTCACCCCCCTCACCCTCATAGACTGTAAGCTCTTGTGAGCAGGGTCCTTACTCCTATTGTTCCATATAACTGTATGTTCTTTATAATGTAATATTATATTTGTATATGTCATGGTTCAGGGATAATACACACAGTGATGTCACAGTACTGGGGTTATATTATCAATTCTATTAAATCAATTCAATATTATTTTCTGCCTTTTGGAAAACACATTGGGGGGTAATAGTTCTCTGTCTTTGTATCAGCTTGATAAATCTGTTGGCAGTGTCTTATGCTATATGGGTTGTTTGCAAAAGTCGCATAAAACGTTGCAACAAAACTTCAAAAGTCGCAGCACGTAGACCAGAAATTGGAGCCAAAATTTGCACCTAAACGGAAAATCGCAATTCATGAATTCAGTCTAATTGTACAAACCTGGCTTTGAAAGTTTAATGTATTTGGTTCAAGCAGGGTCTATGTCAAAGTGACTTTACATTGTCCTTTGTTCATTTGGTGCAATGGACAACTGTGGTAAAACAACGCCACACATAGACAAAAAAACAAGTAAAACAATGATGCATAACGCCCAATGTAATGCAGAGGAAGATTGGAGCTATCACTCAAGACCAGAGGGGTGGGGGGATGGAAGGGTTAAGGGGTGAAAGAGCAGGATACTTTATACTTCAATACCCAGCAGACACTGGGCAGGTATTTATCATGTGGCCTATGATATGCTGAGAATAACATTTCTTTTCTTGGATATAAATGTGAATATGGACATATATGAACTAGTATCTTCTCATCTGTGGTTGTGGGGTTGCTGTCACCTCCCCTGACATATCCAGGGGAGGATACTTGTAATCTCCATGCAGTAACAAACCTTAAAGGGGTTTTCCCATGAAGAAAAGGTAGGCCCTATCCACGTGATAGGGCCTAACTTGCTGATCAGGGGGCTTCTCATTGCTGAGACTCCCACAGATCACGAAAACATGGGGTGCTGAGACCCCTGCAGATCATGAAAATGAGGGGTCCGTCACACAGTGCTTGGCAATTTCATTCAGCTCCATAGAGATTAATGGAGCAGAATGATCATGCGCGGCCGTCATCTCCATTAATCTGACGGAGTGACAAGGGGTCCGTTGGAGGCACGTGGGACCCCATCGTACCCCTCATTTTCGTGATCTGTGGGGGTCTCAACACTGAGTTAGGCCCTTGTCAGGGTCGCTTGGGAGAATGCTGGGACTTCTGGTTCTTCTGCTGGTGCCAGCAACGTTCTCCGACCCCCGGCGCGTATCCGCGCAAACTCCACCTCTGGTCTAGGAGTTGTGTTCGGAACTGCTGGGACTTGTGGTACCTCTGCATGATGCCTGGTTGTTCTGCACCATGAGGGGTTAATTCCCAGAAGCTGTCCAGCTCCTATCAGGTTCTGGAGGTGGAGTTCTGGCTGCATAAATTGCAGCTTCACTAGTCACCTGTGCCAGTGTTTGATATCCCTCCATCACTCGCTCGCTGCATTAGGTTGTCTTGCTCTGTATCTGTATCGGAATTGTTGTGACCTCGGCTCGTTTTTGACATTGACTTTTTGCTTACTGATTTTGCTCTTGACGTACCCTCTCGTTGTGACTCCGGCTAGTTTACCATTCTTTTGTGTTTTATGTTTGTCAGTCTGTTTGTGTTCCCTTCCCACACTTATCCAGTGTATTTCGAGTCTTCAAGTAGTCGCCCCATGGTTTAGCGTGGGCGGGCTATAGGAAGGGACAGAGGTTGGGACAAGCTCAGGGCACACTATCCCCTGTCTTCTGTGTTACCTAACCCTAACAGCCCTATCCTGTAGATAAAGCCTAACTTTTCTTTGTGGGAAAACCCCTTTAAGCATGTTTTCTCAAAATTGTGTGCTGTGCCATTGACAACTGGGTGTTACTCGCCATAATCTGATACCATCTGATCAACTGAACTTAATGTTAACACCCAGTTTTCAATATATTCATGCATTTGTAGGAAGAATAACAGAGGAACTGAACAACACATAGAAATGAAAAAGAAAATGCTCCAACATTGTTATGCTAAGAGGATAATGGTCTTTTACAGGACACACACTAAATCTGACAATGAGGCAGAGGTGACAGAAGATCTATTTCAAAAGCAATTATTTCATCATACAAATACCACAAAAACAAAAGACAAGACTTGCCCTAAGCAAGTCGGAAACAACAGCTTCCTCTATCAGTTCTCCGTTAATTTCTGAGGCTTGTAGAGGAAAACATATAAACCTCTAGTCAGGAGTCACCTGATATAGCGCTGTATGTGTACCCACAGCACTGCACTGTGTACAAACCAAGTTGTTAGTCTACCCTAAGACTAATTACTCTAAATTGAATGTCTTGTTAAACTAGTAGATTTGCATACCTGGTGATATATCAACAGGTTACATTTCAAAATAAGGACCAGTTAAAGTTTGCAGTTGAAGATTTAGCTGTAAATCCAGTGAGATTCGTACACATAAATCCACTGAGCTCTGCATAGTGGACATGGATGTATATGGTGACTAGCCTGGCAGCTTTCATCACATGGAGGAGCATGCAGCATGTAATAAGTAATAGAAACCAGCTGTGAAACTGTTACATAAATGTATAGTCTGTGCTCTGTACTTCCCAAGAGCTATTGATTTGTGAAAAAAAAATATCGGAGTTGCACTTTAATATGGAGTGATAGGCGAGGGGACAATAAGGGAATAGACGCAGTTCCTAATAAATAGGCACAGTTACTTTTATTGTTGATTTCTAGGTTTAGTATAACTTTAACACGTGAATAATATTTTGCCCCAAAAGCAGTGAGAGCCATTGTTCTTTTTGTCTTTTATTTCAATCTAATTCTCCAACGTATTATTTGCTGAGCTAATTTACTAGCATCAGCCGCGCTTTATGTCCATAACCTCAAGATTAAGTGCTAACCTCAGTCTTTGATGTAGAGACAGTTCCCACTCCTACCTAATAGTTTCATTTCCTTGTGATTGTCCTAGATCACCTCCTCCCACTGAGAAGACCATTGTTGGTAAGCAACCATCTCTTATAGAGTCACATCTTCACAAGTGAAATCTACAGAAGCCATTACGTATTCTTTAGGGGCTTGCTATGTTTTACAGTTCTGCCACCAGTAATGGAAAGGTATTAAATATTTAGAGTTGCATGTTAAAGCAAAAAATGAATAATCAGCTCACGATGGAATGGATTGTCTTTCCCAGATAGACTATGAGGACGACAACTGTGTGAGGTCAAGGAGGTACCTGAAATATTCATGGCGTAGATATGGCTAATCATTTGTCTTGTGTGGAGCAGCCAGTAGCTATCATAATATAGATCTGGCTTACTACTATATATACTCGAATATAAGAATAGTTTTTCAGCACAAAAAAAGTGCTGAAACCCCAAACTCGGTTTATACTCGAGTAAAAAAATATATCAAAAATCACCTTTCCCTGCTGCTGGCTATATACTGGGGCAGGGGGCTGGCTATATACTGGGGGATATAGGGCGGTAGGCTATATACTATGGGGCAGGGTCTGGCAGGCTATATACTGTGGAGGCTGTGACCAATGCATTTACCACCCTCGGCTTATACTCGAGTCAATAGGTTTTCCCAGGTTTTTGTGGTAAAATTAGGGGCCTCGGCTTATACTTGGGTCGGCTTATACTCAAGTATATATACGGTACTTGTTGTTGAGAGGACAGACTAGAATTGGTGGAGTGATTCACTATCCAGAATGGAGATTTTATAAGGCACACGCAGTTGTGTTATGTCAACTTGTAATCTAATTTTGTGTTGCTTTTTCCTTATTTTTTAAGTAATCTTCTCTGACAGCAATAGTTTTATACATTGCATTATGGGTAAATCTGCCCCTGATGGATACCACTTGCGGCTCTGGGGGCAGTGTGTGGGCCTAGATGGTGAGATGACCCTAGTTGCAATCACAAATCCCATAGGAATAAAGCAGTTTCTCTCATCCACTTTGGGTTAGATGTTACACCAGAGGGGAGGGGCTGGAGAGAATGGTTTGAATGAAAAAAATCAAAGAACACAGCAGTGTGAGGACACCCCCCCCCCCCCCCCAGTGGTCCAAGTCCAGCTACAATCCCGGAATTTAAATTAAAGGGGTATTCCCATTTCAGCAAATAAATGTTATTATTTGTATAATAAAAAGTTATAGAATTTCCCAATATACTTTCTGTATCAATTCCTCACGGTTTTCTAGATCTCTGCTTGCTGTCCATTCTATAGAAAGCTTCTCTGTTTACTTCCAGTAGACAGAAATCTGACCATGGACATATGATGTCACACAGGTGCACCGCTCGTTATATCACACGGCTCTGATTATTCTCTGTGATACTAACGAGCTGTGCACCTGTGTCACCATGGTCAGATTCCTGTCCACTGGAAGAAAACATAGAAGCTTTGTATCGAATGACAGCAAGCAGAGATCTAAAAATCAGAGAAGAATTGATACAGAAAGTATATTGGAAAATTGTCTAACTTTTCATTACACAAACATTAAGATTAATTTGCTGAAATGGGAACACTCCTTTAATTTTTTTTTCACTGTCCTGCTACACACAAAGGTATGGTTACACGTATCCTCAGGCCCAATACCTAACACTGTCTGCAGATTTTTATGCCGGTTCACTGCCTTTCATAGTGAGCAAGGTCTAATTTTTTTGGTTCATTTTTTTAGTTAATTTAATGTTCTTTGTTTGTTAAATGTTTACTTCCTCTAAAATTGGCCACAGTTCAACAAGCATGCTTGTATACGAGGCTACATAATAGCACCAACATTGTAGATCCATTATATGATCTCATGTTACAACATAATTTCTCTTTTTTTATCACATTTACCCATTACTAAAAATAGAACCCAAAAAGCAAGATTAAATTCAGCCAAAATCCCCCCCCCCCCCCCCATATCATTTGCAAGTATTCACACTGCCGGTTAACCAGCAGTATACTATTATATCAGTGGAGAAATTATAGCTCACGGTGCTGAATGCTGCCAAAGTACCCAGTGCTGAAATCATGAAGATCCACAGACTATTTTTGGGGGGAGAAAAGATATGCTTTTAGCTTTTTTTTATAGTCTGTAAATAGTTAAGCATTACATAGCATACAATTTTCTGTAGTACGTTACCAAAACCAAGTCTGAGTACAATTTTAAAATGTTTTCTACCACAATTATGGTCAGCATTGGTATAGTAGATACATAATAATACTGTATAATGTGGCTCTAGGAGAATACATTGATAATATGCCACTTCAGAATGCAAAGAGCATATAAGACCACAACTACTACCTTCAGTTTCCAATCCATTCTGAAATCTTTGTGTCAAAATTATACATTGAATCCCTACCATAAAGTCACAGAGGCGGGGAGAGGAATGATGGAGTCAAGCTCACTCCGCCTCCTCTCAACCGATGGCCTTCTTTTCCATTGGAAGTTCCTCTTCTCCCTCCCAAGTTCTGTGGGCTAAAGAACCGGAGATACAGGCAGCTAAAGACAGAGTGACTGAGTGGGTAGCACTTCTGCCTTGCAGCGCTGGGGACCTGGTTTCGATTCCCACCCAGGTCAACATCTGCAAAGAGTTTGTATGTTCTCTCTGTGTTTGCATGGGTTTCCTCCGGGTACTCCGGTTTCCTCCCACACTCCAAAATCATACTGGTAGGTTGATTAGATTGTGAATTATTATAAGTATAAAATGGAAAAATTTCTATCAAGACAAATAAAATGGTATACAGTGATCAGATCACCTATGTAGAAGGCATTTCCTCGATATTTACTGTCAGTGCATGAGAATTTCACAGCAACATAGTATCGATGAAAAGAGGTGAGTGATCAGCACTAGCTGGTGTAAATCCGTAAAGATAGGGTTAAAATCTAAAAAGTTTTATTCCAGGGGTTGAAAGCCTTTACAAAAAGATATAACTACCCTGTAGGGGGGTCTGTAAACACAAAAATAATGTTAGCTTACCTCCTCCATTGCTCCCGTGGCCCTGCACCACCACAAATCGGTGCCGTGGCCCTGATGCAGTCTGACTACTTTTGCTCGCCTGCTACAACATTAGATACATGATAAACCAGGGACACTTATTGATAGATCCAGGCACTGTGACTGTGGTAATCTTATATTTGTTATACATGGCCTCCATCCTTCTAAAATCAACTGTTAAAATTGTAACAAGCTGTTACACTGTCTACCTCTCCATTCTTGCCACTTCCCCACTCCCTTTGCCTGCTGTAATCTAACACAGTGGCAGGGGGATTGCTACAGCCTATGACGCTATAGCACGGAGGGGCTCTGGTTATGCCCCCTGAGCCCATCCAACTCATTAGCATAATTGTTAAAGTTGATTTTAGAAGGAAAGAGGCCATGGATAACAAATTTAAGAAGGTGAACACAGTCACAGGGCCTGGATCGATGAGTTAGTGTCCCCAACTTATAAAGATTGATTTCGATAGAAAATTTGCTTTAAAGCTTACAGAACATTAAATAATGTATTCAAAAGTCATTTACTTGTTTCAATCACAAGTGCAGCGTATTATCCAACGCCTATAAAATGCTTCAGATAGGGAATTGGCCTGTACAAGTCCCTACAACACACGCCAGTAAAACACTTTCCTATAATCAGATGTAAATGACTTATTGTACAATACACACTACATGAGATGATCTGTTCTGTGCAGACAAATCTGGCAGCGTGATGTGATGATTTCATTTTATGAGATTCCAGCATAATGAATAGAAAATTATTTTAGACGTCTTGTGATGCACATGGGATTAATGATCTGGCAGTTACCAGGATGGTTCTTAATGGTAGGCCAATTTTGCAATAATTTTGCCGCAAAATTTAGTTATTTTAATACAATGCATAGTGTTTCTATAAGAAACCATAACCAAGCAGCAGGGTGAGTTTCCAGAATAATAACATTTTACAGGGTCAGACCTCTATGTTTGGGCCAATGGCCTACAAATTTCATTTTTTGTGTACTAAATAACTACAGCAGAGACACTTTTAGGTTGTGTTCACATGTTTAAGTTAAAACGGCATCGTAATCAGGTTTTGATGCGGTTTAGGGTGCGTTCACACGTTCAGTTTTTCAGATGCAGTTTTTGGAGTCCAAACCAGGAGTGGAGTGGAAACTAGAGGAGCAGCTTCTTTCAATTATATGTTCGTACCCATGATCATCCCCACCTGGTGTGAACGCACCCTTAAGCGGCAGTTTCTTAATTTTATAGGTGAATGACACTAACTTTACAAGTGAATTTGATTCTGAGGGTGTGTCCACACATTATAGGTAAAACTGCATCATTATCACAACGTGAACTGAATAGCAGAATCCAATTTATTGAACAGGTTTTCCCTCAAATTCACCTGTTCAGGTAATGTCTTTCACCTGTTAAATTAACAAAACTGCACCTAAAACCATATCAAAACTGATTACAAGGCTGTTATAATTGCAACGTGTGAACGCACCCTTAAAGGGAACCTGTTACCAGTGACCTCATTTTCACTAAAGACAAATTGTAAAGGCCCATTACAGCTGCAGTGCAAGGGGTCACTGCCTGGTTAGATGACATCAGTAGGAGAGGGAGGAGCTGTAAAGGAGCACAAAGATGGGGGCCAAGAGCTAAGCAGTCTGCAGTACAGACAAGTCACATGTTGTTTTTTTTTAAATGCATCCAAACCAAAGCCCAACCCCTAGGACTACACAGAGGATACTGACAGGATGCAAGGTAAGTTAAAACACACAATTATATTGTAATGCAAATACTTAGAAAAAGCAGAAATACATATTTGCAATTCAGCTGTAATGGGATTTTGCAACCTGTCTTTAATGAAAATGAGTAAATACCAAAAAAAGAAAACCCAATACTAGGTAAACAGCTCCAAGAAATTCTTATCAATAAATCATACTCAGTACAACTCAATTCAATGAAATCTTTTACTGAAAATGAGGTCCTTGGTGACAGGCTCCCTTTAACCTGAGGCCCCTGAACCTGTGATTGGTTTAATTATTTTTTTTTAATTAAAGTGTTACTCTGATTTCATAATGATTTTTACCTTATTGTCACTTGTGGTATACCCTTTCAAAACAGAGTGATCCCCACATTTTGCTACTCAACTTTTCTTTCCTGAGTTTTTTACTCTGTTCTGAAATCTTCCTCAGCAGCAGTGAAGTAGGCAGATTCTAACCACTTCCTGACCTTGCCCAAAAGATGAGTCAGTTATAAACTGCCCTCACTTCTCATGATACTTTGTGTTCTTTTATGAAGCAATGTAGAGACAAAGGGGCAGATTTACTTACCCGGTCCTGTCATAATCCCGCGGTGCGTTGTCCGACGAGGATTAGGGTCTGCCACGATTCACTAAGGTCGTGCGTCCAATTTCCTGCATGTGTCGCTTCCGCAATGAGATCCGCCAGAGTTCACCTTCTTTCAGGTTGTCCGATGGCACGCCCCCCACCCCAATTTCAGTCGCATGCAAGCCGGCGCCGATGCGCCACAATCCGATCGTGTGTGCCAAAAACCTGGGGCAATTCGGCGCAAAAAGGAAAGATTCGGGAAACCTGACGGAATCGTGATCCGCGGACCCTTAGTAAATGAGCCCCAATTTAAAACAGAGCAGGAAACTACTAAACGTCAGAAATGGCACCGAGATCTCGATGATTATAAAAAGGGAACGGTTTATAAGTGGCAAGCAGGTGATAACTCTTTTCCGATTAAAGCACAATCCAAGAAAAAGAAGAGGAATTGGGGTCAAAGAACATGTGAAACGGATTCATCAGATGAAACATCAAGTGTTGCCTCCTCATCAACTTTTTTAGGACAAAGGGACAAAAAAACAAAAAATACAGACGGGGAGGCAGGAAGCACGAGAGAAGCCGTAAAAGGTTACCCAACTCGTTCCAAACTACCACCATCGGGGAGGAAAATACCGAAGGATTAAAAATGGACGATAATTTGGTCATTAATATTTCAACAACACAATTATCAGAAATTGAATTGAATGTTCTCAATAAGGGTTTATCATTTTCCCCACAAAATAAGGTAAACTGGTTTGACTATGAATGTGACTTATTTTCTTTTTTCAGACGGATTAGATTGAAGGCCTTTTTTTCGGATAATGCAAATGTTAATCTCAGTTGTTCGGATCCCTCTCTGTCCCCTATATCGTCTGTGTCTTTGTCTAATGTTCCTAACGTTACCAATGTCAATTCTGGGTCGTCTGATGATCATTGTAATGAGCAGGGCCCTGTCTGTACTTTTAGATCTGATGTGGTTGGCCTTACTAATCCTAGTGAATTTCAACCTCCACATACAAATAGGGCTGTAGAGACATATATTCAGATTGTGAAGAATAAGATTGATACATTGAAACAAAATACTACACGAGCCCTGGTTCGACCAAATATGACGACTGAGGAGATTGAGGCGGTGGGCAGGCTGGCTGGTGCCCATCACCTTACGATCAAGCCGGCTGATAAAGGCGGGGCGATCGTGGTGATGGACACCACCCAGTATGTCAGTGAGGCCATGCGCCAATTGGGTGACCCTGAGATATATATCAAATATTCATATGACCCTAAGTTTGATATCTCTAAAAAAATCAAAATTTTGATCGATAATGCCTATGCTATGGATTTAATTGATAAAAAACTTCACTCATTTTTGTTGATTCAAAATCCAATCACCCCGGTATTATATTTACTTCCAAAAATACATAAGGATCTCAAAAATCCACCGGGAAGGCCCATAGTGGCTGGTATGGGGTCTATTCTTTCGCCACTCTCTATGTTTTTAGACAAAATACTCAGAAAAGCAGCCATATGTACTCGCTCATATGTGAGAGATACGACGGACTTTATTAATAAACTTAGTACATTGGAAGTGGGTGATGGGGACATTCTTGTATCAT
The DNA here is from genome assembly GCA_019512145.1 of Engystomops pustulosus. Classification (NCBI taxonomy): domain Eukaryota; kingdom Metazoa; phylum Chordata; class Amphibia; order Anura; family Leptodactylidae; genus Engystomops; species Engystomops pustulosus. The sequence continues at coordinate 21,729,586 of CM033650.1, read as the reverse complement.
TTGACGTTGTGAGTCTATATACGAGCATTGACCATGAGAAAGGCATTAGGGCGGTGGCTGAAGCCATACAGGATTGGCAGTTGGATGCTAACAGCAAGGAATTTATTGTTTCACTCCTTGAAATTGTATTACAATGTAACTATTTTCTTTTTCAGACGGATTTTTTTATTCAAAAACGCGGTGTGGCCATGGGCTCTAACGTGGCACCGACGTATGCCAATATTTTTATGGCCTGGTTCGAGGAAAAATTTGTGTACCCATCCAGCCATTTCCACTCAGTGGTAGGCTGGATGAGGTACATAGATGACATATTCTTCCTCTGGAAGGGCACTGAGGAGGAATTGTCATCTTTCACCTGTGAGATTAACCTTCATATCCCGGAGCTACAATTTACCATGGTTAAATCGAGGGAACATCTGCAATTTCTCGATACTGTAGTGAATATTAAGGGTAATTGTCTCTTAACTGACTTATACTCAAAGATGACTGACAAAAACAACCTATTACTGTACGATAGCAATCATCCACAAAACATGCTAGACTCTCTTCCTTATAGCCAACTCCTGCGGGTCAGGAGGATTGTGGCTGAAGAGAATAAGGTAGACTCACAATTGGAAGCCATGTGTGCAAAATTTGAGAAAAGACGTTATCCTCGACGGCTACTCACTCGGGTTAAACATAGGGTTATTGATAGTGAAAGGAATTCACTCCTACGTCCCAAACCCAAAAATACGAAAAGAATGGACAGGATTCCCTTTGTATCCACCTTTTGCCCGGTCAGTAAAAAAGTGGCCAACATACTGAGAGAAAATTGGTCAATCATACGTGATTCCCTACCAAATGTACCAGAATTTAAAGATCCTCCTATCATGGCGTATAGGAGACCGAAAAATTTAAAAGATCGTCTGGTACACGCAGATATGCATATAGATAGGGATGGGAGTGACAGTAGGAGGACCGGCTGTTTTCCCTGCCTTGGATGTTGTAATTGTAATAACATGTTGAAAGGAGACACTTTTTGTCATCCTAGAACAGGCAAGAAGTACCGTATTAAACAATACTATACATGTACTTCAACATTCATTATCTATCTGATCCAATGCCCTTGTGGCTATTTATATGTGGGCGAGACCACACAGGAGTGCCGCCTGCGTATGAATCAGCATAAGTCCACAATTAGAACTGGCAAAACTGACTTACCATTACCAGATCATTTCTCTAAGAGTCATCATCACATTTCACAACTTCGATTCAGAATTATTGACGGGGTACCAAGACCCCGGAGAGGGGGTGATAGGGAAAGAATGCTTAAACGACTTGAACTTAGATGGATATACGAATTAAATACATTGGAACCTAATGGCTTGAACAGGGAATTTAAGATGGGTGGGATCATCTAGATGTCCTGTAGTTACGTTTGCATTATTTGTCCGTAATAATATGGTTCGTCCTTTTTGAAGTTAATGTGCCCGGTGACATCTGGTCTACCGTGTTTGTAATTTTAAAGATAAGATTTTTTTCATGCGAATATGTATAATTATCAATGTTTGTCCTTTTTACAGATACACTCTTATGAGCATGATGCTCTGATTTCTTTATACGTGCACACTTATTTGTCTCCACCTTTGGATATCCATCCCCACTTGGAGCCACTGCATTCGTCAGGTACGACTATACTATATCTTCTTGGATGCCCCTTTCTTTCTAGCTATGTATTCACTATATTTTTTCTATAGCTTGGAGGTGTATGTCTGGTAACTATAAATGTTAATGGAGGTGGATTATATTATGTACTTTCCCATAAATAGTTTTAATGACTGGCCAATAACACTTGGACAAATACGTGGGTAGAATACCGGGGTATCGATTTCAATGGAAGTGGTCGAACTTTATCCCCGTGTATGCCCTATACGTTCAGTCCTATGAGCTCTCATAGAGTGCCGTTCGGGAGTTGATGTTGGGGCACATTGGTACGTTATGCATCACTGTGCGACCTGACTAGCTGCTTGTGGCACCAATTATAGTCTCTTTTTGTGGCCTACACTACATGAGTGTGTCTTGACTTGATGGATGATTGGACCTCCGAATTAGTGACAAAAGTATTTTAAAAAAAAAAAAGAAAAAAATTATTTTTTTATTAAATGTGAGTTCTCTTTGTTGTTCTCTTATGGGGATCCATCCAGATATATCGGTTTATTACCTACATGTAGTTGTTTCATAATGACGAACTTATTGATAGAACTGTTTTGGGTTGAACTCTATCTGATTTTCATCCACTTATACAGATTAAACTGCTTCCCTATATTAACTGGAATTGAACTTATGCTCTATAGTCTTTGTAGTGTACTTACCTAGAATCCCTGTCTGTTATCCGATCTCGGAATCCCTGTGGAGATCACATGATCGGACGGATGAGGATGACGTATAACTTGGAGATATCACATGACGAATTAGGCTGCTATGACAACCATATCAACTACGCATGCGTGCTGAAGACAGTCGGCTTGGAAAGAAGGAGAGGGGTGTTGTCCACTAATGAAATACACATGGGGAGGATTTATATATTTGTTTATTAGGCTCGATATTGGTAATTGTAATCTAATGTTTCACTTGAAGTTCACATATATGATCTTGATTAAATATTGGATATTGTAATGTCACTTTCCTATGAAATTACATGTTTTTGACCGCTGATTACGTCACTAGGGGAAATGATGTCACATCTGTTTTTACTATATATATGTTTGTTTTAAACCATGCCTGTTATGCTTGATAAAGATTCAATATGAATCGAAACGTCGCTGTTGTTTACCCTGATGAATTGTAAATAAAGAAACCGTTGGAACTTTACCTTTCCGGTGCTGTGGTCTTCTCCAATTACGATGTTTACATGGGGTTTTGTTGAGCACCGATACCCTGGACTACGTGCACCTTATATCTGAACCATTATAGTTCTTTGGATTGCTGCCTTTCCTCTTTTTTTGTTGCCCCAAAGTGTAAATCCACTTAACTCCATAGTGTGTATGTATAGGCCTATATAGTGACTAGCCTGGCAGCTTTCATCACATAGAGGCGCACTGAACATATAATAAGTAGTAGAAATCAGCAGTGAAATAGTTACATGAAGTGTAGTTTGTGCTGTGTGAGTACTAAGGGTTAATAGCGTCCCTGCTGAGTAGATAGTGTAGATAGAGACATTAAGTGTCTGCATAATCACAGAGTGGGATGGAGGGATTGATGGGGAAGGCAGGGCAGACCTTGTAACTCACTTTTCTTTGGGCGACTGCATTCACAGATCTGCACAGACACAGCTCTCACATAGAGAGCATCACATGACAGGGAGCAGCAACTCCTCCCCTCCAGCAATTAGAATCCTTCTAATTTTTGCGTAAACAAGCTATCATATCATAGACATAAGTAGTACAACCATTGTAGACAGCTGCTGCAGGGACAGGCTAAACTGAGGAGGATATAGCAAAGAAATTGCTGGACACAGGTTCAAGTTGCACTCTAATTTGTATACAGACAATAATACGCCATACAATGAACTTTTATGTAAATTAACATTTTTAGTCTGTCTCAATATACATATAAATCCGAAGGTGATGTGCAATCACGATGCGACTGATTCATACGATGGAAAAGTTTCAAGAAACTGGAACATTTGCTCATAAGGTTTTTTTTTTCTAAATCCAGTTAAAACCAGGTAATTGGCACCTTTCTTGAAAATCAGAGCGGATAGTAACTTGTTTCCTTGGTAACTAAAGGCTATTTGGAACTTTAATGATCATTACTCACTGCAGTGCTCCGTGTAAACATGTCCAAATTATACATTTTCTTTCCGCTGAAGGTTAACTTTACACAGAAAGAAAACTTTGTAATAATCTGTAAAGACTCAACAAGTCAAATATTTCAAGAAAATTATTTTTTATGCTTATGGAATAAATGTTTTCTTCTGATTTAGGGGTGTCCGCATTATATCTTCATAAGATACGGTCTAAAGGGTAGGACAGAGAACCCAAACTATATGTATTTGCCCTTAAGTGAACCAGCAACTTGAGGCCATAATTGATGGTGGTTTATAGTGTATCTTTACAGCACTGAGACATGAAGTCCCAAAAATGATGCCCTAATAATAGAAATGGTACAAAATAAATACAACAACATTGCTAGAAAAAAGCTGAGAAAAGGTTGAACAAGTAAATAACCCATAGACTAAGTACTATGCGATACAGTGGGCTTCAAGAGCCTCTAGGGGGCTATGGCCACATTCAGGCAGGGGACGGATGCAATACTTTGCATCCGTCCTCTATAAGCTACAATGGCCTCTGCTTAGCAGATATGGGATGCAGTATGAGAAAGCCGGATGGACAGAAGGTGCTACATCTTCGATCCTGTGTTTCCCATAGTACAGTACTTTTCGGACTATAAGGCGTACCGCATTATAAGGCGCACCGTCAATAAATGCCTGCTAAAACGTCTAGGTTCATATATAAGGCACACCGGATTATAAGGCCCACCTGATTGTAAGGATGAATGACCAACAGGTGGCAGACCTGTGCAGAGTTCAAGGCAGCTGTTGTCTGTAAGTACGGTTCATATATAAGGCGCACTGGACTATAAGGCGCACCTTTGATTTCTGAGAAAGTAAAAGGATTTTTTTTGCGCCTTATAGTCCGAAAAATACGATATACTGGTCAGACAGAAGCAAAAAGGAGGCCTCCATCAGCCAATACAGGCAGTCTCCGGGTTAAGTACAAGATAGGTTCTGTAAGGTTTGTTCTTAAGTTGAATTTGTATGTAAGTCGGAACTGTATATTTGGTCTCTGTGACAATTCGTTTTAAAAAATGTTGTCATAAGAACCAGGATTAACAATAAAGCTTCATTACAGATACCTTTAATAACTGTTATAGCTGTTTGTTGTAGCCTGGGGCTAAAGTACAGTCAGTTACCAAAATCTAGAGGGCCATTTGTAACTAGGGGTCATCTGTAAGTCAGGTGTTCTTAAGTAGGGGACCGCCTGTATATGACTATGTATACGCTGAGTATATACAGTACATTGGGAGCTTTCCTTGTGCATGCGCTGAGTGTCTACATAAAACGTGACGTGTATTTAACCTTTTCCTTCTATCCTTAATTCGATAACCGGTCTTGTTTATCCCACTGCTTTCTTAACAGAAGTAGTCTAAAAATATATAAAAACATATAAAAAATATTTAAAAAACATAAATTTCCCTAAACACCCAAACAGCACAAGTTGTGCACCAAAAGAAAAAATAAACAAGTCCTCAAGATTTAGGGACATTATATGTGAGGACGATGGGAAAGAAGGGAAAACATAACTAATTAACTGTTTCAACATCATATTTTTTGCAAAAATGTTATTATATAACCACAATCATACTAAAAATCAGAGTTACCGCCTGTGTGCAATGGGTCTGTGGATAGGAGACTGCAAAAAAAAGCAGTAGAAAGTTTTTTTTGGCCATAAGTAAATACTTTTTCCCTATAATTTTCATATTTAGTGAATATTTAGGAACAAGCAGTTTATTTATAGAAATCCAGTTTCTCTGCAGTTTTCCATTAGTCAACAGAAACTCACAAAGAACAGCAGCTTGTATGGGCAAGGCTCAACGTGACGCGATGACAGGGTCTGCAGGGACGGTGTCCCTGGTGGGGCAGACATTGTGCACAGATTCAATTAGTGTTTATCAGCACATTCATAAAACAGAGAACACATCATATAACAATCGGACAGAAGCTGACAAGACTACTAATAGTATAATACTGCTGGATAATGAGCATCCGAAAATACCGCAATGTTACGGCTTCAGAAATGGCTTCATTAAGACTTTTCAGACATTTCTTAAAGGGAACCTGTCATCAGATTTACACATTTACATCTAGTGTCAGGTTCCTAAAGAGCTGTATTAAGTAACTGACTTAATCAACTTTATGTTATATTACCTGGCATCAAAGGGGGTTTGTCCTGCTCGGGTACCCCCTCCCATCTATTCCTTTGGGTGGGTTAATTTAAATGGTAGGTTCTCTTTAAGGAGACCATATTCCTTCAATATCTGTTGGTCAAGCAACAACTGACCCCCCTCATGTACACTCAGGGGGAGATTTATCATTAGTCATATGTAGCTTCTTGGCCGTATAATTGTCTCAAATTTTTGCGCAAACATAATTTTTGTGGGTTCTTTTAGCAGGAAAAATACGCAACTCTAAAGTCACGCAATGCAGAAATAAATACACCACAGAGTGGCACATTTACTTACCCATCCGAGTCCCGATCCCCGATCCGGAAGGTCTGCCGGAATGCACATCTGCTGCGATCCACGTAGATCCTGCGCCCGATATCCTGCATGTGTCGCTTCCCCGCTCAGGTCCGCCTGAGTTCACCTTCTTCTTCCTGGTGCATGTAGGTGCTTGGCTTGCAACACAAATTTGAATGTTAAATCCCGTGCTTAGCCCCCCCCGATTTGTGTCATGTGAAAGCGATTAGGACACAATTCGATCGTGTGCGACACAATCCCCAACGCGATCCCCGAAAAGTCAGGAAACCTGACAAAAATGCGGCTGCGGGACCCTCAGTAAATAAGCACCAGAGCGTGCAATCACATTTATCAACTGAGAATTTTGAAAAGAGCGCAAATTTAATAGCAAAACTACACCACATAGGAGGTGGTGTATGTGGGTCCATTGCTACTACAGAGGGAAGTTTTTGTTCAATTTTATGTTTGAGGTATCAGAGAATTTTCTGTGCAAAAACATCGCAAAAAGGTTCAAATTGAGCAGATGTTAAACAGAGGTGTGACGGGTGCAGTTAAATTCCACAGTTTGTCAGAATCAGTCGGGTTTTCAGGCGTTCACACCCCCTGATTTGTGTCGCATGAAAGCCGATGTGCCACAATCCCGTCCCGTGCGCCAAAAACCCCTATGCAATTCAGAGCAAATCAGAAATATTCGGAAAACCCGACAGAAATGCGTCCAACGTACCCTTAGTAAATGTGCCCCATAGACATCTGCTCAAAATCCTACCTAATAACCCCCCCCCCCCCCCCAGTTCAGACTGGGTTTATCAAAAGTGTCTCAAAGTAAGAGAGTGCACAATCTGCTAGATGATAAGTACTGTCTAGTCTTACTTTCCTCCTATTAGTTGACTTGGTGAACCCACCATTTCTTGTCAAGCTGCAAATCCATTTCTGAGCCCCCCTTTTGTCATGGTAGGATATCTTGATAACTCTTTTACAGGAAACCTACCATCAAAATCCATCATGATAAACCATTGACACTTACTCATAAATCCAGGCACCGCGACTGGATCTGCATACATTTGTTATCCGTGGCCTCAACTTTTAAAATTATGCTAATGAGTCAGAAGGACTCTAGGGGCGTTACCAGAGCCCCTCAGTGCTGCAGCTTCACAGACTGTTACACTGTCCCCCTCTGCTCCCTCAGCACTTTCCCCACCCTCTGCCTGATGTAATCTCACTGCAGCAGAGGAAGTGGGAGGGGGGAAGTGCTCCTTCACATGAATGGTTTAACAAGGACCATATGGTGGCTGGATTTCGCTGCCTGGGGACGGGAGTCCAATCATCATTCCCAACAGGACCACTGCACCATATTGGGGGTAGCAGTTAGGAGCTGGATATGCAGGGATGCCTAGCATCATATATAACAAGGATGCTTAGACTTTTGTCCCCAAAGCAGTGTTTGATTGAAACAAGCAGAGTGGTAAAGACAGTCTTAGGTACCATATTTAGCACAGTGTCTGATGCTGGATAATAAATCTGATGTATTAGGAGCCTCCATGTAGGTCGCCCTCATATGAGAAGATAACAGAGAGTCAGAGCACAGAGAAGATGCTGGAGAATTGTGAGCTCATGGGTAATACCAGCACTGTCTTTGATCGGAGTCTCTTTAAATTTCTTCTTCTAAATGGTGGCAATGATAGCTTCTTTCACCCATGAGTCGTCTCTGTAAATTTTGCCCCCAAAAAACCCCCCCAAAAATATTAGTACCACAATGTACGGTAGTACCGTTCTGCTGCTCACTATTATGCCCAGACAGTATCTAATATAGTAATGGTGCTCAATATAGAAACAAGGCCCCCGAAGTAACAGATATAGTAACGGTGCCCCCACAGTAGTCAATATAATTACACAGTAGCCAGTATAGCAACAGGGGCCCTTCAGCAGCCAGTATAGTAACAATGCCCCCCAGTAGCTAATATAGTCACAGTGCCTACATAGTAGCCAATAGTGGCAATGCCCCTGCAGAAGTCAATTGTTACATTGCCCCCATAGTAACCAACAGTCAACGTGCCCTACAGTATCCAGGTCCTAGTAGCCCACACAGTAGCCAAGCCCCAGGCATCCCCCCATAGAAGGCATACAGTTTCCATCTCATAGAAGCCAAGTCCCAGTGCCCCCACAGTAGCCTTGTACCAGTTCCCCTAAATAGTAACCAAGCCCCAGTGACTCCACAATAGCCAAGTACCAGAAGTTCCAGTAACCGGGTTGTTTAGTATACCCCCCCCCCCCCTTTCTAGTAACAGTGTTCCTATAGTTAAAAAAAAATGTTTACCTTGTTCCTTTATCTTCTCTTCAGATTAGGAAGCTGCTATTGGTGATGATCCTGCTCGGTCCTGTGGGATCTGCAGCAGGCCAGGCTTCTTCCCAGGCCCCTCAGTTCTGGCTGGGACCATGACGGGAGTTCCACTATTCCCACCTTTTGGTGGCTCTGGTCCATAAGTGAGTGGCACTATGCCTACATGAGAAAAATACAGTTAGTCATAATATACAGCCATAGTGGCCACAAGTCCTCCCCCCGAAAGAAACCAAAAAAAAAAATAGCACCTGTCTAAGCAACACTGCCTTCCAGCAGCCGTAACCTCAATGCCCCCAATACTGTATTATGTGCACACAAAAGTGGCTTATATCTGGAGTTCCCGTCCCCTCAGTTTGTCATCATTTTAGTAGTAGTAGAAATATATATTAAAAAAATTGTTATATGTGTAGTTCCAAATTTCATCTTTTACTTTATATCCAACAGCTCAATCCTTGTTTTATAAAAAAAAACTTTTTAAACATTTACAATGATAAAGCAGCTTCTCCGAAAAACAAAAATTCAGTTACACATCCCATCTATTCTTGCTTTTTCTGTAAATACGAAGCTTTCACATTCCTGTAATCATCACCGCAACACTTTATCAGGGTTTTTTGTGTTCAACAAATTTGGAGATTTTTCATTACCGAGCGCCGACCACTACAGATGTGGGGGTCCTCTTCGTGGCTTGAGGTGTCGTTTATGATGAGTCTATGTGGTTGCAGCGCTCTGTGGCTCTCCCTTTACGGCCAATGAAATGCGCCTTTCTTGTAAAGCTGCCCACTGGCATGTTATATAGCCGACACATTGCTAGAAGTGACCAACAGCAATTCAGTTTGTTACACAAAGTACTACTCGGGGTAGAATTATCCATGAACTAACCGCAGGTTATACCAGACTGACTTTCTTTCTTCTAATACCAGTTGTGTAAAGTTAAACTTTCTGAAATATTTTGTAAAGGTTCCTTTAGCGTATTAAAGATGTGAAATATTACTACGGAAATGTGCTACTACAGAGGTATCCCATTTTACTATGACTGGTAGTGATGGGAATTCCGGCTCTTTTTAGTGAGCTGGCTCATTAGGCTCTGCTCACTAAGAAGAGATGGTTCTCCAGGTGCCAGTTAGTCACTCCACACCACTCCACTTTTAACTCAATATTTTCGGGTTAAAGGAGGCGTGGTGAGCCGTTTAGGGGAGGGGTTTGTTGAGCCACCGGCTCTGGTCGTTCACGTGAATGAGCCTGGCTCTTTGTGACGGTTTGTTCGTGAACGACCCATCACTAATGACTGGAGGCAGTGGCAGTGTTGTTATAGGGAAACTGATTTACCTACATTTAGGTTTCATGTAAGAGATTTTGGAACGCAATGGATCCCCTACCCCAGGGGGTAACCACTTTAGTACGTTTTAGATGTGCCTGACGTTGTTGAGTTGTATAGATGGTTGCAGGAAAAATCAGCTGTTTCTTAAAAAGTTGGCATTAACCTGGCATCTAGTGTCATGGTTATGTATCAATTAAAAACATGGACCTGTAGGAAACAGACCCTAAGGTCTGAACCACTTTCTACACCAACATTTACACATTATACAATGATCTACACAATGATCTATTGCCGCTAGGCTACATTAGCAAAACTAACTTGATTTTCTTGATTACTTTTTAATTAAATTGCATAAGCCACTAACAACTTCACGTTGACCTCATTCTAGAGGGTCCCTACACTATTAAGTGCGGTATCATATGGCGTCCACTGTCACCCCAACACAGGACCAGCAGGGACAAGACCGAGCAGGCCACCATTGCCCATACTGGCGGCATGGCTCTATGCAGATGCCATGAAGTACCGCACCGTGTGAACAGATCTAGAATATGTGAACAGATCTAGAAAACTCACCATGCTCACAATTCCATGAGGTCTCAAAAACTGCCTGAGGGCAAGTAGGTGGCCTATATATGCAGTCTCCTGCCAATTACATAGACCTGGGCCAAAATAGGGTGGTGTGATGGGTCCAGGGAGAAAATAAATAAATTAGGAGACAGAATTCAAACTATACCTATGGGTACTGGTTGAGTGCTGGGTCTTGGTCTCTACAGGTGCTATGTTGTGGCGATGGTGCATGCAGTGAGCATGTCCTGTTGTAATCTCAGGGCGCAGGCAGAAAGGGGAGACAGTGTAACATCCTGTAAAGCCAGATCACATAGGAGCTAGGGTAGTCCCTCAGGCTCATTATCATACTTTTAAAAGTTGATTTTAGAAGGAAGGAGACCATGGATAACAAATATAAGACTATTACCACAGTCACTGTGCCTGGATCTATGAGTAAGTGTCCCTGGTTTATCATGATGGATTTTGACGGTAGATCCTCCTTTAATAGTAAACTGGGATTGGGCTGGTTGGCGGCTAAGATGGTACATGAAACTTTCTAAATGCAACTATGTGTTTAACTAGGAAGGACTAGGCCCCATAGCAGATTTCTGAATTGGGCCCACCCTTTCCCCTTAAAAAATACACATATTATACACACATAAATAAACTTATATATACAGTATGTAGACATATGGCATAAACATACATACAGTATACAGGTGGTCCCTGACTTACCCGACTTACAGATGACCCCTAGTTATAAACGGCCCTCTGGATGTTAGTAATTTACTGTACTTTAGCCCTAGGCTACTATAAATAGTTATAACAGTTATTAAAAGCGTCTGTTAACAATTAAACTTTATTGTTTATCTTTGTTCTTCTGACAACACAATGGGGCAAATGTACTTACCTGGTCCTGTCGCGATCCCCGATTCAGACAGTCCGACGAGGATGAAGTCTGGCGCGATTCATGCAGACCGTGCGCCCGAGTTCCTGCCGGAGTTCATCTTCTTCTTCCCGGTGCATGTAATTGTGTGTCTTGCAGCACAATTCTAAATGCTAAATTGTCCACGGCCACACCCCGGATTTCTGTCGCGTTCAAGCTGGGGCCGATGCGGCAAAATCCGATCGCGTGCATCAAAAACCCGGGGCAATTGAGCGCAAAAAGGAAATCATCGGGATCCCTGACGAAAATGCGCTCCGCGGACCTTAAGTAAAAGAGCCCCAATATGTTTAAAATCCAATTGTCACTGAGACCAAAAAAATTGTGGCTCTAGCACCAGGACCTGAAATGCTCGACTGTCTTTCTGTTACAGACCTCAAAGGTGACTGATGGTGTATTTGCTAAAAATCTAAACAGAATAGACCAGCAGTTGTAACTAATTCTCAGCTGTGAAAAGCTTTGGGTCTAACAGAAAAGAAAAACTGAAAATGAGTAAATAATAAAAATCTTTTTAAAACTCATCCAATGGGGCACATTTACTAAGGGTCCGCGGACAGCATTTTCGTCGGGTTTCCCAACTTTTTCCGCTTTGCACCGCATTTAACTGGGGTTTTTGGCACAGGCAATCGGATTTTGGCGCAATCGTGCCGACTTTTCCGGGGGGCGTGGCCGTGGGACAACCGGACTGATTCGGACTAAGCGCAGGATTTAACATTCAAAATTGTGCCTCAAGCCATGCACTCACATCCACCAGGAAGAAGATGGTGAACTCCGGCGGACCTGAGCGGAGGAGCAACACATGCAGGAAATCGGGAGCACGATCTTAGTGAATCGCTGCAGCTCCGAATCCTCGTCAGACAACGCACCTTGGGGATCGCAACGGGACAGGTAAAATAACATAATCTGGAGCATATTTTTTTTTCAGTTATCTTAGTCAATAAAGAACAGATGGGTCAACTGCTGCAAAAACAAAACCTACAGTATACCTAAAAAGAGAATGTATTCTCTAATACGCAGGGTAAAAGCGCCCTCTAGGGGTGGTCAATATTTATAGCTTTGTATTCTAACATGTTTTCCAAGGCTTACACATTAGTATGGATTGTATAAACTGTAAGATAAAACACAATTGTTAGATTATAATGCTTTTTTTTTTTTACCATTAATTGAATCTGAGTTTTTGGTGAAACACCACCAGAAATAAACTGCTGCATGGACTCCACCTGTAAGGGGGGCTTTTCAATCAAGTAATGCCTAGCGGAAAAAAAAAGAAAAACCCCTAAATACGAAAAAGGAGAAGATCATCTTGGAACATTCCACAAATCATCAGTCAGATTGAGATTTGGAGAATGTGGACCTCAAGCAGTGGCGTAACTAGGAGAGGCAGGGCCCCATAGCAGACTTCTGAAGGCGACCCCCTGCCTGTATAAACATACAGTTCATCACTCATACATACACATTTATACACTGTTACACACATATAGGGCATATACACATCACATATACACACATGCAGTGCCATATACAGATATACAGTTTACATACACACATAACAGACTGTATTTATATACACCATACACCATATACACATACAGCATATACACATACAGCATATATACATCACAGATACACACACATAAACAATATATATACCACAATATGCAGCATAATATGTATATAATGGTGCACATTCTTCATTCTTTAGTGTCATGTTGGATGACAGGGTCCCCTGACACAGTGGGCCCCATAGCGGCTGCTATAGCTGCTACCGCTGTAGTTACGCCCCTGACCTCAAGTCATCACCTTGATCACTAACTACTCTAACCAGGACATAGTCAGGACATAGTCTGCTATACCTTTAAGGAAAAAAGTTCCCAGTAAGGGTTGCATTTGGTTGTACAATGTTTAGGCAATGTTTAGGCAGGTGGTACGTGTCAAAGAAACATCCACAAGAAGATCCTGCTTTCCAAGATGGACATTGGCCAGACCAGCACAACCTTGAACTTGTCTTCTTCACATAGTACATCCTGGTGTCATCTCTTCTCAGGGTGAGGTGTTTACATGATATATAAGAACACAAGATTCATAGGACTCATTTATCATCCTGCATTTCTCCTACATGCCCTTGTAGGAGCTTTTAGCATCTTGGGGAGATACTCTGCTACAGCCACACTAATTGGACCCTTTCCACAGAGTCTCACATCCTTAGGTTTTTCTTTCAGAAGATCCACAGTTGGGCTTTCCATCACAGACTTGGTCAATATGGCCTCATGCCCATGGCCATGGAATCCATGACTCTCTGCTTGAGCTGCCCTACAACAGATAGAACAATAATAATTTAATAATAATAATCTTTATTTTTATATAGTGCCATCATATTTTGAAGCGCTTTATAAATTGTAACGGACACATATAAAAAAATGACTGTACAAACAGTTTGTTATGTTATTGTTATGGAACAATAGGAGTAAGAGCCCTGCTCGTTGGAGCTTACAGTCTATGAGGATAAGGGGGTGACACAGGAGCTTACAGTCTATGAGGATGAGGGGGTGACACAAGAGCTTACAGTCTATGACGATGAGGGGGTGACACAAGAGCTTACAGTCTATGAGGATGAGGGGGTGACACAAGAGCTTACAGTCTATGAGGATGAGGGGGTGACACAAGCGCTTACAGTCTATGAGGATGAGGGGGTGACACAAGAGCTTACAGTCTATGATGATGAGAAGGTGACACAAGAGCTTACAGGCTATTAGCATGAGGGGGTGACACAAGAGCTTACAGTCTATGAGGATGAGGGGGTGACACAAGAGCTTACAGTCTATGAGGATGAGGGGTGACACAAGAGCTTACAGTCTATAAGGATGAGGGGGTGACACAAGAGCTTACAGTCTACGAGGATGAGGGGGTGACACAAGAGCTTACAGTCTATGAGGATGATGGATGACACAAGAACTTACAGTCTACAAGGATGAGGGGTGACACATGAGGCGTAGCAGCTTGTATAATGGTCCAGCCATTTTTTATAAGGGAACAGAATAAAATAATTTAATAAATAAAGATGCTGCTGCTTGAACCAGCCATCAGCCACCAACTTATATACAAAATCTATGGGACTGCAGAGAAGCCTGGAGCTTGGTATCTGGTGTTTGCCAGTTAACAGACAGGAGGAGGACATAGGATGGGTTAGTTAAGAGAGAGTTGAAATTTCATACAGTTAGGGATTGTGATAGGCTTTGCCTAAAGAGATGGGTTTTAAGAGCACAATTGAAACTTTGGATGTTGGGTATTAGTCTGATAGTCCAAGGAAGGGCATTCCAGAGAATTGGTGCAACTTAGGAGAAGTTCTGGATATGTGCATGCCTATAGTGCAGGGTGCACCCGATTCAGACTTTCTGGCGCACGTACTTCGAGAGTCCCCCTGCACAGCTCCGAGTACACCACTTTTTTTTGGTACACCTTTAACATAGAGTTTGCAACACATCAATCAATTTATCATGTATTTCCTTGTTGCATTTCAAGAGACATAACTGTTTTATCAGCCAGGCTGTATGATGACTTGTCTTTTGCAGGATGAGTTGTATTTTTTAATAACCCTTTTTATTTCGGGAAAAATAAAATTTGATGGTTAATTCTATCTAGGGAGGAATAAAAGATAATACTAAAAAGTTACCAGTGTATAAGGTAGCCTTATTCTGAGGCACATAACATTTAGATTTTTTTGACAACTGAGCTTTTTTGGAGGGCTTGTTTTTTGTAACTCTTAAGTGTTTGATTACTATCATTTTTATTTCTCATTTATGTTTTTGGGAGGTAGAATAAATAAAATTCACAGGAGGTCAGGGGTGTAACTAGTAGACTTCTTAATGGGTCCTACATATTTGTATACTCACACATTTATACATGTATGCGCACACATTTCTGCACTAATATATACATTTATACAATTACACAGATCTGTCCCACTAGTTGCTGACCACATTTGAGAAGTACACGGCAGGAACTAGGGATGAGAGATTCCTAGTACTGTCGTTATGCTGTCCCCTCCCTCTCCCACAATATTTCATGCTGTATACTGCGGAAGATGTGCACTGCTATAGACATGCAGTACAATGTGCAGACAATGAGAAAATCGGAAGTTGTTTGGTACGCTCCTCGTAACGAACTGACCCAGAGTAGCCTTTTCTTGTCAAGGCTAATAAAGTTTGATCCTATAGGGTGTTAAAAAGTCAGAAAATGATTTTATTCAGATTTCAAAATGTAAACACATCAGGTTAAAAACTGTCTAAAACAATTATAGGTAAACCTTTAGCAACGTGTTTCGAGGCTAAAAATTGCCTCTTTTTCAAGCTACTGAAAGGTATTGTGCATAGTCGATGTACGATGTGCAGCATAATATGTATATAGCATATTCTCCATTATTTAGTGTGTCAGGTTGGATGCTGGGGCCCCCTGACACTGTGGGCCCCAGAGCAGTTGCTATGGCTGCCACCACTGTAGTTATGCCCCTTCTATACAGGTGATATCTTCTAATGTAATCTATTGTGTTGTTTTGTCTATGACAGCTTAAAAACAAAAAAAAAAAACCCTGAAAGCTAAAAAAAAAAACTGAATTATCAAGTGGCAGCTTATTAGGTTTTGTTCCTATTTAAAATTGGAAAGAGATTGTAATTTTTACTAACGATAGATGGTTACATAAAAGAGATCCTAAAAAATGTTTAACTTTTTTTCTACTCACACATTCCATTTAGAGAGGTTTTCTGGTTTATAAATATTGATGAACTATAGAAAGTGCCAAAAAGAAAGAGAGTGGGGCAGATTTACTTACCCGGTCCATTCGCGATCCAGCGGCGCGTTCTCTGCTCTGGATTCGGGTCCGGACGGGATTTATGAAGGTAGTTCCTCCGCCGTCCACCAGGTGGCGCTGCTGCGCTGAAAGTCATCTCATCGCGCCGGAATGCACCACCTCGGACCAGGTGAAGGTAAGCGCTCCCCAAGCGACACTTTTTCGGTTTTTAAATGCGGCGGTTTTTCCGAATACGTCGGGTTTTCGTTCGGCCACGCCCCCCGATTTCCGTCGCGCGCATGCCGGTGCCGATGCGCCACAATCCGATCGCGTGCGCCACAATCCCGGGGCAATTCAGGTACAATCGGCGCAAATCGGAAATATTCGGGTAACACGTCGGGAAAACGCGAATCGGGCCCTTAGTAAATGACCCCCAGTGTCCCCAGTCGAGCAATGCCATAGTCTCCATAATGTTGTCTGATGTATGAGATTTGTATGTTGCTAACTTAAAGGAAACCTACCAACCAACCACTGTTCAGTGTTCATGGGATGAGCAGTGAAGCAAGGTGTAATTGTAACAACCACATGGTTGGTATGGATGTATCTGGAAACTAGAAGTGGAGTGGCTGGCTTGTTTGCGACTGCGCCGCAGGTGTCATATAAGTCTTTGTCGTAGCGCAGGTCTTATCAACACCCGTTAGGGCCGACTAAGTGTAGCAAGAAGAGGAGTAGGGCACGTGACAGTGAAGGTTTCCCCCCATGGCATTCCAGATGTAGATGACAGACCCCCTGCAGATGGTAGCAGAGAGGCCCATAATGGTAGCGGCATGCCAGGGACACACACAGCAAACAGAGATCTCGTAAAAAAAAAAACCCTCACAGTTCCTTCATTAGAAGAACTTCAACAGCAGCAAGTAACTCCTTTCTCTGAGGGCTAACAGAGCTGTGTGATGGCTGGCTGTGGTACTAGTAAAAGCAGGAACTTCAGCCTGGACCAATGGTCAACTGGGCTGTCAAATAGCCGTCAGTGAGCCAGGTCGGCTCTGCTGCATTAGCATGACAATCTGCAATCAGCTGAGTTTATTTATAGGTTTGCTCAGTTCTGGAATGTTCTGAGGAACCAGCCAACCACATTCTGCAAAGCCTCAAAAAAGATAGATAAGGTTACAGATATAATGTAAATAAAACAGTTTACCCTTTCAGGTTACAAATACAGACATTCAAACAATGCAAAATGTAATGGCCTATTCCTGCCACTTGGTGTTATACCATGCAGCCTAAGGGTGGCATTTTGAATGCCTTTTTAGCCCGTTTTAAAGCAATCCTGAAGGGGTGATCAGTCCCAATAAACTCGGAGGGCAAGAATTACAGTTTTAGAGTTAGTGATGGCCCAAGTCCAAGACATTCAATTCTGCCCCAGGCTTCACCAGATACAATTATGTAGAGATTCAGGTGGACCAATCTCGCTGAACCCACATCAACTTTACACCTTTTTTTTCTCTGACACAGCAGACAGCAACAGGCAGATGATGAGCTACAAAATGTAAAGTGGGTTTTACTGATTTGTCCTACTAAGAAGTTTCGGAGGAACGATTATATACTCAATTATAAATGTATACTCCGCGATTACGGCAATATAGTTATAAAAATGATGCTAATCATCTTTTATATATATAACTATATTACCGCAATTATGGTGTATAAAGTTATATTGAAAGAAATCCTGAGGAACCTCTTAGTAGGACACGTCAACTAAGTAAAATAGATGATAGATGTCCTTTAAATGCACAAGACAGGACATTGCATGACATCCTGTATTGTATATCTCTTCATATACCAACAAGCTGCCAGTCCTGCATGTAGGGTAATATCCTCACAATCCAATGAATGCTCTTATTGAACAGATACAAGTAGATGCCGTGAAGGCTGCTTTGTGGGTCATGAAATATAATTGTATTTAGTAGACAGAAATAGCCTTCTGCTTTGAGTGATGAGTCCTGGGGCTATGCGGAATCACATGCGGAGATGTACAATAACATGCCCTGTATGACCTTTTCCCATGTCAGGCATTGGCTCGTCCATAAACACTCACCGGCCATTTTATTAGGTACACCTGTCCAACTGCTCGTTAACACTTAATTTCTAATTGAGGTGAGGCCTGGTGACAGCCGGGGCCCGCGGTACCGGAGTGGCTGGCGGTGGCGGCCTAAGCACGCTATTGTCACGGTGCTTGTTACGGGGGAACCGGAGGGCTGTCCTACAGCCTGGCAGGTCTCCAGCAGGGTGGTGTTGGCAAGAAATGATGAGGGAGAGGCTGCTATAGCGGATCTCCCTGGGGCAACCCCTTAATGTCCCGAGTGTGAGTCTCTGGGTGATGGACAGGGTGCCGGTGATGAAGGCAGCCGTGTTAGCAGGGACCAGACGGAGACAGAAGTTGAAGAAAACAACTTACAGTTCTTTATTTGGACCGGCAGGAACCGCAGCAACGTGCCTTTAACAGGTAGATGGGGTGCTGAGATGTGAGTTGGAGGGATCCTCAGGAGATAGTTCACCAGCCTGGATGTAGAAGGCAGGCTGGGAGGCAGCTGTGTCCTGGTAGGAAGCTTCAGCTTGTCCTGTAGGGCTTCAGGTATCACCTTTAAAGGTAAGATGATACCCCTTTTCCTCACTACACTAACTCTAGTCTTAGACTCCACTCTTCAGAGGCAGGGGCTAGGCTCTTCCTGCTCTGGTATGGGCTAGACAGAGATTTCTCACTCACTCACTAAATAGACATACTAGAATAGTCTCCAGAACATTCCTGGCCAGGGGGTTTTATTACCTCCCTTTGGTCAGGTGGTGGCTGCTCCTCCAATCACATCTCAGCTCACAAAGCACAGGATGTAACACATATCATTGGACAATAGCATCTTGCATCATACAAAATACTTAACCTCTGCCTTGCCAGGCAGGATTCGCCACTGCAATATCCCCTATGTCCTATCAGGACCATGTAGTGTAATGTGGGTACATGCAGGTGGGACGTATTCGCAAACATTCCCTCGCCATTGCATCGGCGAGGGTGTTGCATATGTGTGACCCAATAAAGATTTTTCTATTTTGTGCTACATGTTTGCCATATGACACACTCTCTTTCTTTTTGGTACTTTCTATAGTTGTTTATGGTGTGTCGGCGCTTGCCACATTGTATTGGGCTGTGCAAGGTTCTTGTTGCGATTGTCAAATATTGATGAACTATCATAAGTTAGTATTAATTAATAAGGAAAATATCGGTGGAGGAACGGAAAGCTGTTCCCTGCTGACATTTGGTGCCAGAAGCAATAGATACAGTCACAGCATAGCTCCCTTCTCTTTGTTGTGGCCGCGCTGTGTAACTACAGTGCAGCTCCCACTCACTTGACTACAGAGGGGTTTCTGGGCGTTTTCCTTTTTCTTTTCAATGTGATAAGATTTAACTTTTATTGTAATAATGTAGGAAGTTGCAGCTGTTTCCTCCAGTAATCTCAGGGGACGGTCATATGTCTGTCACTTTTCTGTAGAACAATAGGTAGCAGCATTAATTAGCATCATTTGAAATTTATACTGTATATAAATATGTATAGCAACATATTAAAATATAAAAATGCAAATTAAAAATGAAGTAACACTTTACCGGCTTAATTGCAGTTGTTTATACTAGTTTGGTTTTACAGGTGTTATGCAAACCTATGCATCTCCATAGTAACAGACTACAATCATAAGCTGTGTAGTCTGCAGCCTTCTACTTCTTTCTTGTATAGATTCAATTGATAAGATAGAGGACAGATGTAAATTTGTCAAGGTTTTTAGACCGGTTTTCAACACTTTTCCAACTTGTCCGACTAAGAGGGCGTGGTCTATGAAAAAGGGTTGTATCTGCGAAAAAAAACGTGCACAGCAAGGCGGATAGTAGAACATGAAAGTTTTAAACTATACCAGAATTTAACATCACAGTAATAAATGTTCTGAGTAAAACATCTACCTTCGCTAAACTGATGTCCTTTAAATGTCAAACTTATGTCAGCAAAACATACGGTATATACAGAAGTAAAACCATAGCCCACATGAGGCTTCAAAACACATTAAGATAGTAGATTCTTAGAAGAAAGAGTGGGAGAAACACTGAACTCTTCATGTGAACCTCACAAACAGGAAATAGACATCAGAGACACCTACCTGCTAACCTTGTAGTATTTGGGTGGATCCAGAGAACCTGCTAAAATTGATATTAAAAGTCAGTAAAGATCTGCAAAAAGCAAAGTAGAGCAGAACATGAGCTGATAATATTTGTATACAGGGCACAAGGACCACTGTTCTTTTGGGGTCCCCTCTGGATAAATTCCAAACCACCTACATATTTTATGATCCCACATTTTATGATCAGGGTATCAATTAAGGACCTGTCCTGAAGGATTCAGCCCCATGAGTAATCACCTATAACAGTGGTGGCGAACCTATGGCACGGGTGCCAGAGATGGCACTCAGGGCCCTTTCTGTGGGCACTCAGGCCATCACCAGAGAGGACTCCAGTTATCTTCCTGCAGTCTCAAAGTGACTTTGAAGTGACAGTGACAGTGCTACCTGGGACAACTGGAGGGAGTGGGAAGGTGTGGACAGATCTGGATTATCATTGTAGCTCCTGCTCCGGTCCTGACAATTCTTCCTGTTTATGGGACCCTAAGGGAAGCTACAATGATCATCCAAATTTCTTCTATTTTTTGCTTTATTGGTTTCCTCAGAGTGCTGATATGAATGAAAGCTGTGACAGAGAAGGGAGTTTAAATCACAAATCACATTTCTGTGTTGGCACTTTACGATAAATAAGTGAGTCCTGGTTGTAGTTTTGGCACTCGGTCTCTAAAAGGTTCGCCATCACTGACCTATAATGTGGGACAGGGTCACAATGATATCCGTAGTTACGCCCCTAATTCCACTCCCCAGTCTGTCCACACACAAGTTAACCACCCCTTCCCTACACACACTGTATAAGGTCTCCCCTGTGGCCCCACATTTTGCAATGCCCCATTTCTTAGGCCCGATACTGAATAATATCCCATTTATAGATCCTGGTACTGTGACTGTGGTAATCTTCTTATATTTGTTATCCATGGCCTCCTTCCTTCTAAAATCAACTTTTAAATTATGCTAATGAGTCTGAGGAGTTAACCTAGCCCCTCTGTGATCTGACTTTCCAGGCTGTTACACTGTCTCAACCTCCCGCTGCTCTCTCAGCAATTGTGCAGTGAGCAATTCCTGCTGTAATCTTGGCACTAAAAGTGCAGGGTAGAGAGTGAAGCAGTGTAACAGATCAGATAAGCCAAAACACAGAGGTTTTTGTCCTGTGCTCCAAGTCCAGCTACAATCCTGGAATATAAATGCATATTTAGCAACCCTGCTATCTACCTAGCTAAAAAACAATTTGTATGGTCAAAACTGCTAGTGGACTTACATCACATGTGACACCCTTTGGTCACTGATTGGCGTGCCCTGTGATCAGAAAACCAGTAGGAAGGAGTGAGAGCAGGGTAAGTACACTTTCCTTTTTTTGGCATCTCCACTAGGTTTTTTTTAGGACTTCTGGAAAACTGTTTATAGCCCCAGTGATAATGCCCCCCATTCTGTAACCTTCCACGAATAATGCCTTCAGCCCCATGTGGGAGCTTCTATATGGGTATTCCCATATCAGCAAATAAATGTTAATGTTTGTATAATGAAAAGTTATATTATTTCCCAATATGCTTTCTGTATCAATTCTTTACAGTTTTCTGGATCTCTGCTTGCTGTCATTCTATAGAAAGCTTCTATGTTTACTTCTAGTGGACAGAAATCTGATCATGGTCACACAGGTGCAGTAATCAGAGCTGTGTGACCATGGTCAGATTTCTGTCCACTAGAAGTAGACGCAAAAGCTTTCTATAGAATGACAGCAAGCAGAGATCTAGAAAAAAAATGAGGAATTGATGCAGAAAGTATATTGGCAGATTGAATAACTTTCCATTATGCAAACATTAACATTTATTTGCTGAAATCGGAACACCCCCTTAAAAATCCTCTGATATTATGCGCCACACAACTACTTTTTATTGTAAATAAATAAAAAAGTTCTACTTCTTTCTCTGTCATTGCACTTAGTGGGGGGAGGGAGGAGGTGCAATGGCAAAACCACGTATATGATTTACCTGTAATGAAGTGCCAAGAGATGTTCTGTTCTGTTATTTAAGATTTTGTCAAAGCAAAGTGATGACACTGCTGTACTGAATGTGGCCACTAGAGGGATCATAACACAGGATAACTGAAGGACAAGTTTTGGAGCTTGGACTTATGAAGGTGATTTTCCACTTCATGGCACCAGATCGCTTTGAGTCTGCTCTAAACTCTTTAGCTTTTTTTTCAGCGCCAAAAACTTATCAGAAGGTACCTGGTTCTGAGCACTTTTTTAGTTTGCACTTTTTGTAGTCTGCTTCAGGGGGACGTATTGCCTGACCTCAGACGCGACAGAGGAGGGAGCAGGACTGCTGCGGGGGAATGTGGAGAGGTGATGCTGTTTATTATAGTACTGCACCATGAGAGAGGGGGAATACAAGGGGACACAAAGAGAGGTGGAACAGAGAAAGGGACCACAATGAGAAGGGACCACAATGAAAAATGGAGCAGACAGGGGGACCACAAAGTGAGGCTGAGCTGGTGGAGGGCCACAAAAGGAGGGGAGAGGTGGAAACATCTATCCTTTAAGTCCCTGGTGGGCTGCTATATTTCAGGGACCTGTGTGTGATGTCTTCTTGCTCAGAGGTTCTAGGAAGTTGTCTGTTTTCATTTAGGGTATACTGAATTATGGGCTCTTAATAAATTTGCAGGCTGTATACAAGGGCAGAATGCTTTGTGCTTGGTGTCCAAATTTTGTGGTCACAAAATATGCCCTATTCTAGACGCCTACCCTTGTCTCACCCAGGTATCTTGCAAAATCTCTTTCCATTAGGGTGATGTGACCTGGTCAATTTTTGATGTCCAAGTCAAAAATCTCAAAAGTAAGCCAATAATATAAAATTAATAATACCTATGAATATAAGTTAAAAATGTACATTGCCCACATTAATCCTGTATAACTGTACAGCAGCCCTCTTCACCCAATCCTATACATATTACATCACAATCAATGTGCACAAAATACAAAGAACTCATATTAACAACATATTTGATATGAAATATTTCTTTGGTGGTCCATTTTATTCATAATGTCAAGGTTATGTACACGTATCTGGTCATTAAGGTGTTAAATTGTCAGCTGTATATATCACCATGGTAACTGCATCCACCAGCAGCCAATAGGATTCCTGGAATAGTATTTGAAAAGAAACCATCAGCTGCTGCTGTCAGTTACTGCTCAGCGATGGAGAGGAGGAGGTCCCGGTGCCCGGTTCTGCTCGGTGCGGTGGTAATCTGTGGTAAGAGACCAGGATCTGATCCTAATACTGAGGCCATTTGTATTTTCACCTCTCTGACCTCTGTCATGATATAATCTATAATGGTCTATAGACGCCTATAGGTCTGACAGATGCCTGTAGAATGGCTCTTATATACAGTGTATAAGTGCAGCCGGCAGTCAGACACTAGACAGATCCATATAGTACATTGCTACAGCAGGTTATGATTTCTTGGGCCGAGCAGAGACAATGACTGTGGATGTTCAGCCTCCATCTATTACTAGTGTGTCCACTAATAACTGCCATGAACTGCCATGAAACATCATAGACTCTGGTGTTACCTAGTGTAAGTATAATGGTGGGTTTCTACTGCCCCCTGTGACCCCCAGAGTATAATGAAGGGTTTCTACTGCCCCCAAAGTATAACACTTTCCCCGTTGTCCCTTGGGGAACACAACATGTAAATATATAAATATATGTATTTAAATATATCTACGTGTATGGATATCTGTATGAATATATATGTGTATGTACATATACGGTGTCTGTGTACTCTTTACTCCGAGATTCAAATGTGGCAAAAACTTACTCGTTTATTCACACATGTGTAAAAGCTACGTTTCTGCTCCTTAGACCTGGAGCCTTTCTCAAGCAAAGGTGCATACAACAATGTGGCAATTTAAATACATTACAAAGGAAGTGACATCATTATGTTAATCATGTGATCAAAGTAAACATTCCTGTTACAAAATATACATAGGCTTTGTTGCATCATTGGATCAAAGCTATAAAGTGCATAAGTGCATGTAGTTTAATAACAATCTCTCGCTTACCTAAGGATCAGTTCTGACCGAAGCGAGTGCCATAGGCGTCCTGCCTTGGTCACTACGCATGTTCCCGGTCATGTGACTAGCTAGCAAAGAAAAAAAGCGATCGCGTGCGCCAAAAACCCGGGGCAATACAGGGAAAATCGGCGCAAATCTGAAATATTCGGGTAACACGTCGGGAAAAAGGGAATCAGGCCCTTAGTAAATGACCCCCAATGTCTGATTGAGAATGCTTTCCCAGTGTGTCTGTCAGTGAATGTGTTACCCTTGACAATCATTTTACAGTTTACACAATTTAAGCAGGGAAACAACTGGTTTGTAGATAAACCTTCCTGGTTGTAGATAAAGAGGACTGGACAGTGGTTTTCTTGGGACCAATGTCTGACCTCACCAGGTCGTCTTTTAAATTTCTCACTCGTCTATAGGAGAATAAGGGGAGTTAAAAATATTAGATTTATTCAATCCATCTCTCAAAATCCTTTGTAATGTATTTAAATTACCACATTGTTGTATGCACCTTTGCTTGAGAAAGGCTCCAGGTCTTAGGAGCGGAAACGTAACTTTGACACATGTGTGAATAAACGAGTACATTTGGATCTCAGAGTGCTGCCATTTTTTCGTGTTTCTCTATATGTATTGCATATATGAGTCACGGTGTGGATAAGGCTGTTTAACATATTGTAAGTACAGGCTTTTGTAGAAGATGACTGTACAACCTATGGCCCAAGAGCCACAAAGCCTTTCTGTGTAAAGCCAGCGACACTCTATGGCTATCACTGTTATCAGGGGCGCTGGGCAGATGGATTTGTTCTAGTTTAAGAAGCTTAAAGGGGTGGTACCAAGTTTGCATGTTATCCCTTATCCACAGGATAGGGGATAACAATCTGATTTGTGGTGGTTTATGACTGATGGGACCCGCACCAATCTAGAGAATGGACCACCAGAAATCTGGAAATAGGGGGTCTTTTACCACTAATTTATGGAGTGGCAGATCCAGCATGTTTCCTTACACTCTTTTCAAAACAGCAATTGGGTATCTCCAGCTCTCTATGAGCATGCCAAAGCTAGCCGAGCTCTGCTTGTACAACTCCACTGTGGTGCCTACTGCAGGCCTGAAGTGGGGAATGACTGGTTTGAGAGACCCAAACGGATCAAAATGCAGAATATGTTGGGCTAGAACAAACTAGAGAATACTAGTTGCCCTGTTTGCACTGATTTTGGAGGCAAATTCTAGCAGATTTCAGCATACACAATTTATTTTTCCCATTTGAACCATGGACTTCCATACGGATAAGGGACAGCATACGGATAGCACCTGTATGCGGTCTGCTTTTCACAGATGTTTTAGTGAACCAAGTTTCAGGGTGTCTATAGCGTGTGGTCATATATTGTTCATTAAATGAGATGTCTCTTGAAAGGAAGTCTAATATGATTCTCGTTGAAGCCAAAGAAACTTGCAGACCTAGGGAGCAAATTATGAAGCACTATTTGGAGACCCTTGAGGAAAAATCCTGCCTAACAAACTTACAAGCCTAAGTACAAACCTTGCTTACCCAAGAAGTGGTGAAGGTCGTACTGTGACTGAAACAACAACAACAAATGAGGAACTGGCCAAAGTCTTTTTGTTAAGGCTGTCATTGAGAGCAAGGCTGGTAGTCTCAGAAAAATATACCAAAGGGGTCCAGATAATTTCTTAACGTTTTCTTCCACAAAGGGACACAAGAAATGAGACCCCTTGGAGGTCAGTAGATGCTAGTCAAAGAGGCAGTCAGAATTTCTTTTACCATATTATTATGTTTAGTGAAGATGAGCAGAGGCCCTAGAAAGGCCAGACCTTGTTGAGGAAAGGTAGAGTCCTCCTTGGCATAGAGGTAATCCCTAACCACTTGGATTAGCTGAAAGGAGCTCACGAGGAGGCACCTGAAGCTATGTCCACAGAATGGTTAGAGGAATCTCATGATCAGCAGATCAAGGGGTAAGCCTAAGCCTTTTTTGTGGGATCTGCTCTTGAGAGGAGTCTGGGAAGGCTCTTTGCTGGGCAGGAAGTCTTGGCTTCTATGTGGCTAGGCAGTTTTCATAAATTTACCACTCCTTATGAGTGGGTAGTTAAGGATTGGTCCCCAATGTCAAGAGTGAAGGAGACTCCCTGTGACCAAGGGAAAATGCTTCAAACAAAGATGTAGTCAGGCTTACTGCCTGACAACCAGACAATACATTAGGTTTCAGCAGCAAACAGGGTGTCTCAAAAGGCAGCATGTTGTCTGCGGGACCCTTTTCCAGTGAAGAGGACAAGAAGTAAATGAGGAGACCAGAAGAGGTGCTCCACTCATAAAAGAAGCATAAAGAGAAGATCTGGAGATGTAGAAGCACCTTGGAGAATCTGGGACCAGAGCTGAGGAGCAGAAGTGCCAGAAGACTAGATTTTGGTGGTAAGAGAAATAGGGGTAGAGGCGGAACCAGACCTACCCTCCTAAAGCGATAGAAGGAAGTAAATTTATCACTGACCAGTCTATTTACGTACATGTATGTGATATATATGTTTTTTTAAAATACTTATATATGTATATATATATATATATATATATATATATATATGTATGTATGTTTGTATATTTGTTTCTATGTATATATTTATGTAAATAAATAACTATGCAGTTGTATATATGTATATGTGGATATATAACTTTCGACTATTAAAAATGATAGAATATTACTAGGGTACACCATTACTTATGGTGTGAGAGCTGCACACTGTGGTTCAGGAGCCACAAAGCCTTTCTATGTAAACCCAGCAACATTGTATGGCTGGTGCTGCTGTTATCAGGGGCACTGGGAAGCTGTTTTATTTCTAGTTTAAGTTTCATATTATCCTGTATAATACTTTCAGTAGTACGGGAATGTACAGAATTCCCACACAAGATGATCATAAATCTCCGGCAATCCCTTTCGCTCTCTATAAGCATGTGAGACATATCTGAGCTCTGTTTTTAATATGCACACTCATTTAAAGGGGTAATCCAGGAAAAAATGTTCTAATGTTATACCTATTGCAGGTCTTGGTCCAATTCAGATTATCAAATTGAAAGATATCTTGGGGTAAGAGTTGCCCTGTTTGCACCACTAAAAGCAGGCCTTCCAAGTTTGGTGGCTTTATAACCCTATGCATGAACTGCAAAACTAGATTTGAAAGTACGACTGACACAAATAAGTAAGAACTCTTACTCAGCTATTTTTGTTGCTTGCTATGTCTTGAATGGTGAGCACACAGTCAGTTTCTACCATTTTTACTTTCAAGCTGACAGTGAAAACGAAATTATAAAGATATGTTCAAGTCCTCAGATGATCAAGCATTTATAAATATCTTGTGGATTTTTTATAAATACACAAAGTGACACTACCCCCACAAATCCAGATGACTGATGAGTGATTAGGTGGAGCATGCTCCATCAGGAGACTTCAGCTAGTGGAAGGGAATAAGAGTGGCTCTAGTTGTACAGAGAATGTCTCCCAGAACCTGCATTCACTCCCTAAGAAGCACGAGAATATACTTCAAATAAGGGAAACTTAGGCTTAAAGAAACAACCTTGGCCTATGGGAGGAACTGCTTAGTTGTCCAGGAAGATTCCCAAATGCGTAATCCTTAGGATGGATCAATCAAGGAGGACTTATCGTCTTTGATAACCCACCAGAAGCTCTGGAGGACAGAGTTATCCAGAGGCTGAGGTTGTCAACTAGTCAAGGACTCATTCAGAAGGCTATTTTTTACATCTGTATACTATCTGTGACTTCCATGGACATGACACTTTATTGTCTGTGGGGGACATGTCGGTGGATACTTCAGGAGACACCAGTCTCACAACAGACACATGAAATCATCTCCAATGGAGGTTATAAGATGCTACTCAGGGATTCAGAATTTTATATACCCATTATGTTTAGGGAAGATCAGCAGGGACCCTAGGAAGGCCAAGAGGAGAAGAGTCTTTCTTGTCATGAATGGCATCCCTGTCCACCTGGATTAGATCTTAGTGCTACTTGGGTGCAAAGGATTTCACAGTGGAGGCACCTTGGGTTTGCTCTTGAGAAGAGAGCCAGAACAGTCTTCTTTGTTTATATCCAGACTGGCAGTTTCATAAATTTACCACTGCTTATGACTAAGTCGGTAAGGATTGGTCACCAATGCCTAGAGGGAAGGAAAGTGTCCTGTGCAGATGTGTGGACAGGTTTCCAAAGGATTAATGGGTAAGGTATTCAACAAAGTCTGAATAGTCATGCTGGCTGTACAGCAACAAGACACTACATTTGGTTCCAGTAACATGGCACCTCACAAGGCAGTATGTGTGAGCCTGTGCCCTTGGAAACTTTTGCCGGAACATGAAGGAAATGCGTTGAAGGAAACCAGAATGGGAGAGCATACCAGACCATGGTGCTGTACCTTACCCATAAAGCACCTGTATAGTATAAGTAGAAGAGCTGCAGATATAGAAGTACCTGGGAGACCCCTGAAACCAGAACTGAGGAGCAGGAGTTGCAGAAGACTAGATGGTGGTGGTAAGAGAAATGGGGGTGCAGCTGGAACCAGAGCTATCCTCCTAAAGTAAGTTCTTGGTGGAGGGATCGGTCAGGGGTCAATCAGACGCAATTGTCTAAAGGGGTGGACCTAGCCACCGTTTAGGGCTATCAAAATTGGTTCTTCAAAAGTAATTGTAATTATTATAGTCCAATTTTGTAACATTTTATGTAGTGTTCAATAAATCTTTAATATATTTACTGTCATATCTCTTCTCTTAGCCTTGACTCATCACTCTGTCAGAGTCTATCCACCACTTTGTGCCCTTACTACGATGGGTCCCTACACTAACACTTTACTTATAGGGTAGGAGATAACTGTATTATATACATGTTGTTACAGTGATTTTCCTAAGATCTTGTTCTATAGGGGGAGGGGCAGCATTTATTATACAGGTAAAGTCTTAGTGTAGGGACCCATCTGAATGAGGTCGCCGTGACGTGGCAGATGGGCTCGCACAATTTCTATAACTGTGCGCTAAGAACCTCACCGTATAAATGTGGTCAGTGATAGATGGAAGTTATACAATGTTATCACAATGTTGGGTCTATGAAGAACGTATCAAACTATTCTGTCCAATATAAAGATGGTGGATATTAGATTGGAGAAGACCAATTTTTCACCATTCTTTAAATTAATTTTCCTACTATGATAATAATATACAAGCCATTTATTTAAATTTTATAAAATACAGTGGGGGGATTTACTGATTGTGGTGCAAGCACATCTGTCGGTATCAGAGATCAGTCTCCGCAAAGCACAGCCCGATGTATTTAAGTGGCGCACGGCTGTTAGTAATTAATTGGTAGATGGAACTGATCAGTCGGGCGCCATAAAAATGGCGACATCAATGAGATGTGCGCCAAAATCATACATGGACTGTGCCTCAATTTTGCTATCTGACCAATTTTTTCCTGGTCTATCGTGCGCCAAAAATTGCACCTAAAAATGCCGACAAAATACACATAAATGTGGAGGATAATGTGGAAACGTTAGGCCACGCCCACTTGCGCCAAAAAAAGACGGAGGTGTCGGGATAGTCGGAAACATCTGTTCTTTCTGGCGCAAACTCATAAATGATCAGAAACAGTTCTGTGCCAAAAAAAACATTAAAATTCCGGCATTTTTTTGCGCAGATGTGATAATACATGTGCCCCATTGTTATCAGTCATTCACAACAGGTTATGTATAGAATATACAGACAGGTCATTCACAATTCATCTATGAAGGTGTAAAAGAGTTCATACCGCTCACTGTAATCATAGGAAGATTAAGACTGTCATGGGCACTGGGACTGTATGAATTTTATAGCCCCTATAAGTCCGTACTAGAATAAAGCTTCTTAGGGAGTGGAGGATGAGTCCTTTTTCCCTGCTTTCAATCTGCGGTTTCAGGATCTTTGCTGGACCTTAATGTATTCTGAAAGCAAGTGTATGGAGAGCAAGAACAGATGTAGGAGGATTTCACATGCATGTGTTTACTAACACAAGCATATGCACTCATACTCTATATACATGCACACACACCTTTCTATACTATGCTTATACTAGCACATACACGCACATCATGCACTTACAGTATACACATCCCCTACACATAAACTAACCTTCCGTGTTGGATGTGTCACTTGTGGAAAGAAAGGAGTTCAGCAAGACTTTCCACATCATCCCCTCCCTCTCCTCCATGGTCAATGCACATGACAGGAGGTGGGGAAGGTGAATGGAGCTGGATGAGTGTGGTGGAGAGGAGACTTTTTTACAAAGTAAATAATTCAGAATGCTGACAAAAGCATTTTTAAAATCAGCACAGCATTGAAACCTGTCACCAGCGAAAAATGACATCCCTGGTGACAGGTTTGCTTTAAATTGTTGTGAAGACAGTTTACTTCCCTTAACTTGCGGATTTATGTTTCTCTACCACAACTTCTATGTAACATTTGTGGACATATGTAGTCTAGACTGAAATACATGAGGTTATATTATGCATTCAATATCTTGCCTCATAAAGTCTAACCAAAACCAGCTATTAAGTAGATGTTTATGCTAATATGCTCCTACTTTATCACCATTGACCAGTTAACAATGTCCTATACTTTCAATTAAAGTATCCCAATATTTGTATTTTGGAGCATTTCCACCCAATATGAATTACGGTTCATCTGCATCTGTAGCTAAACATTGGGACCATTCAGTAGATGCTCTTATTCCTGCCTTATCGGAAGTTTAGGTTGTGTGGTTGCATACAGCTGATCAGCAAGTGGTACCAATTTTCACATCCCAACTGGAACATCCATGCTATCAACGTCTGCTGTCCGCAGAATTCGACTAAGAAAAAACGTTGATTTTCCTCAGAATTTTGTCTTTATACACCTTGCTGGTTTTACTAGTCTCCTCCCACTTCTCCATTTCCCTTGCTATTGCTTTTGCTATACTGTGTATTTGACCTCTAAGTTATTTTGACCATTCATTTTCTATTGGATTCTGTGCTTAGTCACCATTTTGGATTTGTCCTGGTTCTGTCTGACTTCAATTGGTTGTCTGTTATCTGTCCCTCTGTGTCTAGTCATCCTTCCTGTGCACTTAATTAGTGTACAGATTGTCAACCAGGTAGGTGACAGGGGTTGTGGGTGAATTCTCTATCTTGACACCTATCAACTACTATTGGCCTATCCATCTGGTTTGTTTCCCCGTTTACTGCCACTAAGAAGACAATCACATGCCCTGTAACACTGTAATACAATATCTCCGCCTTCTGCCTGAGGTCCCTAAGCTGTAAGGAACCTATATTGTAGTGTCTTGGAGTTTGCATATAGTTTGACCATATCCCTTGTGTTTGACAGCTGCCGGATTTACCAGAATCCAATTTGCCTGTCCTGACCTCTGTACCACTCCAGTGTACCCTGCACCACCCGACCGACATTTACTTGGATGATTGTTATTTACAAACTCTGCCTGCCCTGACCTCAGCCTGTCTGCTGAACAGTTTCTCTTAGGGGCTGCACACCAGTCTCTTGTCCCATCTGAATTGGGGACAACTTTGTGAATTCCTTTAACAATTTCTTGCTCTAAATAAAAACATAATACCACAAATATATTCAAGCTATATGATGCTAGTTTCCATTCATACAAGTAATGGTCATGCGGTTGACATACAGACCATTAGGGACATGTATCATTCCTACTATAAAGGCCCTACTCCTCCAGATACATCCGGAGCCTCCTGACATATCTGATGGCCATATAATCCTACCCCTGGCTCCGCCTGGCATAGAAATGTTCTATTAACCAGCTACTGTTCATTCTGAACGGTCATGAGTAGAGATGAGCGAGCACTAAAATGCTCGGGTGCTCGTTATTCGAGACGAACTTTTCCCGATGCTCGGGTGCTCGTATCGAATAACGAACCCCATTAAAGTCAATGGGAGACCCGAGCATTTTTTTAGTAAAAGAGAACATTAAAAGAACAGTGCATAATAAAATATCCCAGATGTTTACTGATGTTTTACTTGTAAGAACACATTGAAGTAACACTATTCTTCACTTTCCAGGTGTTCGCGCGTGTCTCCCGCTAAGTTAGGAGATGTTCAGAACATCTGGAATGTGAAGAATAGTGTTCTTTCAATGTGTTCTGCACTTAAATGGTCCTGTATTCACAGTTTTTAATGTTTTAATTCTATTCTTCACTTTGCAGATGTTAGCGCGTGTCTTCCGATAATGTCGGAGATGTGCGCGCACATCAACAATGTGAAGAATAGTGTTATTTAAATGTGTTCTGCCCTTAAATGTTCGTGTTTTCACTGTTTTTAATGTTTTAATTCTATTCTTCACATTGCAGGTGTGCGCGTGTGTCTCCCGATAGGTTCGGAGATACGCGCGCACAGCTGCAAAGTGAAGAATAGAATTAAAACATTAAAAACAGTGAAAACACGAACATTTAAGTGCAGAACACATTGAAAGAACACTATTCTTCACATTCCAGATGTTCCGAACATCTCCTAACTTAGCGGGAGACACGCGCGAACACCTGGAAAGTGAAGAATAGTGTTATTTCAATGTGTTCTTACAAGTAAAACATCAGTAAACATCTGGGATATTTTATTATGTAATAAAAATACTGTTCTTCACTTAATTTAATG
Organism: Engystomops pustulosus; assembly: GCA_019512145.1. Taxonomy (NCBI): domain Eukaryota; kingdom Metazoa; phylum Chordata; class Amphibia; order Anura; family Leptodactylidae; genus Engystomops; species Engystomops pustulosus. The sequence continues at coordinate 21,696,408 of CM033650.1, read as the reverse complement.
CTCGATCTCGAGCCGGCGAGATACTCGTCCGAGTAACGAGCCGGTCCGAGTATGCTAATACTCGACCAAGCAGTATACTCGGACGAGTATACTCGCTCATCTCTAGTCATGAGCTATAGCGAGTGTGAAGGAACGGAGCACAAATACCCCACGCTGGCCCACTCTACCACTGGCTCACTTGGGGCAAAGGTGGAAATCTATTAATTGCGATCATTGTTCCCCCCTGAGCTGGATATTCATGTGACAGGCTCTATATTAATTGCCCAGATTTGGATAGAGACAAACTATTAAGCTTTGCTCCTCTCTTATTTGTAACCATTACTAATCTGGCATATCTCTTCATATCAAGTATTTCTATGCTGTATGAATATGCTAGTGGGTTACCCATCACCATTGTGTAATAGACAGGTTAAAGAATGTGAATTTATTTTGTGTAAACGTTTTAGCCAATTTGTGACTTTTGACTGCTGAGTAACATAATAAGGCTCAACTGCAACCCACTCACCCGATATGACAACTCAATCTATATTTATATTCTGGAAAATGGGACTATATTGTGCCCCTGGATTGGTACATAAGTCTCTCTTTTCACTTCCATGTAAATAGGAAGCACAGCTGGATAACTAAAAGTAACTGCATTTTGTACAAGGAAAACCACAAATATTACAAAATCTGATAAAACTTCTCACTTCTCTTTTGACAAGTTGACTCCACCTGATTGATGATCTTAGCCCACACAGAATAGTTCTACACACCTAGACAGACTAATCCTACATAATATGTTTTTGGATAACAAAATACATAACCTGCTTAAATATGATTAACACTTACAGTGCCACCTGTTTGGTGGCATTAGGGACCACACTTTATTTTTAAGAAATTGGGCACATTTACTTACCCAGTCCTGTCGCAATCCCCGCTGTGCAATGTCCGACGATCATGGACTCCGGCGCGATTCACTTACATCATGCGCCCGATATACCCTGCATGTGTCGCTTCCCCGCTCAGGTCCGCCGGAGTTCACCATCTTCTTCCCGGTGCATGTAAGTGCATGGCTTGCGACACATTTTCAAAGTTAAATCCCGAGCTTAGTCCGAATCAGTCGGATCGTCCCACAGCCCGCACGCCGATTTCTGTTGCATGAAAGCCAATGCACCAAAATCTGATCGTGTGCGACACAATGCTCTTTTAAATGCATTGCAGTGAATGTGCCCCATTGTTTTTGTTTTCATAACATTTTAAAGCTATAAATCTTTTCACTGTATATATTTAAATGCAGGCTTGTGTAATTGTCATATCAAAACTTTTTGGGGTACCGTATATACTCGAGTATAAGCCGACCCAAGTATAACCAGAGGCCCCTAATTTTACCACAAAGACCTGGTAAAACCTATATTTTTTTACTCAAGTCTAAGCCGAGTTTGGGTTTTCAGCACATTTTTTTGTGCTGAAAAACTAGGCTTATACTCGAGTATATACTTAAATTGATGTTTAGGATTTTTTTTAGAGGGCGCAAAATCACCAAAACATTTATTCTGCTATGTTTGTCTTGTTGTTGAACATTATTTCACGGTTCAGTTTTCAGAATTCTGACACCAGATAATTATACAACACATATGTTTATGGTTTCAAAACCTGTTTATTTGCTTTAAAATCATTTTACTAGTGGAAAATCAGTACCATACAGTAGGTACGTTTCATTGGTAGCACAAAATGGGGTCCCACTCAGAAGTCTCCTAGTTACGCCACTGCTCTTCATGATTATCTTGCACTTGGCTCTTAAGTAGCTACCTGAGGATCTCCCTGCAATGAAATGCAGATCTCTGTACTGGGGTGAAGGAGCAAAAGAGGAGAGGTCAACTAGATAAAGTTCTTAGGGGACACAGTAGGGCTTATTTACTAAGGGTCCTGCGGCCGCATTTCCGTCGGGTTTTCCAATGTTTTTGGGGATTGTGCTGCTGGGACATGTATTTAGAAGGCGGTTGTGTTGCAATCGCGCCAGCTTTCAAATTGGAGGGCGGGCCGTCGGACGATCTGATGGATTCGGGCAAACCATGGGATTTAACTTCAAAATTGTGTCGCAGGCCAAGGGCTTGCATGCAGCGGGAGGAAAATGGTGAACTCCAGCAGACCTGAGCGGGGGAGCGACACATGCAGGATATCGGGCGCACGATCTTAGTGAATCGCACCAGACTGCCTGGTCGTTGGACACTCCAGACCTCGTGGACTGAAGCGGCCGGGTAAGCAAGTGAGTCTACAACTCACTGCCCGTAACGCTGTTGGATAAAGCCCCTGCTGTTGATCTCAGGGCAAACCTTAATTTCCCTTGCATTTATCAGGCCACAGGCTTATCATGGTGCCATCATGTAAGTGAAATGAACCCAGAAAAAGAAATCTTATAAAACAGGATAAAAAAGTATCGGAAGAGGATACAAAGCAGATGCTTATATGTAAGCTGTAAAATGGTTTCTTTACTTACATAATCCTTCAAATTAAAAAAAAGGGTGGATGAAAAACCACTGGATGATTTGGTGCTTAAGAGTGAAAATATTGCAATATACCAGAAGAATGTATCCAGTAGGCAGTTGACAGTCTTTCTGTCTGGGCTTTCATCCAAAATGTACATTAGGTTGGCCGCAGATAGTTTTTTCAATGTCTAATAAATATTTTTTTTATTACTGATGGATGAATAGGTCATCAATATCAGATCAATGAAGACAAACCCATTTGATGGTGACATCACAATCACTTATTACAGTATCACAATGCCCCATTATTAATTACACCAACAACAAGCTCCATTATGACACCAACACCGACACTGGAATGCTCCATTATGACACCACAATCACTGTTTATGATGTCACAATGCCCTGTTATGAGATTACAATGAACTATTGTGACATCACAATTGTGTATTATGATATCAAAATTCCCTATTAATGACACCAGAATTCCCTATAAAGACACCAGAATGTTCAAGAACTCAAATCAAACCTTCAGGTCCAAGGTCCACTCATCCCCAATGAAGGCCCTCCAGACCGCAATCACTGGTTAGTCCTTCATAAATCAGTCCCATTCCTGACAGATATAGCTGAAAGATGTACTTGACCAAAAGTTCCAAAAACTTTGAATGGATCCTGATCTTGCATGTATGACCACCACCTAGTTGAGTTTTTTTTTCGGAAATCAGGACAAGTATTTTCATTCCTTGAGGCATATTTAAAAAAAAAAAATTGCTAAAAACCTAAACTCCTCAAATGCCAGATGTAGCAAAAAGGAAAAAAAACACTTTGTTACATCTGATCAACAAAAAAAAGTTACAAAATAGACACAATTAAAAAAAAAAGTAGAGATTGAGGAATTGATAGCACTGGCAGGAAGATGTGGTTTCTGTCCGTATAAAATTGTATAAAACAGGTGTGAATTACGTTCCTTAAGATTTACAGTATGTTGCATAAGTCCAGCTACAGCTATGACTATTTGCTAAATTTGCCTGTTTTATTTCCTTTTCCTTTGGATGAATATAATATTAACAAACCACATCCAATGTCAGATTACATTACGTAGTATTGCGAAATAACAACACATGAATTGGCCGTCTGTGCCACCTACATTTTAGTATTTTTCCAGGAATCCTGGTAAACCCCAAAGGAGCTGGAGCAAAATAAGAATAAAGTGTTCTTGTTTCAGGTTCCAGGAGTGCATGGACGTCCTTGACTAATGATGCCAGAAGTGTTATGGAAACCACTGTTGCAAATCAGTTACCGTAGGTGATGTTTTTCTTCTGGCCAATGCTGTCCTGCTGGATCTACTGCTGTTGTGCCAAAATCCCTAAAGTCCATGGATTTAAAGAGAACCTGTCACCACATTTTCATATATAGCTAGTGACAGGTTCCTTTACCCTTCTTTTAAAAATAGTTTCCCTTCCATCCGCACAAACTTCAAGCTTGTCCTGCTTGGCCGACCCCTCCCATCTACGCCTCCCCATGTCACATATTTCTTCCCAGCATGTCATGTGACCAGAGTGACATCATCACAGGTCCTTTAGCCTCCTAACATTAGCAAACTGTACACCGTGCATATATTTGATCACATATAATCACATTAGCCTCCATTTACTTCTACTCTTCCCCATCCTCCATGGACTTATACTCCTCCCCATCCTCCATGGACTTGTACTCCTCCCCATCCTCCATGGAGGCTGCAGTGATTTCATGTGATAACATACATACACAGGTAGATGTTGCATATATATTAGGACCTTAGATGATGTCACCCTGGTCACATGACTTTAAGTGTCCAATAATGTAACAGAGCCTCTTCCTCCACCGTGTCTGTAGTACAGCAGTGATGAAGTCACTGCACCTGCCAGTCTCTGGCAGAGAGCTGAGAGGTATGTATGTACATATTGCCCTAAATCAACCATTGCCCTGTACCCTGATTTCTGTCTGCCTGCACTGACCTATAACTTGTGTTGTGGTTTTAGTTTGCTACCTGCACTGAACTCTGACTGTCTCAGGCTGTTCTTTGCCCCATCCCTGTTGCTACCCACCTGGGACAGCTGTCACCTGGACCTGGAATACTCTCAGAGGTACTAGCCTTGTGTCTTTGTTGCAGAAAAGTCCGGATCCCCATATAGGGGTCAAATGGTGAAACCTGATGAGGTCACTTTAGCCAAATCATTTAAGTGACACGGTGGGTCCAAAACTCCCTGTTGTTATATATGTACCCTCAGTTGTGCCCTTCTGTTTATTTTTTCTTGTTCCATGAATTGCAAGTTACCTATTTCATATATTACCACTTTGGAGAAGTGATAGCACAAAGTCATGGTAATGCTTTGCCTGGATTGGCTGCCGTTGTGGTTGAGCAATTCTATTGAGCAAATGTTATCATTTTTTATTGTACAATTCAAAAACATTGCAGAAATGTTGACTTATCCCTCCAAGCAAAAACACCATCAGGCCTAAAATTAGGACAATGTTCCCTGTTCCTCATTAAGGAAGGTAAAGGACACAGTAACAGAAGGTCTTTAGTCCCTTAATGTAGTTTTTTTTTTTTTTTTGCATGCAAGCCCTGACATAATGTCAACGACTTGCAAACTGCCAGGCATTGTGATTATTATTCCTTCTACGCCATTTCTACATCAAGGGAGCATGAAGGGGGGCCTGAAACTCCCAAAAGCCAGTGACTGTTCAAAACCATTGCTGGTCTTTTTTTGCAGTCTTGGGTGCACAATTATTGTACCATCCCCTACGTATAAATCACAAGGATATCGACACTCATTCCAGAGTATAGTGAATTGAAGTGATTTATTGATAGTAGTATAGCAATCTAACATATAGTAATGTGCAAGATTTTGGGCCCCAACGGGTCCTTTGTCAGGTATGGATTGTGAGGGTAGGCTGGAGGAGAATAGGGCAGCGGTCATGCCTCTAATCAGGGAGCACAAGAGAAGAAAGGCTTATAGCCGTAAACGCTGAAGGCGCCCTTTGAGATTCTACTGCACTCAATTCAGTTGCAAGAAAGAAAATCTTTAGAAGAGACTTAAATTCAATCCACTATAATAGGTACTTTTTGATACAATGGACAAGAATGGGGCACATTTACTTACCTGGTCCCTGCGCAATACCCGAGGTGCGTTGTCCACCGGAATCCACATCTGCCGCGATTCATGAAGATTGTGCGCCCGAGTTCCTTCATCTGTCGCTTCTACAACTTCTTCGAAAGTTTTTGCTACAAATTAAACTGCCGTAGAAGCACTGATACCCCCCCCCCCCCATGTATTTACAGACATACATAGTATTTTTCATTGGAATTTTGGTCATAAGGTTGGCTTATCAATTTAAGGAAGTTAGTAGCAGTTAAGCAAGTCTTGGTCAAGGCTGAATTTGCTGAGCAGAAAATGTAGGAATGTATAGGAGAGCCTCAGCAGAAAACTCAAAACATAGTTGTTGTTTTTTAAAAGAGAACCTGTCATGCAAATTAACCCACCCAAAAACTATAATTAAAAAGCATCATCCTTATCCCTAAATGGTTTATTTTCATGGCTGCAATGTTAAAAAATATGCAAACTTATATCCAAACCACCTGATGTGAGTCCATCACACACTACATGCCCTGTCTCCTTTTTCAGGATTGACAAGTCTCACTGCTACAGAACATGCTGCTATGTGGGACAGTGAGAGAGATTTCTGTTACATCATTGGCCACTTCATGTCATGTGATCAGGTTGATGCCATTGAAGATCCTGTTACCTTTGCACAGTCTACCTCATCAATGTATCTGATCACTTGAAATCACAGCATGCCTAGATGGAGGATGGTGAGAAGTAGAAGTCCATGGTGGCAAGTCTGTGGAGGCCTGCTGTGATTTTATGTGATCAGATACATACATGCAGGAGACATTGCAAATGTAACTGGGTAAAGGATCTTAGACGACATCACCCTGGTCACGTGAATCACAAGTACTTTAAATACTAAATCTAATACCTTTTTACAGTATGTACCCAACGTAGTACACTCACAGTACATGTGCATCAAATGGGCATCAGCAGTGTTGCACTGGCCCACCAGTCTGGTGGGCCCATACTCTAACCCAATACAGGACTTTAGAGGTCTGGCATAAGACACCCAAATTTAAAGGCTACTAGGGTTTATTTTTTTAGGGTTGATGAACGGTGGGCCCCAGGATAATATTATCTAGTGGGCCCAAGGAACTCCAGCCTGACACTGGGCATCAGGTAGATTGCACCTTGCACAGTTGCATGTTTGCTTAGCCCTTATCTTTGCTAAAAGTACAGGGCTTTTGTATGCTCTCTGTAGCAGTAGCAGGTGGGAGTAGTGTTTATCTTCATTAAGGGAGAGTGTGGGTGTCAATTTTTGTGGCGCAGTGGCCACAGAGCAGCCACGACACAATACTGCTGCAAATCATAAATACACGTGCAAGCAGTTTGCACGTTCTTTTCAGTGCTAAGTACGACTAAAACTGTAGCAAACACTTAATTAAATGTGGCCTAACGAATATTTCACAGAGTATTACATATACTTTACAAAGCAATCTCATTATCTTCAATGATTACAGTGAAAAATGTCTGCATTACATCAAATGATGAAATTTAGTTATGACAATTTTCCCTGCAATCTGTGGTGTCTCTTGCTTGGGTTAGTTTGGTTTAACCACATTGGGCCTTGAAATATGACTACATTGACTAAATGCAAATGTTTTTTTATATTGATTTTTAATTGCTGCATTTTTTTTTTTTGTCTGCTTATAATTTTATTTGATGTAAGAAATGTTAGGATCCCGTCTGATTGGATTAAGTGGACACGCAAAATGCTGAAAACCAGCTGCTTTTCTGCTGGACTCTGTACTGTATGTTGTGTTTGGCTACAACCAGTGGTAGGCCAGAGACTACTACAGGATGACTAAAAGCATCATGACCCCGTTATGTCCTTTAACCCTTACACGAACCATGACGTAATAGGGGCGATCCGTCACCATGACAGCCTCGGGAATTCCGAAGACCGGAGGCTGTCTCGTTTTAACCCTTTCATTATAATGAAATCAGCACATTGTAATTTATGAGCAGGAAAATCCCCCCATACTGCCAGATTTTTGATTGTGGGGAGTGAAAAATGGAAATGAAAAAAACAAAAACAGGCGAGGTCCTTAAAGGGTTAAGTATACTGTATATCATGTCTTCCTCAAGTTGCCATTCGTTGCTTCATTCATTGCTTTCACTAGTTTTCTGTACACTACTTTCACTTCTTGATCCTAGAACTACATTTTATATCACTTTGTAGACAAAAAGCTTCTTTTTGGGTCAACGAGTTTTTTATAATGCCTTGTAATGCAAGCGATCATGTGCCATACAAAGAACTCTTTGGTGCACCTGTGTTTATGACCATGTCTTGCTGGATCGCGCCATTTCCACTTGGTGTCTTGATGTCTGCAGTTCTCAATTATAATGTATACCAATTAATACATTATAGATTGAAAATAAGATGGCCTTCGATCCTTTATTCTTAAGGTTTGATCAGTTTTCTCAAGAATAGCGGAATTGTCCCATTCTCTTTGACATTGCCTTTGACAAATCGGTATACATATACAAATATAACCAAATTACATATTTCATAAAAAAGTAACAGCAGAAGACTGATAGATCTGTGTAAGAACAGACCATGTGGACCTTCAACCTGAACTTGTCATATTCTTCTCCTCAAACTAATGGTTGTCTGACCTGAAGAAGGCATCATTACTAGAGATGAGCGAGCACTAAAATGCTCGGGTACTCGTTATTCGAGACGAACTTTTCCCGATGCTCGAGTGCTCGTCTCGAATAACGAACCCCATTGAAGTCAATGGGAGACTCGAGCATTTTTCAAGGTGCTATTTTTGTGTGTGTGTCATTTGTTTGGCCCCCCCCCCCAATTCCTCTGATTTATCGTAAACCTTCCTTTACAATTGATAGTTAGAAAATTTAAAAAATGTTAGCCTATGTGTCATCCAAACCTCCACATGGAGCTGAAGGGAAGAAGAGAATGAAGCATTGCCACGCCGGAAGCTGCAAGGAGGCAAAAAGGTTGCAAAGGGTCCATTGATCATTCGGGGTCCAGAAGCCACAAGTTGATAGAGAAGCTGACTCTGCCTGACCTATAACTGTAGGTCCAAGGGTTTGGAGTTCAGAGGTGTCCAGAGGTTGGTATGTGTTTCTGCTGAATTTCCATTGGAGCAATATCAACAAATATAAATCCGGGTAAGGGTTGAATGTTAAGGTTCTTTGTAAAAAATAAGATAGCGGAAGAGGAGAGACAAAAAGAAAAGGGAAAAAAAGCAAGAAGAGAAAAAAGAGAAAGAGAAAAATGGGATTCATGATTGTGGTGCTTTTGGGGTACCCAAGAATCTATGGCTTTTTGACATGGAGTGATTTCACGAAACAGCTCCAAAAAACAGTGCGTGGAAAAGGATTGCGACAATGAAAAGTATGATGGAAGATGATGTCTCCGACCAACTGATCTGATGGTATGGGGCAGGATACGTTTGGAGTTGGCTGAACCAAATTATGTCAAAGGTTATGGCAATTAATCCTTACCATAGCCCTAGTAAAAAAAACTAAAAATAAGGAGAGGAAAATGAAATGGTTATTTCTGTAGCCAAAGACAATTTACATTTTTTAAGAATGTGAAAAACCCAATAAGAGGCAGAGGAACCAAGGGGAAAAAGAATCTAAAAAAAACACGAGGCATATTGGATTCAGAAAAAATAAGTTTGCTTGCTATGTCAGGCATGCGACGAGGATAGATCAAGCCGGTAAATATTAAGAAGAGGTGAACACAAGAACAAGAAAGTCCCGGAAGATTTGGGAAGTAAGGAAAAAACAAACAGGAAAGGTCAGAAGGTGGTATCAGACACAAAAATCGGTAGTAGTCTCAAACTGAGCATAGATTTAATAGCAAGCGATGGAGGAGAAACTGAACTTCTCTGGGTGTAAAACAGTCCAGTAACACCAAACAAGATTGGAAACGACCCAATTCGAACCACGCATGGCGATAACAAATGGGATTTTGTCAGTCATGTACCCACCTCATACCTTTCATCAGCATGCTTCCTCAAGTTCTCACGCCAAATATGAAAATTTTTAAATAGATAAACCATGAAGCATGATAGTAAAATGCAGTCAAACAGTTTAATATCTTGCTTCGACCCCGAATAGAGGACTGGGAAGAAAGTGAAAAACAGACAAAAGGCCGTCACGGAAATACACACATAACTTAAAAAAAAAACCGAAAACTGGGAAAGTAGAGACAGGGGAGCACGTATTTGAAAGGAAAATGGAAACAGGGCCCCGCTCTACGGGGCACCGAGATGGAGTGCCGGGCAGGGGAGGTTAGAGAGGGCTAGGATGTTGACCGGGGGTCGCAGGAAAAGGGACTAACGGAAAGAGAAAATTGGGTAGGGCCGTACCGCGGTAATCGGCATGAACCTAAAATAAAAGAAAGGGCAACACGTAGGAGGCGTCCGAGAAAGGAAACATAGCGGCGAGGTGGCAGGATCCTGGGCGGTGAAGAAACGGAGAATGAGGGGGGGGGGGGGTTTGAGGATAAAAAAGATGACCCTGATAAAAAGTGGAGGAAAGGAAAGCTAGTCTGACCAAGGGATATGGAAACTTTCAAGAGTTTTGGGTGCCGTTTGGTTTCGTTTATTATTAGAAGGAGAGGTAGATTTTTTTCTGCAGGGAGAAGATGAGTGTTATGAATCACTTTTTCACTGCAGACAATATAATACATTGCTGCACCATCTCCAGCTGCTGTTGTTAGGAGTGATCCAGCTCAGGTTTATTAGAAGGCTTAGTCATGCTTGAATAACTCCAGTTGTACATTACAAGTCAATGTTAAGTAACAGCCATGCTGACCAGCTTTTCCAAGGTCATGATTGTTATTAATTGTTTTTCAGCAACAAACCACTCCGCTCAGGGATTTTAAGCAAGAGATGATCCGCATCGTTAGTACCCACAGCATTTTTCTCAAGGTATGTGGCTCATACTGAATTGAAATTCAAAAAAATGGTAGGTGTAGAGATGCCTAATAGAAATCCAACCCCTACTGAATTTTCCCACTTCGGTCTTTGCTATGGATATGTGTGCCACTAAGAGCTAAACACAACGGTAGCAAGTCCCCCTGCTAATTCCTCACAAAATGGTACTAGATGCAAATAAAAAAAAAAATAGTAGAACGTTATTGTAGCCCTAAGAAGGGCTGTTGGGTTCTTGGAGAATCACTCCTGCCTAACAGTAAGCTAATAGAACACCCTAACGCTTTCCCTGACCAGCAGCAGCTCTCTCCCTAGCGGCATCCAGACACAGAATGATCCGAGCAGCGCGGGCAGCGGCTAGTCTATCCCAGGGTCACCTGATCTGGCCAGCCAACCACTGCTATCGACGTGTAAGGGTACCACGTCATGCTGGGTGGAGTGCAGAGTCTCCTGGCTTGTGATTGGCTCTGTTTCTGGCCGCCAAAAAGCAAAACGGCGGGAGCTGCCATTTTCTCGAGCGGGCGAAGTATTCGTCCAAGCAACGAGTAGTTTCGAGTACGCTAATGCTCGACCGAGCATCAAGCTCGGACGAGCATGTTCGCTCATCTCTAATCATTACCATATCAAGTCATGTTGTCGTCTTGTTCTTTCAATAAAATCCACTGTGCCAGTTCATCATGTGGTGATTGTCCTTTTACTCTAAGGCAGCACCAGTGTGAACACACGGCTTTCCCAGACATTTTATGTAAGAGCAACACAAAGAAAATCCAGATGATAAATTCTGCAGTGTATGGCAGATTCTGTATTTATAGACCGTACATTGTCCATGTTATAAATCCTGAGCAGGTTAAGGAGCCTCAGGCAGTGCTCGGACAAATCCCTTACCCATTTAAAGTATGTGGGGCTCATTTACTATGGGTCCGTGGAGCACATTTTCGTCGGGTTTCCCGCCAATTTCCGTTTTGCGCTGCATTTAACATGGGATTTTGCCGGATGGGCGCCAGCTTGCACGCGACACAAATCAGGGGCGGGCTGTCGGACAACCCGACGGATTTGGACTATGCGCGGGATTTAATATTTCCAATTGTGTCGCAAGACACGCACTTACAAGCACCGGGAAGAAGAAGGTGAACTCCGGCAGACCTCGGTGGGGAAGCGACGGATGCAGGAACTCAGGCGCACGAGCTTCGTCAATCGCACCGGACTTCATCTTCGTCGGACCGTCCAAATCCTGGATCGGGTAAGTAAATTTGCCCCTGTGTGTTTATGTGCATGGTCATTTGATCGATGCTAAGAATATTGCAGCGTACACTACTGGAAAGTGGCTCATATTGTCTAGAGTCTAAATGTTTTACAGCTATGCCTGTAGACCATAGATGTAGAAAGGTTGTGGAGTGCTTCACCCTCAGTTTCGGAACGTGAGAACACTGACTGCATCATAAGACCAGATGTCAGAGGACATACCAAAGTTAATGTTTCCCAATGAGCGCAAAAAAAGGAGCATGAATATCTTGGCAAGTCCTTTTTTCTCCTAAATATCCCCTTTTATATATTTTGTATGATTATTTTTCCAGCTACAGTGTTTCTGAAGGCTGTACATGTAATTTCTCCCTGTCTCTCTATTAGCACTAATAATATCCTAAAGATCCCGGTTTTTCATACATTGCTGAATGTATCATGTTTGGGCCACATGTATTTTGCATTTATGATGCATTGTATTGTTCTTTGTTATGTCAGTAACCCTTTTTGGAAATGCCTTTTTCTCAAACGTTATACATTTAGAAAATTAGGACTTTCTGGAGAGCTATTCTTGAAGTCTGGTGCCACATCTCAAATAGGTTTCCAAGGAGTGTAAAATAAAGCATCAGACCTGTATTTCCATTGTTCTTTACACCTGAGCCCCACCCAATGTCCCAACTGCGTTTTTTTCCTTGTAAAAGTGAAAAGTGCCAGTTATTTGGCCACATCAGGATGACCCCCTACCCCAAGTCAAGGTTCTTCATTGTATTGCAAGCAAAATTAATAAACACAGCAATTCCAAACCAGCAAAATAAAGCTGGTAAAATACACACTAAAAGATACTGCTTCCTCTACAGCTTCCTCTGGGGACATAAAAAATCAGCATAAAAGTTCCTGACCTGGAAACCAGCCATAGCTATTCTGGAATTCTGTGTGATATTTTGATCTGCCGCTTCTGTGGCTAAATCGATGGTCACATTACATCCAAAATCATATGTCCTGGTGGTATTATGTACATAGGCTTTGATAATAGAATCAACATTTTAGGGATTCAACTGAATTGTACTTTGGAAAACTCAGAATTTATTTAATAAAATTCGGAAACTGGCTTTAAGGAAAATTTTGCCTGCACAACTGGTAACTTGCAGTTTTTGGGATTTTTCTTGTTTCCCTCCTGTTCAAGACCTCTCTCGTATTTCCCCTATTATTTGGCATGTGTTGATCTCCTCTTGGCTTCTTCTCATTCCTAGGCTGTGATACCTATATCTATGGTATGAGATGTGTCACATGTTTCTATTTATGTATGCTTCTTTTTGTGTCTTATTTGTTTGCCCCCCCCCCCCAATTCCCTCTGTCTTTATTGTAAACCTTCCTTTACAATTGATAGAAAATAAAAATGTATCTGTGATCATCCAAACCTCAACATGGAGCTGCATTAAAATAGTATTAACTCCTTCCACTCCTTCATCTGCAATGATTACAAAAGGTGCAACTGGTCCACTTGATCATTCGGGGGTTCAGGAAGCCCAAGTTGATAGAGCTTACTCTGCTGACCTATACTGTAGGTCCAGAGGTTATGTGTTTCTGCTGAATTTCCATTGGAAGCAATATCAACAAATATAAACCTGTAGTTACTGTCAGGTTAAAACTCAGCCCTGCAGAGAAAAATGGCTTAGTGGCTTTTTGGGTACCAGAATCTATTGGCTTCTTGACATGGATGTGTTTCACGAACAGAGCTCCAAAACTGCTGGGAAATTAGGCACCCTCCATTATGCTGGAAGATATGTCTACCCACTGACTTGATGGTATGGGCAGGACTACGTTCTGGAGTCTGAACCAAATTATGTCAACGGTTATGGCAATTAATCCTATTAACATAGTCCCTAGTAAAAAAAACTAAAAATAAGGAGAAAATGAAATGATTTTCCTGTAGCCAAAGATCAATTTACATTTTTAAAGATGTAAAACTCAATGAGGATAGGACCAAGGGAAACAGAATCTTAAAAAAACACGAGCCATATTTGGATTCAGAAAAAATAAAGTTGCTTGCTATGGTCAGCATGCACTGATGCCAAGGTCACAAACAGACGATAGTAAGGAAAAACACAGCACAGCAAGTGTCCCAGAAGGTCAGGCCAGGACACAAAACTTCTCGTAGTGTCTCAAAACTACTGTAGCAATAGATATATGACAGAAGCTGGAGAACTTCTCTGGGTTAAAGTCAGTCACCAAACAAGATTTGGAAACGACCAATTGCACAGCATTGGATAACAAATGGATTTTGTCATATTACCACCTCATACCTTTCATACAGCATGCTTCCTCAAGTTCTCACGCCAAATATGAAATTTAAATAGATAAACCATGATAGTAAAATGCAGTCAAAACAGTATAACATGCGTTTCTCATGCAGAAAAATTTCTCAACAACAAACCACCAAATACAATGTGACAGATCTCTTTGCTATTCCAAGTAAAAGAAATTGGTAGCTGGGTGGGCAGGTGATTTATATATGGATGATTTTATGGGTGATGACCATTTAAAGGAAAGCTACCATTTGATTTGATGCAGTATGAACCAAACATACCTTGAGAATGCTGTAGCTACACTGATGCAGGATCTTGGTTAATCCCTGAGCTGAGTTGTTTTGCTGATAAAACAGATATAACATTATGATAATGAAGCTCTGCCCCTTCTATGGCCCCTTCAGCGTTTGGTTCCGTGCTTCTCTTAGAAGGAGAGTTTTTCTCTGCAGGAGAAGATGATGCAATCACTTTTCTCCCTGCCAGACAGAATAATCAATTGCTGCACCATCTCCCAGCTGCTGTGTATGAGTGATCCAGCTCAGGTTGATTAGTCAGGCTTAGTCATGCTTGAATAACCTCCAGTTGTAATTACAAGTTCAATGTTTAAGTAACAGCCATGCTGATCCAGCTTTTCCAAGGTCCTGATTTTTATAATTGTTTTTTTCAGCAAAACCACTCAGCTCAGGGATTAAGCAAGATATGATCCTGCATCAGTGTAGCCACAGCATTCTCAAGGTATGTTGGCTTCATACTGCATGAAATCAAATGGTAGGTTTTAGAGATGAGCGAGCACTAAAATGCTCGGGTACTCGTTATTCGAGACGAACTTTTCCCGATGCTCGAGTGCTCGTCTCGAATAACGAAGCACTATTGAAGTCAATGGGAGATCGGCATTTTTCAAGGGGACCACGGCTCATGACAGGGAAGGCTTGGCCATCAAACACTGGGAACCTCAGAAACGGATGGGAAACACCACGGAACTGCAGACAGGAAACAGCATGGGGCCCCGCCCAGGCAGCCAGCATCAGCAGAATGATGATCCTCTGGAGGATGTTAATCGACATTATGCCAAAATTATGGGCAACGATTTATTGGCCATAAGAGCAGAGTGACTAGAATGAAGTAGATTAGCACTTTTTTTTTTTTTTTTTTTTTTTTTTTTTTTTCTTTAAACACAGCCATGAAGTTGACCCTGACACTCTAGGGGCATGGCATGAGAGTCGCAGCGGGCAGCCAGGCTAGAGAGTGTCATGGCCGACATTACCCTCATATGGATCAGGTTCAAACATGTGGTGGCAGAGAGGAACCAAAGGAGGTGAGCAAGAAAGCGTCAAAACTATCGGTACAATTGATAAAGTTGTGCCAGTATAGTTTTGGGATTACACGCAGCCTGGTGCGACAAAGTATTAACATAGGAAGCCATGTGAAACAACCCAAAATTCGCCTGACACAGCTGTGTGAAGTAAGGGGACATGTTGCGAGGCGGTGAAACTAGTAGTAGATTAAAGGTGCTGCAGGTTAAACTATGTAGTTGGATTTGGAATGGAGCTGGCGTCCGATGCCAGGCGAGAGCTTTGCCATTATCCAAGGCCACTGTCTAGGCTACTCCCAAACAGCCACTTCTAGAACCTTTTGTTAAGATCAACTGTGTAGTAGCAGTTATTATAAGTTTAGGATAGGCGGTGTGGAGGGGAATGTAAACAGTTAGATGCGCAAGAAGGCTGAATAATTACGGTAAATGATAAAAGTTTGCCAGTATTTTTTGTGGATTCACAGCAGGTGGCGACAAAGGGTACAAGTTTTGTGTTGGAAGCCATGAAAACAACCACAAATTATGCCGTGACACAGCTCGTTTGATAAGGGGACCAGTTGCTACAGTCAATGCGCAGTGCAGTGCACTGGTGCCAGTCTCCTTTCGAATAGTTTAAAATAAGTAACCCTCATCCAATAAAGCCTCTGTTAATGCTGCACCCCCCTACCTTCTCTCTTATCTCGTCTATCGCTCCCAACCCCGTGCTCTTAGATCGCCAGTGATCTTAGATATAACCTCTACCTAGTGCGGACACCTCCCACTCGCGTCTCACAAGACTTTATCTAGAGCGTGCACCAATTCATGGAATGCTCTGCCCTGAATATCAGGACTAATATACACTCAAAGTTTTCAAAAGTGCTCTTAAAACCATTTCTTAGGCAAGCCTATAACAACTCATTAACTGCTGATGAAGTTTTAACACTCTTCTATAACACGCGTTGTGTCGTCCTTCCACATCTTTATACCAGCAAACCAACAGGCACCAGAATTCTCTACAGTCCCATTCACCCTGGACCTGGATTAAGACTGACGGCGCTCTGAGTGGTTCAAGGACAGCAATTCCATTTATTAATATTTGTTCAATTCCCACTAAGAAGAATGGCTTGACATAAATATTCTTTTTACCTCGTGTACCCCATCAATCTTCATAAAACCGTAAGCTATGGCGAGCAGGGACCTCTAACTCCTGTGTTCCATAAATGTTTGTGCTCTGTTCACATTAAATTGTATTTTTGTTTCTGATTTGTAAAGCGCTACGAGTAATATGATGGCGCATATAACTCTATTATTATTATTATTAGGAGGAGTGAAACTAGTAGAGATTATTTAAAAGGTTGCGCAGTTTAAATACGATTAGTTAGGGATTCTTGGGATAGAGCTGGCATCCGCAGACGCGTCGAGCTTCGCCAATCCAAGCCCCTGTCTCTAGGTACATCCACAAACAGCCATTTAAGAACCTTTGTATAAGATCAAGGTAGTAGGTCTTATAAGTTTTGGGATATGGCGGGTGAGGGGAATAGTAAACAGATTGCGCAAGAAGCGCGTGTAGCACTATATTGGTAAATGATAAAAGTTTATTGTACTATTTGGGGTGGAATCCAAAGCGAGGCTGTGTGAGGCGGACAAAGTTAAAACACTTTGATGATGGCATCCATTGAAGCAACGAACCCAAGAGATATTCTGCCTAGAACACAACCCGTTTGATAAAGGGACGATGTATAGAAGAGGGAAGCGATAGGGACACAGACTTGGAGGGGGTGAACAGTGATGGGAGCAGGGAGAAACGTTTGTGTGGAGGCTTTGTATGGAGACAATTTACTTTGGATTGTGCTGTATTGGCAGTCCCAAAAATTTTTCAAACCAGAGGAGCAGAGGTGGCCCTCCAGAAACAATTGTGAATGATTGAGTGCCTGTAGTGGCAGCACACAAAAAGTTTTCAAAACCAGAGGAGCAGGGTAGTGTGGCCTCAGAAAAATGGAAAATCGCTTGAGTGCCTGATGTGGCGAAGGTCCCAAAAAGTTTTCAGGAACCAGAGGGCCGGTAGGTGGACCTCAGAAAATCGAACTGATTGAGTGCCTGTAGTGGCTAGTCCCAAAAGTTTTCAAAACCAGAGAGAGAGGTAGTGCCCTCAGTGAAGACCATTAGAAATGGTAAGATTGAGTGTCTGTATGTTGGAACTCATGCCAAAAATTTTTAAAACCAGAGGGTACCGGAGTTCGGTGCGCCTCCAGAAAATAATTAAAATGCATGAAAGTACTATGAGCTAAGAGGCGCAGTTAGGGCCCTGTCAAGAAACAATAGCCATGTTATTCCTCTGTGTCTTACCTGTACAAGTAAGGAGGAGAGGAGAAGGAGGAAAAGAGGAGGAGGAGGAGGGAGCATTATCAGGTTGAGCTCCTTGCACCTGGTGGAGATTGGAAGCTTCTTGCAGAGAAATCCGGCCTGTTATTCCTTTAATAAGCGTTCAGCTGTCAGCGCTGTCAGTCGCCACAGGCGTCGTACGACTTAGCGGTTGATTTGATGCCACCAGCCTTGACTGAAACCCGCCGGACCAACCGCTGCGGCAGGGAGGGCGGAAGAGCAAAGAGAAAGAAACCTCAAGGCGTACAGCGCCAGTTCGTGCAGCAGACAAGTGGTACCGCTTTGTGAAAACCCGTAGTTGTAGGGAGCTGGAATATGTAGATCATTTAGGACGATGGTCAATGGTCAGCTACGATCCCCACCATTCTATTCTGTAAAGATCAGCCTACTTCTGGCCGAGAACTGGGGACAGGTGAGCAGTGCTTGTGGAGGTGACATTAAAGCTGGCAAAAAGCCTTTGTTAAAGGTACCCTGCCGTGCTGGACAAAGTGCCTGCTCGCCTACTCTCCCGCGCTACGTTGTTTCCCGAGAACACTACGCACTCTGCGATACGCGGTCAGAAGGGAAATACTGTTTCAGCTGTGGCAGGCACGGATCGCGTAGGATCATACTGCTGGTATCTATGCCAAAAAATCTCACACTCCTTTCTTGCAGGGAT
Source organism: Engystomops pustulosus (assembly GCA_019512145.1). Classification (NCBI taxonomy): domain Eukaryota; kingdom Metazoa; phylum Chordata; class Amphibia; order Anura; family Leptodactylidae; genus Engystomops; species Engystomops pustulosus. Next base: position 21,677,999 of record CM033650.1, on the reverse strand, counting down.
GATGAGTGGAAAGTTTTGCTTGTACCGTGGGTCCGAGGAGAGTGAACACCCAGTAATCGTTGCTGCTGGAATAAATTCTTTGGAACGCGAGGGTCACGGGATAGGCAGCTAGCATTGAATATTGCCATTATGCACACAGAGTACAACGCGTACAGAATTCCTCCCTCACTGGCCTGACGTGTCCTAATGTCCTCCTCCTCCAACTCCTCCCAACTCCTTTCTTCTGCCCATACGCTGAACAGTGAAGGATCCACAATGGTCCTTCTCTGTTCTCCCAACACTTCTCCTCCTCTCCTCTCATCCCTCCACCTCCACCTCCTCCCGATATGCGCTGAGAAGAAAGGGCAGAGAAATTCGACCTAAGGGTGCTTTGGCTACAACAGGGGAATGTTCTTACCCCGTCTCTTGTGACGCGGCGCAAAGTTTCGCACTTCATGTGAATTCAGAGAGTTTTTAACAGCCAGAGCAGCGGGAATGGTTGAGGTGGATGATGGGGGATCGCACACAATGACCATCTGGTTGACTCCTCATAAGTTACTCAAGCACTGACAGAGATTCAGGAATCCACGTCACATATCATTGTGACTGAGGAAGCGCGACTGGACCATGGACTACCAGTTCTGGGGGAAGTTGGAATCTTGGCAGTTCACAATGGCTCGGCGCTGCTGGTAACAATCTGGATACATGGTCAGTTGTCGCACCTGTGATTCACCTGTGGCAGTCGCACAACGTCGGTGAGGTGGGAGTTGGAGAAGGTGGCGGCGCTGCCGCTCTGAGAGTGGCCAGCATCTGTGCTGGGCTTACTTGAAATGACGCACAGATGCAGCGCCCCTTCGTGAGCAAATCAGACAGATGGGGTATGTCCTTGAGTGGAAACAGCTGAACATATAGATTTTAAACACATGGGCCAGGCCTGGCACAAGGGCAGTCTGCGAGTTGCAGAGCCGCCACCAGGTACGGCCGTTTACACACAACATGCCGGTTCAGGTTCAGCAGGTGCCAGCACAGATCAGTCGGCGCGTGATGCCCTGTAATAGCTCTTGGGCGGTGTGCCTTTTATCGCCTAGTCAGCAGTTTGAGCACCGCCTGCTGCGCTTAGCGAAGACTGCTGCTGTGCTGTGCCTAGAGCTACCGACATGATGGCGCCGTGCCCAGGATGGTAGTTCGGAGGAGGAGGTGGAGGAGGGGTGGGAGGAGGAGGAGGCATAGTAGGCCTGAAACACCTGGACGAGGTAGGCACGCAATACCTCGGCGTCGGGCAGTATAAATGACCAGCCCAGGGTCAGACTCGGGTCCAGCACCACCAGTTAACCCAATGTGCCGTCAGCGATATATAGTGGCCCTGCCCGGCAGCACTCGCCCGTGTCCTGGTCGGTGGACCTTGTCAGAAAAGGCGTGGTCAGGGGCACGGGTGATGTTGTCTGACACGTGGCTGGTGCACGGGCTGGGCTGCGGGGCACACCGGGAAAGTACGTGGAGGCTGGCGGACCGGAATACAGGGGCGGCCGCCGCACTATGAGGTTGCGAAAGGCCTCTGTCTCTACTAGCCTATAGGGCAGCCATCTCCAGGTAGGCAATCTGGAGATGTGGACATTAGGGCTTGGGTGTGCGGGTGGGGTTGCACTTATTTGCGTTTCGCTCCAGCGTCTGGGGTATGGAGAGCTGAACGCTGGTGGAGCTGTGGAGGATCGTTGGAGGCGACGATGGGGTTTTTGTGGCAGGGTCCTGGCAGGGGGGCTGACTAGCAGCTGACACAGGGGAAGGAGCAGTGGTGTGCACGGCCGGAGGTGAACGGGCTTGTTGCATGAGTGGGGGGGGTGTTAGCATTTCATAGTGCGGCATTACTGGTGGATTTAGTTAGCTAGTAGGGTGGAACCCCTGCTGATCCTGGTTGGCAAATGTTGAACACCACAGTCCGTCGGTCATCGGTGTTTCTTAAAAAGAACCTCAGAATTCTGAAAATTAGCCCTCGCCGCAGGAGCCCTGCCACGGGAGTTCACTAGTTGACACATTTGGCGCTGATGCAACAGATCTGGCCTGCTTCGTTCGGCCCACCCCTGCCTACTTTCCCACCGTTCTGGTCGAGGACTCTCCTCCTTCATCAGAAGAAACTGTGTCACCGGCCTCAACACAGCTTGGGTCTGTAACCTCATCATTCCTCGATCCTCCAGTCTGCTCCCCCCTCGGACTTCCGGCCTGACACAACTTACCCACTGTCTGACAACCGGTTTCCTCATCGTCGGACACCTCTTTACCACTTCCACTACGTCAAGAAGGTCATCATCACACCACAGGACTGTGACTGGTGGAAAAACTGGGCATCGAGAAAATTGCTCAGCAGCAACCGGACAAGTGGTTTGTGAACTGTGGGAAGGGCCGAAAACAGTTCCCTCAGAGTATGCGGTTCAAATTCCAATTTTCTGGGAGGGGGCAGAATGGGGGGGAGGAGGCTGAGGTGCAGGAGCTGGAGGAGGTGGCGATTTTCGGTGAAATGGGTGGACTGCGTGGAAAGACTGACTGGTGGACAAATGCTCGAGCATTGTCGGCAATCCACAACATCACGTCTGCACTGTTCTGCCCTACAGGCTCTCCACGAGTCCAGTAACTTCAGACATGAACTAGGGAGTGTAGCTCTGCGGCGTTCCCCTGCTCCCTATAAGCAGGTGGTGTCTCAGCCCGGCCAGGACCACGGCCCTCTGACCCTGCAGTAGTTGGGGACGCCACGTCCCCGCCCTCGTCCTCTACCCCTAGCCCTCGGGGTTAAACATTTTTAAAATGAGAGTTATACTTTTTTTTTTTTACTTTTTTTGTGTTTTTTTTTTTTTTGTGTTTTTGAGTTTTAAACCAAACGATGTCATCTATTGCTATGGCTATTTTCTAGCCAAGTATGAAAGCACAAACTATGGCCAGATGAGATGACGCAGAGTTATGAAACAAAATAAACGTAAAATAAAAAAAGGACAAATGGCAGACATGTGCCTAATTGAAATCCAACCCCTCTAAATTTCCCACTTCGGTCTTGGCAATGGATATGTGCGTCTACTAAGCGCCAAACACACCGGTCGCAAGTCTCACTACAAATTGCTCACAATTGGCTAGTAGATGCACTGCAGCAAGTGACAGCCACCAGCAGATCAACCAGAAATCAAATATATACGCTACTGTAGGCGAAGAGTAAGCCGTTTTAGATTTTCCTAGGCTATTTTTCAGCCAAGTATGAAAACCACACTACTATGCCAGATGAGATGACGCAGAGTTATGAAACAAATAAAATGTAAAATAAAAAAGGAAAAATGGCCAGACTGTGCCTAATGAAATCCAACCCCTACTAAATTTTCCCACTTCGGTCTTTGCAATGGATATGTGCGTCACTAAGCGCCAAAACACACGCGGTCGCAAGTCTCACTACAAATTGCTCACAATTTGCTAGTAGATGCACTGCAGCAAGTACAGCCACACCACAGATCAACCAGAATCAAATATATATAACGCTACTGTAGGCGTAGTAAGCCGTTGATTTAGATCCTATGGCTATTTTCTAGCCAAGTATGAAAGCACACTACTATGCCAGATGAGATGACGCGAGTGGTATGAAACAAAATAACTAAAATAAAAAAGGAAAAATGGCAGACTGTGCCTAATTGAAATCCAACCCCTACTAAATTTTCCCACTTCGGTCTTTGCAATGGATATGTGCGTCACTAAGCGCAAAACACACCGGTCGCAAAGTGTCACTACAAATTGCTCACAATTGCTAGTAGATGCACTGCAGCAAGTACAGCCACCAGCAGATAAACCAAGAAATCAAATATATAAAACGCTACGTAGGCGTAAGTAAGACCGTTAGATTCTTCCTATGGCTATTTCAGCCAAGTATGAAAGCACACTACTATGCCAGATGAGATGACGCAGAGTTATGAACAAAATAATAAACGTAAAATAAAAAAGGAAAAGGAAAAAGCAGACTGTGCCTAATTGAAATCCAACCCCTACTAAATTTTCCCACTTCGGTCTTGCAATGGATATGTGCGTCACTAAGCGCAAAACACAGCGGTCGCAAGTCTCACTACAAATTGCTCACAATTTGCTAGTAGATGCCACTGCAGCAAGTACAGCCACCAGCAGATCAACCAGAAATCAAAATATAATAACGCTACTGTAGGCGTAAGTAAGCTTTGGGATTCTCCTATGGCTTTTTCTTAGCCAAGTATGAAAGCACAATACTATGCCAGATGAGAGACACTGAGTTATTAAAAAAATAAACGTAAAATAAAAAGTAAATGGCAGACTGTGCATATGAATCAAACCCTAATAAATTTCCCACTTTGGTGTTTGAGGTGTAGTGTGGTCACTAAGAGCTAAACACAACTTCGGTAGCAAGTCCCCCTGCAAATTCTCACAAATATGGACTCGCTGCAAATAAAAAAAAAAAAACGTAGAACGTTATGTAGCCCTAAGAAGGGCGTTGGGTTCTTTTGAGATCCCCTGCCAACAGTAAGCTAATAGAACACCCTCCTACGCTTTCTGACCAGCAGCAGCTCTCACCTATGACGGCATCCAGACACAGAATGATCCGAGCAGCGGCGGGCAGCGGTAGTCTATCAGGGTACCTGATCTGGCCAGCCAACCACTGCTATCGACGTGTTAGGGTACCACGTCATGCTGGGTGGAGTGCAGAGTCTCCTGGCTTGTGATTGGCTCTGTTTCTGGCCGCCAAAAGCAAAACGGCGGGAGCTGCCATTCTCGAGCGGGCGAAGTATTGTCCGAGCAACGAGGAGTTTTCGAGTACGCAATGCTGACGGCATCAAGATCGGACGAGCATGTTCGCTCATCTCTAGTCTGATATATTGGACGTGCACCCTGGACTGCTTTGATTTCCCTAATGCCTAGTCTCCTGCCTTTGGTCTGCAGAAGGTGTTTGTTAATTTTGGTGTGAGCAGTGCCAGCTATTGGACTTTCTTTTCTCCTCTCCCTCCTGAATTGAAAAACGCATTGCACTTGCATTGCACTTGCATGTATCTCAGAGTGCGATGCATTTTTTATGCATTTCCATAGACTTGTATGGTGCGTTTTTCACGCGTGTGACTTGCAAAAAGTAGAGCATGCTGAGATTTAAATGTGCAGTAAAAAAAATGTGCATGGGTGCATGAAAAGCAAGTCTGAAAAAACCCATTGATTACATTGGGTCAGAGTGCAATGCAAGTTCTGTGCATTCCTGTGCATTCTCTGCAGTCCTTGATTCTTTGGGTCAATGCAATCAAGAAGATACCATATTTCTATTGACATTAATATTGTTTTGTCATTATACCTTTAAATAAAATGTTAACCCCTTAACGCTCTGCGCCGTAGCTCTACGGCGAAGAGGTATAAGGGATGTATGAAGAGGGCTCACGGCTGAGTCCTCTTCATACAGAGGTGGGGTTTTTGATTTTGCACAAAACCCCACGCTAATAACCGCGGTCGGTGCTTGCAACGATGCGGCTATTAACCCCCTAAACGCCGCGCCAAGTCCGCTCGGCGTTTATAAAGCGGCGGCGCGGGACAGCCATCTTTTTCGATCGCCACCCCCGAACATCATCGGCGGGGGCGATCGTTTGCCATGGTAGCTCGTGTCTTCTTTTTGACAGGCTATCTGGCCACTGCAGATTCGTTCACAATGAGCCAGTGGCTATTGTAATGAATGTGCTTGAAAATGCCAATAATTGACAATACAGAAGGATTGCAGTATATAGGTAGCAGCGATCTGACCATCTTAGGGTTAATGTACCCTAGATGGTTAAAAGATAGTGAAAAAAAAAGGTTAAAAAATAAAAAATAAAAAATATTAAAAGTTCAAATCACCCCCCTTTCTAGAACGGTATTAAAACATACACAAAGTAAAACATAACGACATATGAGTATCGCCGCGTCCCAAAATGCCCGATCTATCAAAATATAAAAACGGTTACGGCCGGCGGTGACCTACGAGGCGGGAAATGGCGCCCCCCAAATGTCCGAAATGCGACTTTTACACCTTTTTACATAACATAAAAAATGAAAAAAAAAATGATCAAATGTCGCACAGACCTCAAAATGGTAGCAATGAAAATGTCGCCTCATTTCGAAAAAATGACTCCTCACACATCCTGTGCGCCAAAGTATGAAAAAGTTATTAGCGTCAGAAGATGCAAAAATTTTTTTTCTTTTTTGTACACGTTAGTTTTTATTATTTTTGAAAATGTATTAAAACACAATAAAACCTATATAAATTTGGTATCACCGCGATCGCACCGAACCAAAGAATAAAGTAGGTGTGTTATTTGGAGTGAAGAGTGAAAGTCGTAAAAACTGAGCCCACAAGAACGTGACGTTTTTTTTTCAATTTTTCCACATTTGGAATTTTTTTTCAGCTTCGCAGTACACGGCATGTTAAAATAAATAACATTACGGGAAAGTAAAATTTGTTACGCACAAAATAAGCCCTCACACAGGTCTGTACACGGAAAAACGAAAAAGTTATGGATTTTTGAAGTTGGAGAGCGAGAAATGAGGCGAAAAATCCTCCGTCCTTAAGGGGTTAAACAAAATTTTGTAAAACATACATCACTTTGTATACTTTTGCTATACTTTTACACTGTTCATACTTCATTGTATAATCATTTTTATATTTTGAGAAAGTGGCCATTTTGGGATGCAGAGAAACCTACCATTTTTATGATTTTATATGTTTGTACATGCCTTCTAGGGAAAGGGGGGTGTAAGGCAGGACACAGAAAGTGAGCCCTAATTCTGAGCCCCTCAAACTGTTACCTGCCTTCATACTGGGTCCACCCTCGTTCCCTCCTTGCACCAAGGTACCCCTGACGAAGCCACAGTGAGGTGGCGATACGCGTGGGGCAGCGAGTCCCCCCCCCCACCCCCGATCTGACTACACTTGGTAAAGTTATATGGCTTTATTTTTTGCACTGAATGTTACTTATGTATGTTTCTCTTATCACCTGTGGGTCATTCTATTTGTCTTTACCTGGACTGTAGGGGGGTGAGTACACCAGTTAGCCTGTATATGAGGCGTCTGGGTGCTCCCATCCTAGTGATGGGTGTTTGCTATGTTTTAACTGTTTTTAATGCTTATCAATAAAAACTGATTTTTATACCAGCACAGTATTGCATTTTAGGCCCTATAACACCAGAACCTAGTTGGGTTTTTGCATGGTATGTTCTCCTTGCACCAAGGTGTGAACACGCAACAAGATAAAGAAATACCACCAAAGGTCGGTAGACAATCCAAGTCATACCAAGATAGCAAGTCAAGTACAGAATCAAATAGAAAGAAGAATAGTCAAGAACAAAAGCCAATATTGAGAAACCAGAATTACAACCAATGGCAACAGAACGGTAAGGGAGCTAGCGGATCAACTGCTGCAAAGGGGAATAGTTGAAATGGGGTATAAATCAGTGGAATTCAGCACTTTCTCAGCTGAACTGCATTAGACTGAGACACAGAAGTAACAGGGGGTAATTTTAATTACATTAAAAAAAAAATTTGTAATATTTATTGATTTATTTTAATATCATTTCTGGCCCGACAGGGTATTTTAATCCAGTGGGGTCTGATTGCTCATTCAATATACTGCAATATTATGGTTTTGCAGTATGCTGTGAATATACTACTGATCTTCAGCAGACTGTTACAGATCTAACTGAATAACAGGCATGGGAGTCTCTAAGTAACTTGCGCAATCAGGGACAATTGGGGCTGTAAACGCTCGGGTTCATCTGTATAATATAATTCAGCTTGTGCTCCGTCTCCATAAAGCCCCATACCTCACCATGAAATATTATACTGCCTTTGTGTACTAGTGGTTTAGGGCCAAAAGTGAGAAAATGTGTCCAGGGAATCTACCATGTATCATAAATTTGGTGCAAATTACAGTAGAAATAAATAAAAATCTTATGTATGTTTGGATTATGCACAATGTACTTCAGGCCCATGGGCAGCACACATCAGTGCAGTCCCTAAGTCTATAAGTGATGTGGTGGTGTTTTAGAGACTCCGTTTGGGAATTAAGAGCTCTCCTACTTTGCCAACTAAGGTCACCTTGTAGATGTATGGAGACTTATAGCCATTGATGCTCCACTGGGGGATACTGGAAAAAAATGCAAATAAGTTTTCCAGGATAGGGTAAGGAAAACCATGCCTCTTTTTCTACATTGTAAGTCAGTCCCCTTAACACCAAGCATGGTGTAATGACATGATGTGTAATTGAAACCAAACCGTTATATCTATTCCAAAAGAAACAGATTCCCAACTGTAGACAGCGCTGTTTCATTTTGGCTGCCCAGGGGCTTTTTTTGGTCAGTTTCACAGAATTTGGAATTTTTTTTCATTGCATTGAATATTTAATACAGACTAGGAAGTACATGTTTCTGTTACACAGAAAACAAGCCCTCATACAGCTCTGTCAATGGGAAAATCTAATGCACTATGTGCAGTTTGCCTGTAAAGTGTATACTGTATATACTGTACATATTTAAATGTATGTGATGGTTAATTGTGTCAGAACAAAGGGGCACATTTACTAAGGACAGGGCAAACCGCACTAAATGCAGTTTGCCTGTGTATAGTGCAGGGGGCAACAGATTAAGGATTTCTGGAGCACCTTCTTCATGAATCTGGCGGTACCCTGCACAGCTCTGACAGAGTACATCCCTTTTTTTTGGTGCACCTTTAACCTAGGGAGGGCGACACAATTCTGTCGGACTTTGCATGATATATCTGGTCCGACAGGTGCACCAGAACGCCCTCTAATTTGTGTTACATGATGCCTAGTACAGCTGCGCCACTAAAGGGTTTGCGTGCGACACAATTGTGGTGCGGACACTTCTTAAATACCTGTGGAAGCCGTTTCCACCTAAAAGAAAGTGCAAAATCTGACAGAAAACTGGCGCAAAGACCTTAGTAAATGTGTCTCATAGTGATTCAGAGAAACTCTTATTCCCAAGTGCTTTTTTTAAATGGTACAGTATTTAAAAAAATAACAAAATCAATAGAAATTTGGTATCTCTGATCATACTGACCCATATAAAAATTTATATATTTTTTATATATTCTTTTTTCAATTTTGAACAGTTTATTGGTTTTTAATGTAATAAACAAACATGTAATAACATAGTAGTGAGAGGATTACCATGACAGCAATATAGATCAGCATACAGTTACAGATAGGAGGAGAGCAGTGGAAGGTGCAGGTGGGAGGAGCTCTCCATGACCAAGATATTTTAAGTTTATCCTCTTATTTTACTGGTGAACATTGAAAGGAGTAACATTCGACAAACAAATGAAAGACAATACAGACAATAACCATGGGAGGTAAGGATTCCAGAAGGGTATAGAACTAGTTCCCTTTTGTGTTCATCTGAGGTTCTTCATTCCAATATTCCATATTATCCATCCAATAATGTTGAGGAGATTGTCAAATACACTGAATGAGGTGATCCTCATTATATAACCGATAACTGACTCTCAGAGTAATCTGAAGGGCCACAATATGAGGAGGAGATGAGAAGTATAACAATATGAGGAGGAGATAAGAGGCCACAATATGAGGAGATAAGAGCCCATAAAATGAGGGGTAGATAAGGGGCCACAATATGAGGAGGAGATTAAAGGGGCCACACTACGAGGGGAAGATGATAGGCTACAATATGAGGGAGAGATGAGAAGGACTGCAATACATGGGGGAGATGAGAGGCCACAATAAGGGATGAGGGGCCACAATATGAGGGCTAGATGAGAGGGTACACAATATGAGGGGAAGATGACAGGCCACAATATCACGGGGAGATGACAGGCCACAATGTGAGCAGGAGGCGAGGGGCCACAATATGAGGGGAAGATGAGAGGCCACAATATGAGGGATAGATGAGAGGGTCCAAAATATGATCGGGAGATGAGAGGCCACAGTATGACAGGGAGATGAGATGAGAGGCCACAATATGAGCGGGAGGTGAGGGGCCACAATAGGAGCTGGCAGAGGCACAGATTGCTTTTTTATTAGTCCTACCTAATGCTATCAGGGGGCCCCATCATCCAACCTGACACACTAAAGAGTGGAGGATGTGCACCATTATATACATATTATGCTGCACTTTGTATAGCATAATATGTATACAACATATATGATGTATATATGCTGCATCTGTGATGTATATTCGCTATATGTGTATATAGTGTATGGTGTGTATATAAACTGTATTATCCTGTATGTTTATGTGACACTTTATGTGAGAGTATATGTGTGCGCATAAGTGTATATACTGTGTGATTGTAACTTGCATGCATATTTTTTAAGAGGAAATGGGGGTTCAACGCAAAATTCTGATACGGGCCCTGGCTCGCGTACTTATGCCCCACAGATGGGTATTGTGGGAGATGATGCAATCTTGTAGAACTACCTGAGCCGTTTCATAGAACAGAGTTAAGCATTGTTTGTAACATATTCCACCCACCAGCCGGGCAACAAACAGTTGTGTTTTTACTCAAATTTTAATGCATTTTATGTTTCATTTTCTTGGTACGTTATTCAGAATGTTTAATTTCTCATATATAGCTTTGTCCATTGAAAAGTTGGGAAAATAAAGAGAAAACACAAATGGTTTTTGGTCGGAAGAAATAAGATAAACAATATAGAACTTCATAATCAACATAGAACCTCATTTGCAGAAGACAAGATCCAATCATGAGTTACATGGTTATAATGCTAAGTTTCTCATTTCAACCACTGCTGGGGAAACGACTAGATAGCCACAGCTTCCTCCAGGCAAAAGCAGAAGTGGGTGGCAGGTGCTGAATCCATAAGATTTGCTGATTTCTCAGAAGCCACATTTTTTAATTGCTAAATTATTAATTAAATTGCCAATAAAAGACTAAATAGAAAAACTTTGTCAACTAGAATTTTATAGAACCCAAAATATCAGATATAAAAATTCTGTCCTGAATGAGATATTTTGAAATGATTCATATTCACAAGAAATGGTCCTTGAGCAAAATGTATAACAACATGGATGTCATTATATGAGGTTACTTCCATAAGCAGCGATCACTCTAGATAGATGTTTTGGACTGTACTCATCATGTCTGCTCTAGGAAAGTATTTTTGGAGGAGGAAATCATTTCAGCTTGTAGGAGGAGAAAGGGCTGTCGTTGGGTGGATACAATGAAATAAATGCCAGGAAGTCAGCTTTCTGGGAACATACACTTTCTGTAACTAATGACTCACAGAACAACTACAAAGAAGCAACTTTTCAGGGCAGGAAAAAGTGAAGATAAAAATGAAGGCAATCTACCCTTTCGCTGTCCTTCTATGTTTTCTTCTTTCAATCTCATGTTCTACAGAGTCTGAAATAAGTGAGTAATATATGGGTTATATATGTTTCTACATGTATTGATGGGGTAGATTAAGAAGAAAGCAATTTATCTCTGTATATAAAAACCACTTTACTAGAAACTGTTACATATGTTTTCTCCAGTCCTCTCTAAAGTCTGTATATTTTATATGCTGGCTGGATTGGTTTTTGCTTGTGATTTTTTTTTAAATTAAATATAATGTATATTAATGATTCCTAAATGTATATGTTATGTCCCTTTATGATCCACACCTATTGTTGCATAGCAATAACTGAACATGGGACATGGACCCTGAGGATGTACCAGCATGTTCAGGTTTTTGCCAGCAGCCCTTGAAGCCAAAACAAGGATTAAACGGAAAGAATTGTCTTTAAAAAGCTGCATGCAAAAATCTGAACATGTAAATACATCTGTACAAAGTTTACCTGAAAGTTCTATGTACAGCTGTGACATATGTTAAGAACTCAATGGGGACATATGTTAAGAACTCAATGGGGGTCATTTACTAAGGGCCCGATTCGCGTTTTCCCGACGTGTTACCCGAATATTTCCGATTTGCGCCGCTTGTACATGAATTGCCCCGGGTTTTTGGCGCACGCGATCGGATTGTGGCGCATCGGGGCCGGCATGCGCGCGACAGAAATCGGGGGGGCATGGCCGAACGAAAACCCGACGTATTCGGAAAAACCGCCGCATTTAAAAACCGAAAATGTGTCGCTTGGGGAGCGCTCACCTTCACCTTCTATGGGATGGTGCATTCCGGGGCGTTAAGATTATTTTCGGCGCTGCAGCGCCACCTGGTGGACGGCGGAGGAACTACCTTCTTAAATCCCAGCCGGACCCGAATCCTGTGCAGAGAAGGCGCCGCTGGATCGCGAATGGGCCGGGTAAGTAAATGTGCCCCAATGATTCTCAACTCAGTGAGAATATTATTGTCACGTTTGTTTTGGATGAATTGTGCCAAAGTATACCTTCTTTGCAACTTTTTCCAACCCAGAGAACTTACTCCAGATTTATCAATTGAACCCAGATGTTGTACAATAGTGGATTATAATATAGGGCCAAAGCCTTCTAGGGGGCCCATGGCCACCCAAATTGCCCATGAAAGGTCCTCAAGCTGCAGATTGAATGCAGAATGAATGTATCTGCATTCCCCACAATCTTGATTCTACTACCTAATGTAGGTAATGAATTCCAGACTTGTTGGTTCTTAAATATTCATACAGCCCAGGGCCCATGGCAGTCTCAATCTGCCCACGGTTGTAGACAGATATGAAGTTTAATGTTTCAAAAAGTTGCTACTTCAGGTGCAAATCCACCCCAGTGGTGTAGGACACACATATAAACGAGTCGCATTTGCTTTGCAGCTTTGTGACTAAAAAACATCCAACTTACTTGCCACATTTATCAAGCTGTCTAAGCCGTTATGATAGATAATAAGTGTAAAAAAATCTAAAGAGCTCATAAGTCATTCTTTAAAACTGCAGAAACGTCCTGTCAAATGTTGCATCTGCCCAAATGATCTGTGAAAGATAAACATTTCAGCTTCTTTATCTTGTATAACATAGAATAGAAAACCTTTAGATAAACATAAAACATTCGAATGAGCTGTAGACATTGGGAGAAAAAATCTCGGCTTATGCTTTTGCTGCCACAAAATTTAAGGAAAAATTAAAAAATAAAAGAATTAGGCTATGTTCCCACTGAGATGTGTCTCAGAAATACACAACCATACAGTGGGTACAAATAGTATTCAGGTGCCTCTATATTTTTCACTCTTTGCAGCCAATTGGTAAGATCAATTGGATCATTAATGTACACGCTTCAACCCATCTTGGCAGAAAAAAAAAAACAGAAATGTAGATATTTTTGCAAATTTATTAAACAAGAGAAACTGAAATATCACATAAGTAATCAGGCCCTTTGCTGTGACACTGATATTTAACTCAAATGCTGTCCATTTCCTTCTGATCCTCCTTGAGATGGTTATACTTTGTCATTGGAGTCCAGCTGTGTTTAATTAAACTGATTGGACTTGATTAGGAAAGGCACACACCTGTCTATACAAGACGTCACAGCTCACAGTGCATGTCAGAATAATGAGGTCTAAGGAACTGCCTAAGGAGCTCAGAGACAGAATTGTGGCAAGGCACAGATCTGGCCAAGGTTACAAAAGAATTGCCTCAGCACTCAAGGTTCCTAAGAGCACAGTGGTCTCCATAATAATAAGAGCTGGGAGAAGAGGGGAGAAAGTTCTACAAAGTCACCTATCACTGCAGCCTCCACCGTTATGGGAGAGTCTGTCGACGGCAGCCTCTCCTCTGTACAAGACAAATGTAAGCTGCAGTTACAGTTTTCATAAAAACACATTAAGGACTCCCAGATTACGAGAAATAAGATTCTCTGGTCTGATGAGACAAAGATTGAACTTTTTGGTGTTAATTCTAAGTGGTATCTATGGAGACACCAGGCTCTGCTCATTACCTGCCAAATACAATCCCAGCAGTGACACATGGTGGTGGCAGCATCATGCCATGGGACAGGGACAGGACCACTGGTTGTAATTGAAGGAAAGATGAATTTTGCCAAGTAAAAATATATTCTGGATCAAATCCTCTTCCAGATGCTGTGGACCTCAGACTGGGCTGAAGGTTCACCTTCCAACAAGACAATGACCCTAAGCTCACAGCTAAAATAACAATTGAAATAACAAGTGATACTTCAGTTTTTTGTGTTTAATATACAGGCAGTTCCAGAGTTATGTACAAGATAGGTTCTTTAGGTTTGTTCTCAAGTTGAATTTGTATGTAAGTCAGAACAGCTATATTTTATAATTTTAACTCCAGACAATATTTTTTTGCCCCAGTGACAACTGAATTTTTAAAATTTTGTGCTGTCATGGGAACAAGAATTATTAATAAAACTTCATTACAGACACCTTACAGCTAATCATTGCAGCCTGGGACTAAAGTAACATCCAGAGAACTTCACCAGAGGTCACAGGGGGCATCTGTAACTAGGGGTCATCTGTAAGTCAGGTGTCCTTAAGTCGGGCACTGCTTGTATTAGGAAAAATATCTATATTTTTGTTTTTTCAGTCAAGATAGGGGCACGGTGTATGTTAATGAGCAAAAAAAAAACTTTTTTGATCTTAACAATTGGATGCAACAAAACAAAGAGTGAAAAATGTAAAGGGGTCGGAATACTTTCCCTAACCAGTGTATGCTTATACTGCTGAATACATCTATCATTGACTCACATTAACTGGTTCGCGACCGCCCGCCGTGTATTCACGGCGGCGGTCGCGTTCCGATGCATGGGATGGGCTCGCGGGCCGAGCCCTCTCCATAGTCGGTAAGTCTCTGCTGCATATTGCAACAAAGGCTTACCGGTAACACCCGCGATCGATGCCGGCACTGATTGCGGGTGTTTTCTTGCTGATCGCCGCTGCCATGGTAGCTTCGGCTCTCACGGAGACCCGAAGCTACTTCGGGTTAACCCATTCATTACAATGTGCTATCAGCACATTGTAATGTATGAGGAGTAAAATCCACATACTGTAGTATGGCAGTATATGGTAGGATCGATCAGACAACCTAGGGTTAAAGTACCCTAGGGAGTCTGAAAAATAGTAAAAATAAAAATTAAAAAAAAGTAAAAAAAAAAAATTATAATAAAAAAACCTAAAAATTCTAATCACCCCCCTTTCCCTAGAACTGATATAAATATAAATAAACAGTAAAAATCATAAACACATTAGGTATCACCGCGTCCGAAAATGCCCGATCTATGAAAGTATAATAACGTTTTTTCACTGCGTTTAACCCCATAAAGGAAAAATCGCGTCCAAAGTCAGAACTGGCACTTTTTTGCCATTTAAAAAAAAATTTAAAATTCTATAAAAAGTGATCAAAAGGTCATACAGTCCTAAAAATAATATAATTGAAAACATCGCAAAAGTTGACACCACCCTCAACTCCATACAACGAAGTATGGAAAAGTTATAAGCACAAGAAGACGGCAAAATAAAAAAAAATGTTTGTTCCTGAGGTTTTAATTTTTGTAAATGTATGAAAAGATTATAAAACCTATACAAATGACCCAAAGAATAAATTAGATGCGTCATTTGTGGCGTGAAGTGAAAGCCGTAATATCCAAACCCACAAGAATACGACACAAATGCGTTTTTTCACCATTTTCACTGCATTTGGAATTTTTTGCCCACTTCCCAGAACATGGCATGGAATATTCAATGCGGTCACTATGAAGTGCAATTTGTTACGCAAAAAACGAGCCGTCACATAGCTTTTTATGTGTAAAAATAAAAAAGCTATAGATTTTTGAAGGTGGGGAGTGAAAAATGGAAATGAAAAAAGGGGAAAGGGCCCGGTCCTTAACCGGTTAATATGTTGTATCATTGACTCATATCAGACAACTATAGTTTATTGTTTTGTGAAAGAATTTACTTTTCTTATGCAGTTTGTACTCATGAAAACATATATAGCATATTCTGACCCATAAGAGATACAATTTAATCCAGAGAGTAAGACATTTATGAGTCATAAAGAGCAAATGCTTCAGACAGTCAGTGCCTCTGGATAACCCCTGAGGTATTAAATCCTGGTTTCACTTGTCTGGTTTCGTCTATTTTGGGTCATTTGTACTTATTGGTGTGTGTTTTTAGGTATTACATGTTAACATCTGCAGATGTTAGACTGTAAGATGAATATTTTAAAATGCAAGTGATACTAAGCCCTTAAAAAGTTTTGCAATAATGACCAACTGGAAATGTGTACTCAATGATTCACTGACAATGTAGGGCTAAAGCTTTTGACACTTAAAGGGGTTGGCCACATTTGAATAGATCTCTTCCTTTAGACATGTCTCTGCATATACATATAACTGTGTATTTCCCTCCTTTGAGAGTTTCAGCCTTTCCCTGTTCTCACTATGGTGTACTCTGCGTATATACACAGCTTCCTCTCTCTCACTCCTCTAAGCTGTCCTCAAGGTGTCTCTCTTTTCACTGTTCATCCTCAATGACAGAGAGTAGGAGAGGGGAGCGGGAGGGTCAGGATAAGTCACAACTGCTGCTACAGCTCCTTCTATCCAGCAGATCTCAGACATGTAAACAAAGCATCACAGAGAGTCTGCACACAGCACAAAAGTAACTAGTAGGACTGCTGAATCACTTGATGAACATTCAGGGATTATCCACAAGGTAGTAAAGGAACATGGGCAGAAGTGGCTAACACATTTAACCCTCCACGTTGGGGGTTTTACTTTGCCCTAGGGAGTCACTATTTCTACAGCAGTCTGTTTTAGCAGTAGCTTCTATTTCAATATGAAGTGGAGAGAGGGATTCCGTAGAAAGATAGCAAGTGGGAATTGTAAATAAAAAGTAAATTTGAAGTAGAGGATAGATATACAAGTCAGAGGAGGCACAGAGAATCAGGAACTATGACCTGTTAAGAAACCAAATGGACTCTATTACACATGTCCATGGTCATTGGCTATTAGTGAATCTTCCCCTTTAATAGATTAGAAGTCTGTCATGTACAAGATGCACAGCAGAGTAATGCAATGTAAGAGATTGATGGTGACACTGGATAATGAAGTGATTAAACTTTATTTTCTGTTGCCTGAATACAAGCACTGACAATATACAATATACACTGCCAAAAATACCTTGGGCGTGAGTGTGATTTCTGGAAGTATTTTTTTCAAATCTAGGAACTGGGCCAATGTTGATAACCCTGTTTCATTTTGTGAGCCCTCACATGCAGTGTTCCTATACATTTCGTAACAACAGGCACAAATACTAGACTGGATTGGTACAAGTGAAAGGGGGACCCTGCCCATGAGGGCTCACAATCTATATGGGAGGGCAGATGGAGACACTAGGTGACGAGCATAGTAGATGGGTTATTGTGTTGTAAAGTTTTAAGGTTATGTTTAAAGGTTTGGGATATGGGGGACAGTCTTATGTGTCAGCTGAGAGTTCCAGACAATAGGGGAGCACAGGGGAAATCCTGGAGATGTTCGAGAAAGAAGAAAATAAAAGGGGTGAGGGGGGTTATCCCTCCTTGGTATAAGGTTATCCTTGGTTGCTAGATGTATCTGAATCACCTGCTCACCTGGTTCTGTTGTGCAGTTCTGATATGCGTTTGAAACAAAGATGGTGGGATGCCGCCATCTAGGGATTTGATGACTTTTCTTTACGTAGTTGCGCTGTTCTTCTTTCAAGAACTAGTACATTAATTACTTTATTACACTTATACAATCCCTCATTTCACCTACTATAGTGCATCTTTTGTGTATGAGATTTACTCAATTTCCAGTTGACAATACATAGTTTAGATCACCAACGTAAGCCTCGTGATCCCACATGATGCCTTGGTGCATGTAGTAAATGAAATACTGTAATGGTTGCCATAGCTGAGTGAAAACAATGGCTTATCGCACTGTTGCTGTCAGAAAATCCATTAAATATGCTCTTCCCAAACTCTTGAATAGCAAAATGATTGTATATTCTGTTTTTCAGGAAATAAGCCATCCGGATTTAATTTGTCTGTATCTGCCAATACCATTCCCCATGTGATGTGTCTTGTATTTTAGAAATCTGTTAAAGGGTACATTCATAGACACGTATGCCTGCCTGGCTGTAGCCGTAGCACTGCTGCCCCTTCCGCATAGTAAACAGTGCCACACACATGGGGAAAGATAGAGCATACCCTATCTTTTCCCTGTGTACGGCATGGAACTTGCCCCCGCTGGGCCGCCATTGCCGTCTTACGGCTGCGAATTTGCGGTCGCGTATACGTCTTGTGAATGTAGCGTTACACTTAATGATTCAATCTTGTATTTCAGTACATTTTGTATGTCAGTCCTATCATTGTGGTTTAGACAGTTTGATAAATGTACATTCTAAACCCAAAGAGTTTTTTTTAAGTGTTTATTTTTAACTTTTTAACAAGAAACAGTCACAGTAAACACGAGACGTCACAGTGAGTCATTCCAGAAACAGAAGAAAAAAAGATATAGTAAAAAGCCATACAACATAACAATCTCTGGGTATGCAAAAAGGTATGAATTTACATCCAAAAGACCCACTGTTACAGCCCACGGCACACTCCAAACCATGCAGGGCAATTCCCCCAATTCTCCCCAACCCCTAGGACAAGTAATCCAAGAGATATTGTTAGTCAGTGGCCGTCACTGATAACTCAAACCATCTAGCCCAGATCACATAAGATTTGTAGGGGCTTTCCTACAACTACTATAAAGGATATTTGTTCAATTGTTGAACCTTGCAAGAGGTCACCATTCAGTGGCCCACATCAAAAATAGTGCGAAATGCAATATGGGGCATATTTATCAGGGCCTCTGCGCCACGTCAAATAATTGCAGGTGCTATCTTATTGCTAGCACTTGCGATTATTTACCCTAATCCACCACCTTCACGCCAGTGGGGCGCCCCCTGCACTGCTTCGGTAGAATGCACCATTATTTTTTTGGGTGTACTTTCTTCATGCTTTAGAATTGTGGCGCACGATCCAACTGTGCACTTGGAACGCCCCTTTAGGTGCACATTTTTTCTGTCTTGTCGGACACAGCGCAACTGTTACAAAAAACAGTGAAAGAATATCTTATCATACTAGTCATGAAGCAGGACATTGATAATTCCTGGCAGTCGTATCTTGAGCCATAGATCCTTTGGAAAGCCAAAGTGTAAATATAGATAATCCATTGCTTTAGCGCTATGGGAGCTCCCGCCGGCAAGACCAAACCTGCCTGCAGAGGGGTCAGCAATGTCCTCACCTCAGTGATGAAAGAACCAATCAAACGGCCCAGGGCCCATGAGAGGTGTAGCTTTAATAAATATAAATCCTGTAAATTCCGATGTCTAATGGGAATCCCAGATAAGCTTAATTTTGTATTCTATGGTATAAATCTGTGCACCATACATTAGCGTAGTATGGTTAATCCAGTGCAAGACACAGCATGAGAGTCTTACGTTCCTGACAAACAAAGACAATAGAGACATGGAGCAGTATGAATGCAGTTTCCAATAAAATTCCTGAACAGTCAGATGGCTAATCTTTCATTCCCGGGGGTGACATATTGGGGGCTTTTAATATGCCTTCTCCACCAGTTATTTGACAGAGAAGGCATGTAATAAGCCCCATCACCGACATTTTTTAAGGTGAAGAGGCAGAGAACGGGGCCCCCAGGAGGCATGAATGCCCAAACCCGCTGTATTTACTATACTGTATAGCAGAAAACTGGCGGAGACTATAGCACATTAAATAGAATAGTAGAAAATGGTGGGTGCATATTTATTAGTTGGGCCTCAGGTCCTCCAAACATATCCATAAGAAAAACAGCACTCCAACAGGTGAAAAATATTAAAGAAAGTGGATCCTTTATTTTATAATGAGTGAGGTTTCGGCTTTTAGGCTCATTTAAGAGGCAAAATGTTGCTCATTATGGAATAAAGGATGCACTTTCTTTATAATTTTTTGCCTGTTGGAGAGCTGTTTTTTCTATGGATATCTCTATATATTAACCTCTCTCTGTATCTATCAAACTCTATTATTCCTATATCCATCTCTATCTATATCTATCTATTTCTGCCTATCTTTCTATCTATGGGCAGCATGGTGCCTTACAGCCTTGCAGTGCTGGGGTCCTGGGTTCAAGTCTCAGGGTCAACATCTGCAAAGAGTTTGTATTTTCTCTCTAGTTTTCCGTGGGTTTCCTCCGGGCCCTCCATTTTTCTCCCACACTCCAAAAACATACTGGTTGGTTGATTAGATTGTGAGCCTCATTGGGGACAGGGACAGATCTAGCAAGCTCTGTGTAATCTGTGTGCTCTAATAAAGGAATTATTATTATTTATTATCTCTATATGTGTATCAAACAGGGAAGCAGCGCTCTCTATCGTTCAATTCTTTATTCACATGTGGACAAGCGCAATGTTTCAGCTAACTCAATGGAGCCATTTTCAAGCGATGTGAAACAGTGTTACAAGGCGGGTTTAAATCCCCCGCAGGATATGACATCATAAATGGTGAATACCACAAAACGTAATAATTTTACATATCAGTATTATTCTGATATACATCGTTTCATGGTGCGCTATTATAAATAAGTGCAATACAATGTTACATATACAGACAAACTTCACAAAAGACATTCACCACATTGCGCCGGCAGGGTAGTGTTTGTATACACAACAAAAGCGCATGTCCGGTGGTTGCTAAATGCAACTTGGGTTTCAAGGGTAATATATGTCTCCTGGACAGTTTGTCCAAAACCGGTACCTACATAGCTCATCTCCACTCAATTAGCCTCCGAGTGTGCTGCCATGGATACCTAAGGAGTCAAAACACCCACTTCCGACCTTTCATGCTGTGATCCCGGCACCAGATACCTCCCATTGTGTTTCCCAAATGAAAAAAACTGTTACGTTTGCATAGAAAATTAAAATGCATAGAAAAATAAAATGCAATTATATTCCAATCTGCAATTAAGTTGACGGAAGCCTGGTAGCGAATAGTGGTGATTGTCGCTTGGCCTTGCAGAAGTCGTGATCTATGTGGGAAAAGAAAAAAGCACAATTAGTGTTGTATATACAAGTCATTAAAAATTCATAAAATAGTACTTCCTAACAACGAGGTATGTGTAATGCATATGTGTGGTGGATTTATTCGAACAAACTCAATTCAGAGTGTTTAAGTTAGTCGATGTTTAAACCAGTAGGTTGTAGCGAGTTTAGCCTATGGATCCATTCAGTCTCACTTTTTTCAAGACCCTCTGTATGTCTCCTCCTCTCCTTAGCGGTGGGACGTAATCTATAATGCAAAGTTTTAGCTGATGGATCTTGTGGCCAAGTTCACAAAAATGTCAGGGGAACCGGTAGGTCAAGTTTAGAGGTATTCATAGATGAACGATGATTATGTAGCCTTAATCTACATTCTGTAGTTGTTTCCCCTACATAAATCTTATGGCAAGGACATGTCAGAATGTAAATAACATGGTCAGATCTACATGTCAGGTGATGTCTAATATACTTCATAGCAGTCAACGGGTTAGTAAACCTTTTAACATATGGTTGCAATTTTCACAACCCATACATGGACAACAACCTGGCTTCAGGGTCGTCGTGAGATTCAATTTCTTATCAACAGGACCAATGTCACTCTTTTACCAAGAGGATCCTTCAGGTTTTTAGGCCTATTGGAGGAAAATAAAGGTGGTAACTGAAATCCCCCAATGTTACAATGATATTGTGATAGAGTGCGCCAGTGTTTACCTTTCACCTTAGAAAAATGAGGACTGTGAGCCCCATATGTAGACAGAAAGGGGATCCTCATTGGTTTGTTCTGATCCTTTACTTTGGGTATAAACAGTGTAGATTTATCAAAATGTTTGGCTTTATCCCTGTGTCTAGAGACTAACTGGGTAGGATAACCTCTGGATATAAATTTGTTAGACATCTCTTCCAGTCTAGTATTGACCCGTAATGGGTCATCAACAATTCTCCGGACACTGATCATTTGACTACAGGCAGTCCCCGGTTACATACAAGATAGGTTCTATAGGTTTGTTCTTAAGTTGAATTTGTATGTAAGTCAGAACTGTATACTTTATAATTGTAGCTCCAGGCAACAATTTTTGGGTCTCTATGACTATAGGATTTTAAAAATGTTGGGTTGTCATAAGAAACAGGATTAAAAAAAATCTTAATTGCAGACAACTGTTACAGCTGTTTATTGTAGTCTAGGACTAAGGTACAGTAAATTACCAAAATCCAGAGGTCTGTTTGTAATGAGGGGTCCTCTGTAAGTCGGGTGTTCTTAAGTAGGGGACCGCCTGTATATGGAAGAGAATCCATTATTCTCTTAGGATGGGCACTGCCATACCTGTTATTTCGATCAGTGATTTTCATGTACAGATTGGTTTTAAGTCTGTTACTTTTGATATACACACTGGTGTCCAAAAATTGGATAGTAGAAAACATCAAAACATCAAAAAGCCAGAAAACTGTAAACACTCCCCATCCAGATCAGGAAGATATCATCGATATAACGCCACCACCTGAGAACATGTTCAAAGAATGGTGACAAATATATCGACGATTCCTCCAGATCTGCAAAAAAAATGTTGGCATATGTGGGGGCCATATTAGCCCCTATAGCCATCCCACGTGGTTGTAAATAATAGTCATTGCCAAACATGAAATAATAACATGTTAATATAAAATCCAATAAGTCAGAAACCAACAATTGGATCTCTTCAGAGAAACCAGTGGTACTTAGTTCCCTCGCAATACAAACAAGACCTCTCTTATGGTTGATGCTAGTGTAGAGGCTCTACATCATGTATTTTAGACAGGAAGTCAGACGTGTCACGTATGTAAGATTTAGCTGATGCAGAAAATTTACACAAGATTTTATCTATAAATATTGCTGCAGGGGACAGTACCGAATTTCTATCTGACACAATTGGTCTTGTGTATTTTAGGCAAACAATCTAGTACCGGAGTGACTGGATTCTCAGGAATCAAAAAAATGTGAGTTGCTTTATCAATGATATCAATCGCAAAAGCATAAAAAGCCTCAGTCTTTTCAAGATCCAAGATAATAGATCCTCAGATAGCTTATGGTACATGTCTTGCTCTGCTAGCTGATGCTGAATTTCATTCATATAACTGGCCCGATCCATGACGACAATTGCTCCGTCTTCATCGGCGGGTTTTATTATCAATTTGTCGTCATGGATGAGCTTCGAAAGTGCCTGCCTAGCAGATCTTGGTATATTATTACGGATTTTTGGGTGGCTCAGTTGTCCCCATCTCAGTGTGCTCATGAAATGAGATTTCTTCATGAATCTGGCGCCCCCTGCACTGCTCTGGTAGAATGCACTATTTTTTTAGTGCACGTTCTTCATGCTTTACAATTGTGGTGCACAGGGGCGTAACTTGAGGGGCTGTAGAGGTTGCAGTCGCACCCGGGCCCAAGAGGTTTAGGGGGCCCTTATGGTGTCACTTTCCCATATGAGAAGACTATTATTATAAACCATACATTATAGTCGGGCCTGGAACAGTCTTTGCACTGGAGCCCATCAGCTTCTAGTTACGCCACTGACACAGGAGTTAACAAATGCCATAAAATCACTCTTATTGTACAGGCCTAAATCTTTAAGATGTAATTCTGACATAGGATTATGTACATTTACAGAGCTCATAGGAACCTGTTGTTGTGACAACTATGCTTTTAACTTAACTGCTCTAAAAAAAAGCTGGCCAATTCGGCCTCAAATCTCAGCCAGTCTACTTTTTCAGTCAGACAAAAAGACAGTCCTTTACTTCACAGTTCCAGTTGTGGCTGAGAAAGTGAATAAGAGGAAATATTTACCACCAAATCTGTGTCAGATGAATTAATTTCTTGACTGTAGATAATAGTCACTGCCAAACATGAAATAATTACATGTTAATATAATATCCAATAAGTCAGAATTGAACAATTTGCTCTCTTCATACCCTCTTAATACAAACAAGACTTCTCTCATGGTTGATGCTTGTGTATAAAGGCTCTACATCATGTATTTTAGACAGAAAGTCAGATGCAGCAAATTTACACAAGATTTTATCTATAAATATTGCTGCAGGGGACAGTACTGAATTTCTATCTGACACAATTGGTCTTGTGTATTTTAGGCAAACAATATAGTAGCTGAGTGACTGGTATCTCAAGAATCAAAAAAATGTGAGTTGCTTTATCAATGATATCAATCGCTCTTATCACTCTTATTGTACAGGCCTACATCTTTAAGACATTATTCTGGCATAGGATTATGTACATTAACAGAACCCATGTATATTTACAGAACAGGAACCTGTTGTTGTGAATACCATACTTTTAACTCAACTGCTCTAAAAATCTTAGCCAGCCTCAAATCTTAGCCAGTCTTAGACAGTCCTCTACTTAACAGTTCCAGTTGTGGCTGAGAAAGTGATAAAAGAGGAAATATTTACCACCAAATCTGTGTCAGATTAATTCATTTCTTCTGTATGGTAGTTTTCAATGTCTTGCTGCTCCTTGTCATAGGGCTGTTTCCTGTGGCACCTGCCGCCATGCCGAGTGTTTTGCCTCCTCCTTTCGGGTGGGTATCACCAACCTCTAAAAAGAATTCTGGGTAGTCTAAGGCTTTCCTTTCCACGAAGTTCTCTGGCTTTGAGGTCTAATCTCTTTTTTGTCCTCGAGTTGCCAATTTTCCCCGATTTATAATCCTCGTAATCCCGGTGCCACTTGTGATGTTTGATTTCTTCTTGTTCTTGTTTAAATTTAGCAAAAATCTGCACCGAATTCTCCTTATATGATGTAAATTCAGTTGGTTGCGTTATTTGTTGTAATTGTAACTCATGTGAGGTCACCTTATTTACCGTTGCTGTGATTTCTTTCTGAAGAAAATCAATGTTCAACAAAATGATGTCAAGTGCGTACTTTTTCAAGTGATGTATTTATGTGATTTATGATGTCATATCCTGCGGTGGATTTAAACCCGCCTTGAAACACTGTTTCACATTGCTTGAAAATGGCTCCATTGAGATAGCTGAAACGTTGCACTTGTCCACATATGAATAAAGAATTGAACTATACGGAGTGCTGCTTCCCATGCCTGTACCCACCATTGGATTAAAATCCTACTCTCTACACTGCGCCACCCCTTCATTTTTTGCGTTTGACTACCATGGACTCAGGAGTTGTGCCCGTGAGTGATAATTTATACGCATTACGGAATGAAACTTCTTCACCTGTGGTTTTTTTCCTACACTGAAGATGACGTAAATTGCATTCTTGGTGGATCCTTGAGTGATACCACTTTCTTGAATGTTCCTTCTAGGATCGATATTAAAAGACTTTATGAAGCAGAATCTAGGAGGTTGATTACCTTGAATTTACATTTGTCCCTGTTGGGCGAATACTATTGGAATAAAATGAAACCACGCAGCCTCAGACCACATTTCAGACCTAATCTTTTCCCTAACAATACAGAATTCCCACATGTTTGAGGGACTGACTAATAAATATGCACTAGACATCATTTTGTTGAACATTGATTTTCTTCAGAAAGAAATCACAGCAACGGTAAATAAGGTGACCTCACATGAGTTACAATTACAACAAATAATGGAACCAACTGAATTTACATCATATAAGGAGAAGTTGGTGCAGGTTTTTGCTAAATTTAAACAAGAACAAGAAGAAATCAAACGTCACAAGTGGCACCGGGATTACGAGGATTATAAATCGGGGAAAATCTACAATTGGCAACTGGAGGACAAAAAAAGAGATTAGACCTCAAAGCCAGAGAACTTAGAGGAAATGATCCAGACAACAAACACAGAAACAGAAGTCCAAGCCTAACACTATCCAGAATTCTTTTTTAGAGGTTGGCGATATCCACCCGAAAGGAGGAGGCAAAACACTCGGCGTGGCTGCAGGCTCCACAGGAAACAACTCCATGACAAGGAGCAGCAAGACATTGAAAACTACCATACAGAAGAAATTCATTCATCTGACACAGATTTGGTGGTAAATATTTCCTCTTATTCACTTTCTCAGCCACAACTGGAACTGTTAAGTAAAGGACTGTCTTTTTGTCTGACTGTAAAAGTAGACTGGCTGAGATTTGAGGCCAAATTGGCTGGCTTTTTTTTTAGAGCAGTTAAGTTAAAAGTATGGTTTTCACAACAACAGGTTCCTATGAGCTCTGTAAATGTACATAATCCTATGCCAGAATTATGTCTTAAAGATGTAGGCCTGTACAATAAGAGTGATAAGATTGGTTGATATCATTGATAAAGCAACTCACATTTTTCGGATTCCTGAGAAACCAGTCACTCTGGTACTATATTGTTTGCCTAAATTTGTTACATCAGCTAAATCTTACATACGGGACATATCTGACATGTCTAAAATACATGATGTAGAGCCTCTATACACAAGCATCAACCATGAGAGAGGTCTTGTTTGTATTAAGAGGGTATGAAGAGAGCAAATTGTTCATTGTTATTTCATGTTTGGCAATGACTATTATTTACAACTACGTGGGACGGAGGAATCGTCGATATATTCGTCACCATTCTTTGAACATGTGCTCAGGTGGGGGCGTTATATCGACAATATCTTCCCGATCTGGATGGGGAGTGTCAAGAGTTTTCTGGCTTTTTCTGATTTCTTAAATTTAATGGAGGCATTAATTTCACGAAGACTTATTCCCCTTCTACTATCCAATTTTTGGACACAAGTGTGTAAATCAAAAGTAACAGACTTGATTTCCCTGTTTTGGAAAAGAACGGCTCCACCCTCTTCGACAGATCTGCATGCCCGTATCAAGGATATGAGGTCAATGGAACAACTGACTGCTCAATTGAACAACAAATTGGATCGATTTGAATCAGTTTGGTCTCCATGGGACATTCACTGTATGACTAATAGTCAAGGCTCATAGGCCGTCTGCTCTGACTTCTCCGCATGATCTCCTAAACGTGTGTAGCTAATGTGACAGGATTGTTGTTATGTTTTGTTTCTCCCCACATGTCTCTTCTATGGTTATAAGGCTAATAACATCTATCATCTAATGCTCCTTTCATTGGAAATGTATATAGCCCATGTTTGGGCAGATGTTTTTGTCTGTGATTGTTAAAGATAAAACAAAAATAAATAAAGAGTTGAACAAAAGTAACAGACTTAAAACAGATCTGTACGTGAAAACAACTCATCCAAATAACCTCCTGAGGTATGACAGTGCCCATCCTAAGATAATAATGGATTCTCTTCATATAGTCAAGTGATCAGGGTCCGGAGAATTGTTGATGACCCATTACGGGTCGATACTAGACTGGAATAAATGTCTGACAAATTTATATCCAGAGGCTATCCTACCCAGTTAGTCTCTAGACACAGTCACAGTCCTCATATTTTTAAGGTGACATAATAGTACGGGGCGCGTCGGCTGAGCCCTCTCCATAGCCGAGTCTTTGCTGCATATTGCTGGCACCGATCGCCACCGGCAAAGCTTCAAAAGGATGGTGGCGCATGGGCGTTGCAATCTTGCCGGAAACCCCTGCACTCCATGACGTCATTGGGGAGCTATTTCGTTGCTGTGACAGCCTCGGGTCTTCCGAAGGCTTTTTTCATTTGGGTATCACAATAGGAGGTATCTAGTAGGTATCATGCCGGGATCACAGCATGTAAAGTCGGAAGTGGGTGTTTTGACTCCGTAGGTATCCATGGCAAAACACTTGGAGGCTAATCGAGTGGAGATAAGCTATGCAAATACCGGTTTTGGACAAACTGTCCAGGAAACATCTATTACCCTTGAGACCCATTGCTGTTGCATGCCCATAACACAATTTTGATATCCTCCTACCTGTATATCCACTTACCGGCTTGGTGCACTTCTTTCCCTGATCCAAGATGGCCGACAATATACGAGGGATGTTCCTGCAAGAGTTGCCATGTCTCTTAGAAACCACCGGACATGCGCTTTTGTAGCGTTTACAAACACTTCCATGCTGGTGCGATGTGGTAAATGTCTTTTAGGAAATTTGTCTCTATATGTAACAAATCGTAGTGCACTTATTTATTATAGCGCACCATGAAACTATGTATATCAGAATAATACTGATATGTAAAATTATTATGTTTTGTTTTATCCACCATTTATGATGTCATAATCTGCGGGAGATTTATACCCACCTTAAATATTACCTCATATTGATGACCTGTGGCAGAATAGAAACTGAGCTGTGATTGGTTTCTAGAAGCTTTGCTGTGATTGGGTGCTAACTGCCACAGTAGCAGACAATGGCTCCTGTAGATGGCGGTTAATAAGTGGATTTTGAAAAGCGTGGGGTAAAAATTTAGACTCAAAACCTAGACTATGGCGTTCCCTGAGTCACAACGAGTGGCTGTGGAAAATTGTCCATGCAAACCATCAGAAGGTGCTTGTATTGGAACCACTTTTTACAATCATATTGTAAAGCCAGATGGCAAGGCTGGAATGGAGGCCTATCCCCTACAGCAATGAGTCCTGCTTGAGTCTTGGGCACAATAAAAGCTGGAGACGGCTTTGGAGACTGTATGGGCAAAGCCACGAGAAGGCCTTCATGAGGAATCTGAATACAGATCTTAAGGCTCATGCGCACTATACTGGCCATACTTTTTACAGTTGGCACATGTCCTTATTCCCTTCTATGTGCCAATACACAACGCCGTGCATTGCCAGATCCTCTGCATGAGACAACAACTTGCTTGTGTTTTAGATTGTCATCGGCATGTGACCCACACTCACCCACCGGATTCACAGGGTCCACAGAACCACTTCTATGTTTCAGAACTATGCAACTATGTGCAAGTAGGATTAGTGTGTTGGGTCTTTAATCCCAGTCAGGGCCGATTCTAGCATATTTGCTGCCTGAGGCAAATATTAAAATGCTGCCCCCCCCCCCCCACTCCTGTTCTATTGCCTGCTCCCTGTTCAGTAAATGCTGAAAAGTTTACTAATAATTAACATCCCCACAGGCTGCTCCCTGACACTGTGTGACTGACTACAAGTTCTGAGAGTCATTAGTACCTTATAGATGACAATCTCTTCCATCAGTAGGACTTTATTCCGGTTTCTCCAATCCATGACGTATATAAATGCTGAATTCATGGGCAGATGTCTTCAGCTCAGTTTGACTATATACAGCTTCCCATATGGTTTAATTATTAACTTGCCCCATATATACGGTAGATTTCACCACCTCAGTTTTATTTCATTCACTTATATACAGCCTCATATATAGCAACCCCCAATTTATCTTATATATAGCTACATATACGTTTAGCTTTGTTACATACAGACCCCTCCCCCCACCCCAGTATAAACAGTATCTAGCACAATATGAATATTTACAGATACCCCTAGTATATCAGTATTCGGCCCCATCTAAATATATACAGCTCCCCCCCCCCCCCCCAGGAAAAAAAAGAATCTGGCCACATAAATATATACAGCCCCCACCCAGGAAAAAAGGAATCTGGCCCCATATAAATATAAACACCCCCCCCCCCCCCCCCCCGAAAAAAAGGAATCTGTCCCCATGTAATATATAGAATTTATGTATAATGTTATATTATGTATAATGTTATACGTTGCCAATATATATCAGACCTATGTGTTTGGTATTGTCAGTATGTTGTAGAATATGTCATATCTGATTTTATCTCCCTCTTTTCATCTCTTATATTGCGGAAGGCAGTTTTAGAGTTACACCTTTATCTTTATACAAAGCATTAACTCCGCATGTGTGCTAAGAGGTTTTATCTACTTTTACATCTAGTTAAGGTATTGTTTTATTACAAAAGTGAGTGGGAAAACGGAGCTCTGGTTTTGTTTTCAACAGAGGATAAGACTTCATCAGAACTTGCAAAAAACTCCCAAGCTCTTACTGACAGCCAGAAACGCGTTGGTGTAAAACTACAGACCGTTATAATCATGTAGATCCTCTCATCACGATAGGACCTTGAAGATAGTAGAATTTTCCACTACCAATAGAACCACTACAACCAATGTAGTTGTAATTATTTAGCTACAAACATCCAATGTCAAAGAACTACAGTTTCCTTAATTTAAGTGAAAATATTGCCTTGAAAATGAACTGAAATCTGTAAACAACATGTTATAGATCAAAAAGGAGCTGATCTGCTAGTGC
The DNA here is from genome assembly GCA_019512145.1 of Engystomops pustulosus. Classification (NCBI taxonomy): domain Eukaryota; kingdom Metazoa; phylum Chordata; class Amphibia; order Anura; family Leptodactylidae; genus Engystomops; species Engystomops pustulosus. The sequence goes on along the minus strand of CM033650.1, from coordinate 21,647,841 downwards.
ATAGTGTCCTCTCTGAAGGTAGCATGATATAGATCAAGAGGAGCAGAGCAGATTGTACATAGTGTCCTCTCTGAAGGTAGCATGATATAGATCAAGAGGAGCTGAGCAGATTGTACATAGGGTCCTCTCTGAAGGTAGCAGGATATAGATAAGGAGGAGCTGAGCAGATTATACATAGTGTCCTCTCTGAAGATAGCATGATATAGATAAGGAGGTGATGAGCAGATTATACATAGTGTCCTCTCTGAAGATAGCAGGATATAGATAAGGAGGTGATGAGCAGATTATACATAGTGTCCTCTGTGAAGGTAGCATGGTATAGATAAGGAGGTGATGAGCAGATTATACATAGTGTCCTCTCTGAAGATAGCAGGATATAGATAAGGAGGTGATGAGCAGATTATACATAGGGGGACATTACTGTGTCTCAGGTTGCCTATTTTGTGCCTAGTTCCTTCCAAAGGCAAAGGTATTTAACAGGGGATTGTGTCTCACGTGATCGGATTTTGGCGCAGCTGTGCTGGCTTTCATGAGACAGAAATTGGGGGGAGTGACGTCGGACAATCCAACTAATTCGGACTGAGCGTAGGAATGTGAACTCCAGCGGACAGGTAAGTAAATGTTATAGAGCAGAAGGAGCTGAGGATATTATAGATGGTGTCCTATTTGCAGGCAGCATTTTATAAAGTAAAAGGAGCTGAACAGATTGGGGGATATTTATTGAGGCTTCTATGCCAGCAAACCGGCGTAGAAACCCTGAAATTATTGCAAATGCCTGGCGATCTGCTGACACATGCGGTTATATCCCCCTTTTTGCCAGCATCCCACCATGGGGGGCGTTGGGGACCAAGACCAGCGGTGGAGTGGGCCGGTGTGGGGCTTTCCTGTCCTGTGCCCAAGCTGCAGCATGCGAACTTTCAATACTGAAAGTAAATAAGTAAAAGTGATAATAAATAAGCCCCATTTTACATTGTCTTATTTGCAGACAGCATGCTACAGAGCAGGAGGAGCTGAGCAGTGAAGCCTCATGTCTTTTACCTCATCAGCCAGACATTCCTGACCATTAAATGACTTCAGATGGAGGGTCATGTGATCTTATCTGCCCAGGTGCAATCACCCTGCACCTGGCAGGGCATTGATGGACAAATAGAGATCAGCTCCATCTCCGGCCATTTTATGGAATGTCTTGTTGATGAGGTTAAGGACAAGAGGCTTTTTCATTATGATTAATAAAAATCATCAGTGAGCGATATTTAGCCAAAAAGGAATATGATAAACGCAACACAGTTACATTAAACATTCCCAAAGTATTCTTTCAACTTTAAACCCTTGAGGACATGCTCTATATTACTATAGTATGAATAGGCAAAGTATGCCCTGAAGGAACCCCCATCCAAGACACATTGGGGGACATGCATCAAGTAAATAATTAAATTTTAATTAAAAAAATGTTGTCAGCTGACTCCATAGTTTTCCAGAGAACAGGAGCTGGCGAAGGAGTCAACAATCTATGAACAAACATACATAGATTGTTGACAAGAACAAACCTACAGAACCTATCTTGTACGTAACCCGGGAACTGCCTGTAATAGGCCACATTTTCTTATATGTATATATACCACTACCTATTATTCCTTAATAGCTATTGATTTGTGAAATAATATATTTCGGGAGTTACAATATAAGTTTCCCCCTGCTCCCTGCTCCATATACCTACCTTCTCCTGATCCCATGACAGTTCACAATGCTCCAGATTCAGACCCGGCCTTGCCTCAGATGCACGATTTGGTGAGACGGTTTGGGAGAACCAGCAGGTTGGGACATGGAGCTAGCACATTGGTGAGGGGGGTTGGGCAACCAAAGAGCTCCTGAGAATCCAAGTCCAAGGTCACATGAAGATCCACTATTATGTATAGCTAAGAACTGTCAGAATGTACAAGCCAGAGAAAATCGGAAAATTCTAAATCTATATATTTTAAAAAAATTATTAACAGTAATAGATGTTTCCCAGAAAACGTATTTTCTGATGTTTTGCAACAATAAGCTACATTTCCACTTCCCCAAACCTTCTCTTTCATGTGCTGTATACTACTGCGAGGAACATTTTTAGGCACTGCTGAAGGTCACCTCTATTGACACACAGCACGGGAGAAGCTTGCATCATAATGACTTGTAAAACTGCAATTATTAACAACATCTTTGACTCAGTTCCATATTTTTAAATTTGTTTCTGGCAAAAATTTCACTTTAATTGCTTCTCACATTACACTTTTTAGTTCTAAGAGCTACCTATATACTGGGAGGCATGTGCATATTGAAGGGCACTTATGGAATAACATTTTAAAATATGTGGAGTTCATGGCTCTCTCAGCCAAAAAGGTTCCTGACCCCTGTTCTAAGACATCACCATGAAGAGGTGAGCAGGTGCCTGGATGGAGGAGCAGCTGTGGATATTGTGTTCTTGGACTTTGCAAAGGCATTTGACACTGTCCCTCATGGACGCCTGATGGGTAAAATTAGGGCTATTGGTTTGGCTGAAATCATTTGCATTTGTATTGAAAACTGGCTGAAGGATCGTATTCAGAGAGTTGTGGTCAATGATTCCTACTCGGAATGGTCACCAGTTATGAGCTACTCGGAATGGTCACCAGGGTTCTGTGCTTGGCCCACTACTATTTAATATATTTATTAATTATATAGAGGTAGGAATTAATAGCACTGTGTCTATTTTTGCAGATGACACCAAACTGTGTAGTGTAATACAGTCTATGGAGGATGTTCATAGGCTGCAGGGTGACTGAATGTTTGGTCATCAACTTGGCAAATGAGGTTTAATGTGGATAAATGTAAGGTTATGCACCTGGGGGCCAATAATCCAAAGGCAAAATATGTCCTTGGGGGAGTAAATCTGGGAGAGCCCCTTGTTGAGAAGGACCTGGGGGTACTAGTAGATCATAAATTGAATAACAGCATGCAATGTCAATCAGCTGCCTCTAAAGCCAGTAGGATCTTGTCATGTATCAAAAGTGGTATGGACTCTCATGATAGGGATGTAATATTACCACTATACAATGCACTGGTTCGGCCTCACCTGGAATATGCTGTCCAGTTCTGGGCACCGGTCCATAAAAAGGATGCCCTGGAGCTGGAGAGGGTTCAACGTAGAGCCACAAAAATGATAAGGGGTATGGAGGGTCTTAGTTATGAGGAAAGATTAAAACAACTTGATTTATTTAGTCTAGAAAAGAGACGACTACGAGGGGACATGATTAATTTATATAAATATATGAATGGTCCATACAAAAAATATGGTGGGAAGTTGTTCCAGATTAAATCAAATCAAAGGACGAGGGGGCACTGTCTCCATTTGGAGAAATCAAGGTCTAATCACTGGAGGCGACAGGGCGTCTTTACTATGAGAACTGTCAATCTGTGGAATAGCCTGCCTCAGGCGCTGGTCACAGCAGGGACAGCAGAGAGCTTCAAGAAGGGTCTAGATGCCTTTTTTACACCTAAATAACATTGAGGGTTATGTTATATAGGATTGTTTCTCCTAAATCCCTTCCTCATCCAATCCCTTCCCTTCCTTGGTTGAACTTGATGGACAAGTGTCTTTTTTTCAACCGTATAAACTATGAAACTATGAAACCATGAATCATTTCACCTTCCAACCTAAATCATGTCACAATAAGCAGTATAATGACATTTATGAAATAAAAACCACTATTCTATCTTGCTTTTCCAGGGTTTTTTGGAAACTAATCTACAACTATTATGGAGAATGGATATTAACCCCTTTCACCAGTGCAGATTAGGAGAGATATTAAGTATTACCGTAATCACTAAGCCATTCTACACCCCCAGAAATATTACAGGATGTGTATAATGTAACCTCGAAATGTGAAGATTTGTAAAAATTGGTTTTATAGTTTAGTTTAGCATGTAGAAAGTTTTGAGTGTAATCAGAGGGCAAAGCGGAGGAATATTTTGCTCCCAGTACAACTGAAAACCCTCTTATAGCACAACATGTTCTGTTTGTGTCATTAAAAATTGAAGATTCTTTCTTTATTTTTGTTGATGTGTTTCATCCCTTAGTGACATCTGCTCTACATGTGTGGCAGATGTCTGCTGTTTCAATATGGAATAGGCTTCTCTGCAGCTGGCGCCCGCCTGCAGCTTCCAGTTCCATATTAAAGGGGTTGTCCACTTTTAGCAAGTAATTGATATTGTTTGTGTAATGAAAAGTTATACATTTTCCAATAAATTTTCTGTATCAATTCTTCACAGTTTTCAAGATCTCTGCTTGCTGTTCTTCTATCGGAAGCTTCATTGTTTAATTCCTCTGGTTAGAAACTTGTCCCTGGTCATGTGATCACACATGGTCTCTGGTCACATGGTCATGGTCATGTGATGTCACATAGCTGCACAGTTTGTTATATTCCTGATCATATGATGTTACACAGGTGCACAGCTCGTTATATCCTTGGTCATGTGATGTCACACAGCTGCACAGCTTGTTATATTCCTGGTTCATATGATGTTACACAAGTGCACAGCTCGTTATATCCCTGGTCTTGTGATGTCCCACAGTTGCACAGTTCGTTATATTCCTGGTCATATGATGTTACACAGGTGCACAGCTCGTTATATCCTTGGTCATGCGATGTCACACAGTTTCACAGCTCGTTATATATCCCTGGTCATGTGATGTCCCACAGTTGCACAGCTTGTTATATTCCTGGTCATTTGATGTCACACAGCTGCACAGTACATTATATTCCTGGTCATATGATGTTACACAGGTGCACAGCTCGTTATATCCTTGGTCATGTGATGTCACACAGTTTCACAGCTCGTTATATCCCTGGTCATGTGATGTCACACAGGTGCAAGGCTCGATATACCCCTTTTCATGTCACAGGTGCACGACTCGTTGTATCCCTTTTCATGTCATGTCACAGTAATCAGAAGCTCTGAGTAATCAGAGCTGTGTGTTATAATGAGCCATGCACCTGTGTGACATCACATGACCACAGACCAGTATTTATTCACAGGAAGTAAATAATTAAGCTTCCTGTTGAATGACAGCAAGCAGAGATCTAGAAATCCATAAGAAATTGATACAGAAAGTATATTGGAAAATTGTATAACTTTTCATTACACAAACAATATCAATACTTGCTAAAAGTGGACAACCCCTTTAACTCTGACCCTAGAAGTTTGAGAGAATTATATTTGGTCTGAGAGACTCCTTCTTTAACAATATTTTCACCCATCGAGTAAATTCAATAGGAAACAATAATATTCAATTCAGAAGAACTTCACTGTTCAAGTTCCTTTGCAAACTTTACAAAAGTTGTAAAAAATACATAGAATAAACCTTTAAAATATTTTTTAAATATTTATTAAAAATTCTAAAGGTCTCCGTTTTCCATGTAGCCTTAAACAACTAGTAAAAATGTTCAAAATTATAAATATTTTACAAAATGTATCATGCATGACGAATAAGAAACTGAGAAACTATGTTTTTCTGCTTCAACCCCTCAAATTAAAAAAAAAAACCTTACATAGCTTCCATGTCAGCGAAAGTTTAAAAATTTCCATCTCTCTGAAATCGGAAAATAAAAAAAAGGAAGGAGTTAAAAAGAGCTTTCTTATTCTAGGGTCTCCTCTAGTGACATCTAGTGGCCAACACATAAACTGCAATAGTTTAAGAGAGAAATGAAAGGGATAATGAATATAGAATATAGTATAGGGTGTGTGGTGACAATGATATAATGGGTTTAAACAACATCATTGTTTAGATCATAGATAAACATGTTTTGCATAAATTATCTTTAAAAAGAACCTGTCATCATGAGGACACACAGTTTAACCTACTGACAGGTTCCCAAAGCCTTTTTAATACTATTTCCCAATCTGCTTTAATAATTAAAATTTATGGTTCCACTCACTTTTGAAAATTGATAAAAGTATACCTGGCTCCCCACATCCTTGGAGCAAAGGCTCAGTTCACGGGGGAATGAAGGAATATCGAGCAAAGAAGAGAGCAGATAATGATGATGATTGCAGCCTTAAAACGGATGCCCCAATGACTTGAAGCCGTTTGGCAAGTATATTTTTATATATAATTTAAAAGTAAGTGGAACCAATAATGTGAATTATAAAATCAGCCTGAAAAACATTATTAACCGACCAGTTCCTTTTTTGTTTTTGCATTTACACTTTTCACTCCCCTCCTTCAAAAATCTATAACTTTTTGATTTTTCTGCATATAGAGCTGTGTGATGGATTGTTTTCTGTGTAACAAAATGCACTTCATAGTGACCGTATTTAATATTTGATGAATAAAATTCCAAATGCAGTGAAACTGGTGAAAAAATGCATTTGCGCTGTTTTCTTGTGGGCTTGGATTTTACAGCTGTCCCTGTGGGCCCCAAATGATGTCTACTTTACTCTTTGGGTTGGTACGATCATGGGAATACTACATTTATAGTGGAAAAGTATCATTTTCAAGTTTGGGTGCTATTTTCCATTACGGAAATCAGACATTTTGTGACACGGCAATATCTAACATGTTTATAATTTGTTTATATGTTTATACCTGCTTAGTAATATTTATCAGTTCTACGGAAAGTTTATTCTAACATTTCAACAACAGAAGGTTTAGTTTGAGGCAGTTTGGGAAGGTTGATGCTGTAAATGCTGCAGCCAATTTAGGGTAAAATAGGGGGGTGCCTAGTAATGCTTTATATTTTTAAGAATATTAGTAGCTGAATTAAGTTACGAGTAGAGATGAGTGGACCCAACATTCGGGATCGGCTGCACGACCTGGACATATTGCTGGCTGTACATCCAATCTGGCAAATTGATTCCCCTTGCAACCAGCCATGGCTATGATTGGCCAAGTGTGTCCCCTGATCAATTATAGCCAAGGCTAGTTTCTAGGGATTGTCAATTTTCCGGATTGGCTGTTCGGCTGCCAATCCTGCAATCTGTCCAGGTCACAGAGCCAAACCTGAATGTCGGGTCCGCTTATCTCTAGTGATGAATAATGAAATGCAATTAAGTGTCTGTCTTTTTCTTCTGATGCAGATGTTCTGCCTCCTCCAACCAACATCACAGTTAGAATGATTGATATGTTCCATTTGATGTTTAAATGGGATTCCTCAGCTGCTAATTGTACACAAGAATACACTATTTCCCTTCTAGCCTTCGATCCTAATTACCTGTTCATGGTAAGCTTCTCCGTTACATCTGCATTGCAAAGTCAATAAATAATCTTTGTTTGGTTTTCCTTCATAGGTCATATGAATGCTGATATATATGTATATATATATACACAACGCATAGTTAACCCTTTCATTGCCGCCGGCAAAGTCGCCGGTGGCGTTTAAAAGACGGCGGCGCCGCCATCTTTATTGCGATCGGGGGCGGCGATCGGTTGCCATGGTAGCCTCGGGTCTTCGTTTGACACGAGGCTACATGGCTTCTGCAGATGAGCTGCAAAAATGCCATATATATTGCAATACAGAAGTATTGCAGTATACGGTAGGAGCGATCTGACCATCTAGGGTTAATGTACCCTAGATGGTCTAAGAAATAGTGGGGAAAAAAAAGAAAAAAAAAGTTTAAAAAATAAAAAAAAATTCATAAAATATTAAAAATTCTAATCACCCCCTTTCCCTAGAACTGATATAAAACATAATAAACAGTAAAAATCACAAACATATTAGGTATCGCCGTGTCCCAAAATGCCCGATCTATCAAAATATAAAAACAGTTACGGCCGGTGGTGACCTCGGGGCGGGAAATGGCGCCCAAATGTCCAAAATGCGACTTTTACACCTTTTTACATCACATAAAAAATGAAATAAAAAATTATCAAAATGTCGCACAGACCTGAGAATTGTAGCAATGAAAACGTCGGCTCATTTTGCAAAAAATGACACCTCACACATCTCCGTGCACCAAAGTATGAAAAATTTATTAGCATGAGAAGATGGCAATTTTTTTTTTCTTTTTTGTACACATTCGTTTAATTTTTGAAAATGTATTAAAACACAATAAAACCTGTATAAATTTGGTATCACCGCGATCGCACCGAACCAAAAAATAAAGCTGAGTGCACAGTCAAAGTCGAAAAAACTGAGCCCACAAGAACGTTTTTTTCAATTTTTCCACATTTGGAATTTTTTTCAGCTTCGCAGTACACAGCATGTTAAAATAAATAACATTACGGGAAAGTAAAATTTGTTACACACAAAATAAGCCCTCACACAGGTCTGTACACGTAAAAATGAAAAAGTTATGGATTTTTGAAGTTGGAGAGCGAGAAATGAGCGGAAAAACCCTCCGTCCTTAAGGGGTTAAAATATAAGTCGATATGAAAACAACCAAAGAACGGACGTGAAAAACAACACCAATGTGAAAGAGCCCTAAGGCCATGTTTATGCAGTAGTCCTGGAAATAGGTTTATAATGAAAGAAAACCGGCGCAATGTGCCCCATAGTGTACAAGTCAGCACAATGCAAATGTCATAATAGTCATACCACACAGATGACACATCTGGCCTGAATACATTGCACACAAGGGCAGACTGCTGTGAACGCTGCATTAATAATCACTTAATTGAATGATAGATGGAAATATTAACCCAGAATTAGGCCTTTAATTATAATTGGCAAATATCAATGAAGTTTAAATATCAATAAATAAAGGATAATTATTGTTATATAAAGCTAATAACTATGAATGATATATGATCTTGTATCCTTTGAATGTAATTCTTTTAACTTTTTCTTTTTACTGCAACAGAGGGTGACAAAGAATAAATCGATGGAAGTAAATATAGATTTAATTTATCATAATCTTGACATCAATAACATCACAGCGAGAATTAAAGCTGACTGCAATGACAAGAGCAGTGAATCGGTCACAAAAAGTAATTTACAGTTGGCACCAGGTAATGATGTACAGTATGTGATTCTCAACTGTGTGAAAGGAACACAAGACCAACAGGGTATAAAATCTTATGTTCACTAGTTGTCGGTCTGCAGGATATTCCGCATTTGCAGATACAGAACAGCTAAGTTTCAGGTGTACAGTAACTTTGTCACATATCATAGTATAGTGCTTCCTTCTCCACTTACTAGGCTCTGCTCATGCTCCCTACATTCTTGTTGGCTGAGTGAGTAGCACTTCTGCCTTGCAGCGCTGGGGTCCTGGGGTTTGAATCCCACCCAGGTCAACATCTGCAAAGAGTTTGTATGTTCTCTCTGTGTTTGCGTGGGTTTCCTCCGGGTCCTCTGGTTTCCTCCCACACTCCAAAACATACTGTTAGGTTGTTTAGCTTGTGAGCCACATGGGGACAGGGACCAATATGACAAGCTTTGTGCAGCGCTGCGTAATCTGTGTGTGCTATATAAATAAAGAATTATTATTATTATATATACTGATATATGTGCTAAATTCCAATGAGACGTAAGATTATGAAGAAATCTATGGAGGCGTGAGAGGGGAGGGGGGCAGAGTCATGATACCCAGCAGGATGACAACCGGCAAAGACAGCTGTCAATTACAGGATAATGGTGATGCCACACGTCACATGTGTTTTCAGTCCGTTTAAAAACACATGCGTTTTTGAATGTTTACCATGTGTTTGACTGCTTTGAACCTTATCTTCAGCCTAGGCAGCTGTGAAACAGATTAAAACCAGTCACACTCATGGTAAACATTCAAAAACTTATGCGTTTTTAAGCAGACTGAAAACGCATTCTTTAAACCAAAAACGCAACGTGTGGCATCACCCTAATGACCCCGTTTGATGGGCCGTTTTAAAGCAGTCCGTAAAAAAAAATGCATGCGTTTTTTGAAAAACGCATGTTTTTTTTAAGTACCCATCTGTTTTTGACCCGTTTAAATTAAGATAATTGGTAAAACCGGTAAAAAAAACTGATGCGTTTTCAAAAACCACATTCATTTTTCAAAAACGCATGCGTTTTTTAAACAGACTTCTTGAAAACGTCCCAAGAAGGGCTTCAAAAAGCCACGTGTGCCGCCGGCCTAAGTCTGCAGCGGGGGAAATTGCTAAACAGTGAACAATCCAAATCACAATTACAGAGAAATGCTGCAATTTATGTAAAGCTTGGTGAAAGATGGGAAAAACTTTAACATTACCAGTGTTTTATTTCAAACAAAACAATGATGGGAGTTTCCTTCTCCAGCCAGTTGTCTTGCAGTCAGAGACAATTAAAGAGGTCCTCTGGTGATAACAAGTTAGGCCCTATCCACAGGATAGGACCTAACTTACTGATTGGTGAGGGTCTCAGTGATGGGACCTACAAGAAGCACGCGCACAGGGGTCCATTGGACCCCTGTTGCACCCGAGATGACTGGAGCACCCAATGCGCCGGCTGCTCCATTCATCTCTAGAGCGACGCACTCTAAATCTCTGTCAGCTCCATAGAGATGAACAGAGCAGCCGGCGCATGTACTACTGACTGCAACCTGCTATGAGCAGAGACCTCCTTTAAGAGAAGGGAAATGGACGAATTCTGGTAGTTCAGAGACAGGACAGTAACAAATGTAATATGATTTGTCATATTACAGGTGATAGAGAAGCAGTGGTGAGAAATGTCACCTGTGTTTGGCACTATATGGACACTATCAGCTGCACTTGGCTCCCCCGAGAAGATACCCCATCCAACATTCAGTACAGATTGTTTTATTGGTGAGTATTAGATATAATCTCTTAAACAGCCAAGTCTTGGCGTGAAATACCCTCAGGTGGGTATGAAATATCCTTTTCAAAATGTTCCTCTTTTTATGTGAAATATAACCCATTTACCTATAAAAATATCATTAACAAAGTTATAAGCAAATCAGGAGAGAAGAGTCATGCTGAGAGGCTGGAGGGGGGTGAAGTTTCACTTCAGACGCCCCAATCTTCAGTACTTTAGTATCATAAGTAAATCTCATCTTTCTAGTAGCTGCAGGCTTGTGGTTCTGTAGGCTACAGATCCAGTGTAACATCTGTGCCAGTATCTTTCTCCATCCACAGAATGTGTTAAATTTCTCAGCTACATGGCATCTTCTTATTGTAGTATTTATTATGTGGAGCATTTTCATCTGCTGCCCGGCACCCATTCATGTCTTTGTGTTGGTATTCCTATGTTTGGTATTAATATATATTTAATAAATTTGGATTGTATTGTCTTTGACTGGCTTATAGTCTCAGTTTTATTGTTTTGATAGTCTACTAGTTTAGTTTATTGGTTTAGTTTTATAATAATTGCTTTTTGGTGTAATGTGAATTTTCAGTTATTATAGAACATTTCTTTACCACAATTCTTTTCCTTTATTGTTTGTTCATCTCCAATAGCATCAGAAGGAATGTTGGAAATTACAGAGCACATCGCTCGGCACTCCCATTAACAGTCGGTGATAGTGGTGGAGATAACAGAGCATCGTGTTCAGCAATTTCTAACGCTATTTCCACTCTACCTATTAATGTGAACGTAATCGGTGGGAGTCCCATCAGTCAGACACTCATCAATCAGCTAGCTATCCCCTGTGCACAGGATAGGGGATAACTTTACAATTTGATCCAACCCCTTTAACATTGGTGGTCACAGTACACTATATAATATAATAAGAGATTGAGGGACACATTCTGAAATAATGGCACAATGGTTCTTTCAAATATTGCTGTAAATTTGTAAATTAATAAATGTCAATTTTAGGAAATATATTCCTACAAAAAGTACTCTGCTCAGCCCACCCTTGGTCGATAGTATACTAGCATATCACACACCATATTAAATGTAATAGATTCCCTCTAAAGAGGTAAAAATTGAGGGCTGCCACTGCTGGAGAAGTGTGGTATTGCAAGACGCCCATATGCAATCCGTCCCTTTTCAATCATAATTTTTACCATTTGGAAAAACTTTTGTTTTGACGGAAGAGTGGAATAGAAGGGATAGGGAGACAGACAGAAACTATATGGGGCATTCACAACAGCTGGAATAGGCAGAGATTATTGACAGGGTCGATTCTAGCCTTTTGGCTGCTTGAGGTGAAAATTTAAATGGTATATACAGCCATGCCAACCCCAGGAGATAGTATATACTGTCATCACCCCTAGTAGATAGTAAATACAGCCACCCCCTAGTAGATCGTGTATACAGCCGTACACCGCCCAATAGATATTATATGCTTCCAGACACGCTCCAGCAGATGGTATATACAGCCAGCCAACCCCAAGATAGTATATATGTCATCACCCCTAGTAGATAGTAAATACAGCCACCCCCTAGTAGATCGTGTATACAGCCGTACACCGCCCAATAGATATTATATGCTCCCAGACACGCTCCAGCAGATGGTATATACAGCCATGCCAACCCAAGGAGATAGTATATACTGTCATCACCCCTAGTAGATAGTAAATACAGCCACCCCCTAGTAGATCGTGTATACAGCCGTACACCGCCAAATAGATATTATATGCTCCCAGACACGCTCCAGCAGATGGTATATACAGCCGGACAAACCCCATTAGATAGTATATACTGTCATCACCCCTAGTAGATAGTATATACAGCCACCCCCTAGTAGATCGTGTATACAGCCGTACACCGCCCAGTAGATATTATATGCTTCCAGACACGCTCCAGCAGATGGTATATACAGCCGGACAAACCCCATAGATAGTACTACTGTCATAACCCCTAGTTAAAATATATATACAGCCACCCCCTAGTAGATCGTGTATACAGCCGTACACCGCCCAGTAGATATTATATGCTTCCAGACACGCTCCAGCAGATGGTATATACAGCCGGACAAACCCCATTTCCCGGCAGCGGACTGCTCTGCTCACTCCCGACAGCGGGCTGCTCGCCCTGCTCACTCCCGACAGCGGGCTGCTCGCTCTGCTCACTCCCGACAGCAGGCTGCTCGCTCTGCTCACTCCCGACAGCAGGCTGCTCGCTCTGCTCACTCCCGACAGCGGGCTGCTCGCTCTGCTCTCTTTTCTTCACAGCTCGTTATATAGCCCTGGTCATGTGATTGTCCACAGTGCACAGCTGTTAATTCCTGGTATTGATGTCACACAGCTTGCACAGTACATTATATTCATGGTCATATGATGTTACACAGTGTGCACAGCTCGTTATATCCTGGTATGTGATGTACAAGTTTCACAGATAGTTATATCCCTGGTCATGTGATGTCACACAGGTTTTGCAAGGCTCGATATACCCTTTTCATGTCACAGGTGCACGGAGTCGTTTGTATCCCCTTTTCATGTCATGTCACAGGAATCAAAGCTCTGAGTAATCATAGCTGTGTGTTATAACTGAGCCATGCACCTGTGTGACTCAATGACCACAGACCCAGTATTTATTCACAGAAGTAAATAATTAAGCTCTCTGTTGAATGACAGCAAGCAGAGATCTAGAAATCCATAAGAAATTGATACAGAAAGATATGAAAATTTTAGAAATCTTTTCATTACACAAACACATATAATACTGTGCTAAAATGGACAACCCCTTTACTCTGCCCCTAGAATGTTTGAAGAATATTATATTTGGTCTGAGAGACTCCTTTCTTTAACAATATTTTCACCCTCGAGTAAATTCAATAGGAAACAAATAATATTCATCGAAGAACGTTCACTGTTCAAGTTTTCTTTGCAAACTTTACAAAAGTTGCTTAAAAAATAACTAGAATAAAACCTTTAAATATTTTTAAATATTTATTAAAAATTCTAAAGGTCTCCGTTTTCCATGTAGCTTAAACAACTAGTAAAAATGTTCAAAATATAATATATTTTACAAAATGTAACATGCATGACGAATAAGAAACTGAGAGAAAACTATTTTTCTTGCTTCAAACCCCTCAAATTAAAAAAAAAAACCTTACATAGCTTCCATGTCAGCGAAAGTTTAAAAATTTCCATCCCTTCTGAAATCGGAAAAAAAAAAAAAGGAAGGAGTGTTAAAAAAAGAGCTTCTTATTCTAGGGTCTTTCCTCCTGTGACATCAGTGGCCAAAAACATAATACTGCAATAGTTTAGAGAGAGAATGAAAGTGATATGAATATAGAATATAGTATAGGTGTGTGTGGTGACAATTGATTAAGGGTTTAACAACATCATTGTTGTCATAGATAAAGCCGTTTTTGCATAATTATCTTTAAAAAGAACTGTCATCAGAGGACACACAGTTCTAACTACTGGACGGTTCACAAAGCCTTTTTAATACCTATTTCCCAAATTTGCTTAATACTTAAAATTGTATGGTTCCACTCACTTTTGAAAATTGATTAAAATAAAAGTAACCTGGCTGCCCCACATCCTTGGAGCAAAGGCTCAGTCCGGGGAATGAAGGATATCGACAAAGAATGAGAGCAGATAATGATGATGATTGCGTCAGCCTTTAAAACGGACTTCCCCAATGACTTTGAAGCCGTTTTGCAAGTATATATTTTACTATATAATTAAAAGTAAGTTGGAACCAATAATGTGAACTTATAAAATCAGCTCTGAAAAAACAATTATTAACCGAACCAGTTCCTTTTTTGTTTTGGCATGTACACTTTTCACTCCCCTCCTTCAACAAATCTATAACTTTTTGATTTTTCCTGCATATCGAGCTTGTGTGATGGATGTTTTTACTGTGTAACAAATGCACTTCATAGTGACCGTATTTAATATTTGGTGAATAAATTCCAAAGCAGTGAAACTGGTTGAAAGTGAAAAAGCATTTGGCGCTGTTTTTTTTCCTTGTGGCGCTTGATTTTACAGACTGTCCCTGTGGGGGCCCAAATGATGTCTACTTTTACTCTTGGTTGGTACTATCATGGGAAATACTACATTTATATGGAAAAGATCATTTTCAAGTTTGTGGGTGCGGGCTATTTTCCATTACGGAAATCAGACATTTGTGGGACACGGCAATATCTAACAATGTTTATAATTGTTTTATGTTTATACCCTGCTAGTAATATTTATCAGTTACTACGGAAAGTTTATTCTAAACATTTCAACAACGAAGGTTTCAGTTTGAGGCAGTTTGGGAAGGTTGATGCTGTAAAGCTGCAACCAATTTAGGGTAAAATAGGGTAGGGGGTGCCTAGTAATGTTTATATTTTTAAGATATTAGTAGCTGAATTAAGTTACGATTAGAGATGAGGGACCCACATTCGGGATCGCTGCACGACGTGGACCCATATTGCTGGCTGATACATCCAATCTGGCAATTGATTCCCCTTGCAACCCGCCAGGGCTATGATGGCCAAGTGTGTCCCCTGATCAATTTATAGCCAATGTAAGTTTTAGGATTGTTCCAAGTTTCCGGATGTGGCTGAGTCGGGCTCCAATCCTCCGCAATCGTCCAGGTCACAGAGCCACTGAATGTCGGGTCCGCTTATCTCAGTGATGAATAATGAAATGCCATTAAGTCGGTGTCTTTTTCTTGATGCAGAGTGTTCTGCTCCTCCAACCCAACATCACAGTTTTAAGAATGATTAGATATGGTTCCATTGATGTTTAAACATGGGAGGTTCCTCAGCTGCTAATTGTACACAAGAATACACTACTCCCTTTTATAGCCTTCGTCCTAATACCTGTTCAGGTAAGCGTTCTCCGTTACCACTGCTCAGTGCAAAGTCAATAAATAACTTTGTTTGGTTTTCCTTCATAGGTCATATGAATGCTATGATATATATGTATATAATATACACACGCATTGTTCACCCCTTTCATTGACCGCCGCCGCAGAAGTCGCCGTGTGAGCTTTAAAAGACTGCGGCGCCAGCCATTTTATTGCGTACGGCAGGGGCGCGATCGTTGCCATGGGTCCTCGGGTTTCGTTTGACACGAGGGACATGGTCTTCTGCAGTAGGAGCTGCAAAAATGCATATCTATTGGCAATCAGAAGTAATTGCAGTATACGGTTGAGGAGGCGATCTGACCATCGTCGGGTTAATGTCCCCTAGTATGGTCTAAGAAATTAGTGGGGGAAAACAAAAAACAAAAACAAAAGTTTTAAAAAATAAACAAAATTCCATAAAAGTCATTAGAAAATTCTAATACACTCAGCACCTCCCTTTCCCTGAACTGAATAAACATAATAACAGTGTAAAAATCACACACATATTAGGTATCCCGCCTGGTCCCAAATGCCCGATCTATCAAAATATAAAACAGTTTCGGCCTGTGGTGACCTGCGGAAAGGCGGGAATGCGCCCAATGTCCAAAATGCGACTTTGTTACACCTTTTACTCACATCAATAAAAATGAATTAAAAAATTATCAAAATGTCGCACAGACCTGAGAATTGTAGCAATGAAAACGTCGGCTCATTTTGCAAAAATGACACCCGTTCACACATCTCCGTGCAACCCAAAAGTTGTACAAAAATGAAACAATTTATAGGCATGAGAAAGATGGAATTTTTTTTTTTTTTCTTTTGTACCCTTCGTTAATTTTTTGAAATTATTAAAACACAATAACACCTGTATAAATGTGGTATCACACGCGATCCGCACCGAACCAAAAATATAACGCTGAGGCACAGTCACAGTCGAAAAAACTGAGTCCCACAAGAACGTTTTTTTGTCACAATTTCACATTTGGAAATTTTTTCAGCTTCGCAGTACACACGCAGTTAACAATAAATAACATAGCGGGGAAAGTAAAATTTTGTTACACACAAAATAAGGCCTCACGACAAGCTTTCTGTAACACTTGTAAAAATGAAAAAGTATGGATTTTTGAAGTTGGAGAGCGAGAAATGAGCGGAAAAAAAACCCTCCGTCCTTAAGGGGTTAATATATAAGTCGATATGAAAACAAACCAAAGAACGTGACGTGAAAAAAAAACACCAATGGAAAGTAGCCCTAAGCCATGTTATGCAGTTAGTCCTGGAAATAGTGTTATAATGAAGAAACCGAGCGCATGTGCCCATAGTGTACAATCAGCACCAATGCAATGTCATAATAGTCATACCACACAAGTGACAACATCTGGTCACTGATACATTGCACAAAAGGGCACAGACTGGCTGTGAACGCTGCAATTACTAATCACTTAATGAATGATAGATGTGAAATTAATTAACCCCCAGAATTAGGGCCTTTGTAATTATGATTCGGAAATTATCAATGAGTTTAAATATCAGATAAATAAAGGATATATTGTTATATAAGCTAATAACGTTATGACGATAATATCTTGTCGCTTTGAATGTTAATTCTTTTAAACTTTTTCTTTTACCTGCCACAGAGGGGTGGACAAAGAATAAATGTGGAAGTAAATAAGATTTAATTTATCATAATCTTGACAATCAAAACATCACAGCGAAGAATTAAAGCTCGACTGCAATGACAAGAGCATGGACGGTCACAAAAAGTAAATTTACAGTTGGCACCAGGTAATGATATTACAGATGGATGATCTCTCAACGTGTGAAAAAAAAAATAAACCCAAAAAAAAAAAAAAAAAAAAAAAAAAAAAAAAAGCGAAACCCAAAACCAAAAAAAAAAAAAGGAACACAAGACCAACAGGGTATAAAATCTTATGCTTCACTAGTTGTCGGTCTGACAGGTATCTTCCGACATTTGGCAGATACAGAACAGCAAGTTCAGGTGTACAGTAAACTTGCTCCACATAATCAATAGTATAGTGCATCTCCCTTCTCACTTACTAGGCTCTGCTCATGCTCCCTTACATTCTTGTTGGCTATATGTGAAGTAGCACTTTCTGCCTTGCAGCGCTGGGGGTCCTGGGGTTTGAATCCCACCCAGGTCAACAGCTGCAAAGAGTTTGTTATGTCTCTCTTGTTTGCGTGGGTTTCCTCCTGGTCCTCTGGTTTCCTCCCACACTCCAAAACTACTGTTAGGTTGTTTAGCTGTAGCCCAATGGGGACAGGGACCAATATGAAAAGCTTGTGCAGCGCTGCGTAATCTGTGTGTGCTATTAATAAAGAATTATTATTATTATATTAGATATATGTGCTAAATTCCAATGAGAACGTAAGATTAGAAGAAATCTATGAGCGTGAGAGGGAGGGGGGCAGAGTCTTGATACCCCAGCAGGATGACAACCGGCAAAGACAGCTGTACAATTACAGGATAATGGTGATGCCACACGTACATTGTGTGTCAGTCCGTTTAAAAACACATGCGGTTTGAAGGTTTACCATGTGTTTGACTGCTTTGAACCTTATCTTCAGCCTAGGCAGCTGTGAAACAGATTAAAACCAGTCACACTCATGGTAAACCATTCAAAACTTATGCGTTTTAAGCAGACTGAAACGCATTCTTTAAACCCAAAACGCAACGGTGCATCACCCTAATGATCCCGTTTGATGGGGCCGTTTTAAAGCAGTCCGTAAAAAAAAAAGCATGCGTTTTTTTGAAAAACGCATGTTTTTTTTAAGTACCCATCTGTTTTGACCCGTATTTAAATTAAGATAATTGGTAAAACCGTTAAAAAAAAACTGATGCGTTTTCAAAAACCACATTCATTTTTCAAAAACGCATGCGGTTTTTTAACAGACTTCTTGAAAAGTCCCAAGAAGGGCTTCAAAAAGCCACGTGTGCTGTGGCCGCGGCCTAAGTCTGCATGGGGGGAAGGAGGGAAATTGCTAACAGTGAACAATCCAAATCAACAATTACAGAGAAATGCTCTTTGGCAATTTATGTAAAGCTGGTGAAAAGATGGGAAAACTAAACATTACCAGTGTTTTATTTCAAACAAAAACTGATGGGAGGTTTTCTCCAGCCAGTTGTCTTGCAGTCAGAGACATTAAAGAGGTCCTCTGGTGCTAACAAGTTAGGCCCTATCCACAGGATAGGACCTAACTACGATGGTGCGGGGTCTCAGTGATGGGACCTACAAGAGCACGCGCACAGGGGTCCATTGGACCCCTGTTGCACCCGAGATGACTGGAGCACCCAATGGCCGGCTGCTCCATTCATCTCTAGAGCGACGCACTCTAAACTCTGTCAGCTCCATAGAGATGAACAGAGCAGCCGGCGCATGTACTACTGACTGAACCTGCTATGAGCAGAGACCTCCTTGTAAAGAGAAGGGAAATGGACGAATTGTAGTTCAGAGAAGGAACAGTAACAAATGTAATATGATTTGGTCATATTACAGGTGATAGGAAAGCAGTGGTGAGGAAATGTCACCTGTGTTTGGCACTATATGTGACACTATCAGCTGCAATTGGCTCCCCCGAGAAGTACCCATCCAACATTCAAGTACAGATTGTTTTATTGGTGAGTTAGATATAATCTCTTAAACAGCCAAGTCTTGGCGTGAAATACCCTCAGTGGGTATGAAAAATCCTTTTCAAAATGTTCCTCTTTATGTGAAATAAATACCATTTACCTATAAAATATCATTACAAAGTATAAGAAATCAGGAGAGAGAGTATGCTGAGCGGCTGGAGGGGGGTGAAGTTTCACTCAGACCCCCAATCTTCAGACTTTAGTATCATAAGTAAATCTCATCTTTCTAGTAGCTGCAGGCTTGTGGTTCTGTAGGCTACAGATCCAGTGTAACATCTGTGCCAGTATCTTTCTCATCCACAGAATGTGTTAAATTCTCAGCTACATGGCATCTTCTTATTGTAGTAATTTATTATGTGGAGAATTTCATCTGCGCCCGGCACCCATTCATGTCTTTGTTGTTGGTATTCCTATGTTTGGTATTAATATATATTAATAAATTTGGATTGTATTGTTTTGACTGGCTTATAGTCTCAGTTTTATTGTTTTGATAGTCTACTAGTTGTAGTTATTGGTTTAGTTTTATAATAATTGCTTTTTGGTGGTTAATGTGAATTTTCAGTTATTATAGAACATTTCTTTACCACATTCTTTCTTTATTGTTGTTCATCCCAATAGCATCAGAAGGAATGTTGGAAATACAGAGCACATCGCTCGGCACTCCCATTAACAGTCGGTGATAGTGGTGGAGATAACAGGCATCGTGTTCAGCGATTTTCTAACGCTATTCCCACCTACCTATTAATGTGAACGTAATCGGTGGGAGTCCATCAGTCAGACACTCATCAATCAGCTAGCTATCCCCTGTGCACAGGATAGGGGATACTTTACAATTTGATCCAACCCCTTTAACATTGGTGGTCACAGTACACATATAATATAATAAGAGATGAGGGACCACATTCTGAAATAATGGCACAAGGTTCTTCAAATATTGCTGTAAATTTGTAAATAATAAATGTCAATTTTGGAAAATATATTCCTACACAAAAGTACTCTGCTCAGCCCACCCTTGGTCGATAGTATACTGCATATCACACACCATATTAATGTAATAGATTCCCTCTAAAGAGGTAAAAAGGATGGGCTGCCACTGCTGGAGAAGGTGTGGTATTGCAAGACGCCATATGCAATCCGTCCCTTTTCAATCATAATTTACCATTTGGAAAAACTTTTGTTTTGACGGAAGAGTGGAATAGAAGGGATAGCGAGACAGACAGAAACTATATGGGGCATTCACAACAGTGGAATAGGCAGGAGATTATTGACGAGGGTCGATTCTAGCCTTTGGCTGCTTGAGGGTGAAAATAAATGGATATACAGCCATGCCAACCCCAGGAGATAGTATATACTGTCATCACCCCTAGTAGATAGTAAATACAGCCACCCCCTAGTAGATCGTGTATACAGCCGTACACCGCCCAATAGATATATATGCTCCAAGACACGAACCAGCAGAGGTATATACAGCCATGCCAACCAAGGAGATAGTATATACTGTCATACCCCTAGTAGATAGTAAATACAGCCACCACCCTAGTAGTCGTGGATACAGCCGTACACCGCCAAATGATATTATATGCTCCCAGACACGCTCCAGCAGATGGTATACAGCCGGACAAAAACCCATTAGATAGTATTTAACTCACACCCACTTAGTAGATCGTATTACAGCCACCCCTCCTAGTAGATCGTGTATACAGCCGTACACCGCCCAGTAGATGATTGGATATGCTTCCGAACACGCTCCAGCAGATGGTATATACACGCGGACAAACCCCATAGATAGTACATACTGTCATCACCCCTAGTAAATAGTAGATACAGCCACCCCCTAGTAGATCGTGTATACAGCCGTACACCGCCCAGTAGATAGTATATGCTCCTAGACACGCTCAAGCAGATGGTATATACAGCCGGACAAACCCCAATAGATAGTATATTACTGTCATACCCAGTAGATGTAATACAGCACCCCCCTAGTAGATCGGATACAGCCGTACACCGCCCAGATAGTATTATATGCTTCCAGACACGCTCCAGGCAGATGGTATATACAGCGGACAAACCCATTAGATAGTATATACTGCCACCCAATATATTCCCCAGCCTTTCCCTGACACGACTGCCGTGTTGCACGTTACAATCCCAAACCTCACACTGAGAGGAGCGGATAGAGGGGAAGCACGTCTGGATCAGCCCTTGTGAAATGATTACGGCATCTGAAAGTGCCATACCTTTGTCCCTATTAAATTCAAGCCCACTCCTGACTGACTGCTGGAGTCAACTTTGGTCTGTGGAGCACAGATCTGTCTGTGTCACTTGAAATATACCGCCCCCGCTGGCAGGAGGAAGCTGCCGCCTGAGGCAAAGTCTTCACCTTGGCCTTATGTCGGTGCGGCACTGATCAGAGAGAACAGAAAAATACCCATAACTTTACATTCTAACAAAAGGCCTTAAGAATTACTCACCAGGATAAAAGTCTATGTGTGTATCTGCTCAATGTTTTTTTATTTTTTCACACAGGGAAAACCCTAAGACTTTGCCACAAATCACCTCGGTAAGTAGATCATGTTTTTAATTTGTTCCAGCCCAAAATGTCATTCTATTTGTTTGTGCAAAGCATGAAAGAAGATGCATTTAAATAGACATTGGAAAACCCATTTATTGAAAGATGAACAAATATATGGAAGATCTAAATCCAGTCCAGTTCTGCATTTCTGCCCATATGGCTTAACCCTAAGGACAAGACCTTTTTTTCCACTTTCATTCCCCCACATAAAAAAACATAAATTTAAAATTTTTCCATGTGCAGGCTGTGTGATGCTTATTTTCTGCCTAACAAATTATAATTCTCAGTGATGTTATTTATTATTTCATGCCATGTACAGGGAGGCTAGAAAAAATTCCAAAGTGGTGAATTGATAAAAAAAAAACTTAAACCCCCTTCATGTGGGTTTAATTTTTACAAGTTTCACTTTGCCACTACAAATAGCATCTCTGCTTTATTTTTGATTGGTACAATCACGGTGATGAAACCAAATTTATATAGCTTTACAGATTTTCACAATTTAAAGATCTCTTTGACAATTATGCAAAATTTCCAGAAGTCCCAGTTATCCCCCACAGAGTCCAAGAAAAGTTTAAAGGGGTCCTAAGAAGGTGTTGTGTCTTCAAGTCATGCATAGTCTGAACTACCATATTTTTCGGACTGTAAGGCACTGGATTATATGGCGCACCATCAATAAATGCCTGCCTAAACATCTGACATATATAAGGCGCACCGGATTATAAGGCGCACCTGATTATAGGATGAATGACCAGCAGGTGGACGACTGTGCACAGTTCAAGGCAGATGTTGTCTGTAAGACGGTTCAATATATAGGTGCACTGGACTAAAGCGGCTCTTTGATTTCTGAGAAATCAAAGGATTTTTGTTGCACCTATAGTCAAAAATCGGTTATATCCACTATGTCCTTTCAGGGGGCAATATTATGCCTTTTTATTCCCTTGCTGCTCCTATGAACATTTTTTTTCTTTTATGGCGCCACAATTTGGCTCCACTTGTGAATCTGGCACTTACCAAGATTTGGAGATTGATTGTCACCTCTTCCATTTCTGACTTGAGTCTGCATAGAAACTGAATGCACGGTGATAAGGAGAAACTACACATAAATTCCTCTTACAGCACCCCCTAGATTGCCTATGTTGTAAATTCAGTGGCTGGGAGCCTTCCTGGAACTTGAAGTGAAGTTGCTGGGAAACTATGTAACCCCTTCACGACCAGGCCATTTTCCGTTTTTGCTGTTTAATTTTTCACTCCCACTGTCAAAAATCTATAATTTTTTTCCATGTAAAGAGCTCTATGGGGGCTTGTTTTCTGGATAAAAAAATTACAAATCATGACGGTTATTAACATCATAAATACACTGAAAAGCATTAAAAAATCCAACGTTGCAGTGAAATTTTCTTATGGCTTGGTTTTAGGCTTTCACTTTGTGCCCAAAGGTCTCTCCTTATTCTTTGGGTCAGTACGATACAGGGATACAATTTATATAGGTTCTAAATATTTCATACATTTACAAAATGTAAAACCTTTTTTTACATTTTTACCTCTTCATTGACATATTCTGGCGCTAATAACTTTTTTAACTTCAGTGTATAGAGCTGTGTGTGGTGTGATTTTTTTCAAGTGTTCAATCCCACAAGTTTGAGGACTTACAGCCTTTCATTACCGTATATACTCGAGTATAAGCCGACCCGAGAGTAAAGCCGAGACCCCTAATTTACCAACAAAAACTGGGAAAAAACTACTGACTCGAGTTTAAAGCCGAGGGTGGGAAATGCCTTGGTCAAAACCCCCCAGTAGTATACCAGCCTGCAGCCCCAGTGTATACAACCTGCCAGCCCACAGTAGTATACCAGCCCCCCTGTTAGTATGACAGACAGCCCCACTGTAGTAACAGCAAGCCCCTAGTAGAACAGCAGCCCCCATGTAGTATACAGCAAGCCTAGTAGTATACAGCAAGCCACCAATAGGAGTATACAGCAGGCCCCTAGTAGTATACAGGCGCCCTAGTAGTATACAGCAGCCCTAGAAGATACTCGCAGCCCCCTGTAGTATACAGCAGCCCCCAGTAGTATACAGGAGCCCCATGTGTCTACAGCAGCCCTAGTAGTATACAGCCTGCACTAGTAGTATACAGCCTGTCCATAGTAGATACAGGCCTGCCCCTAGTAGTATACAGCCTGGCCCCACGGCCCTTAAAAAATAAACTTAAAAATCACCTCCGATGTCAGCGCTGCTCTCCGATGTCGGCGCGCGACTACGATGTCCCTGATGTCAGCGCGTCCCGTCTTCTTTCTTCTCGCGGCACTCTTCACTCTTCCCGCGCCCATGTTTTCTTTTAGGCAGGCGCTTACTATGACGCGGCCGCGTGCTGACGATCATAGTATGCGCAGCCATGAAGAAAACATGGCGCGGTCGATGATAGAGAGAAAGAAGAGAGAAGAGGAGCCGCGAGAGAAGAAAGAAGACGAGACGCGCAAATCGGGGACATCGGTTATGTCGCGCCGACATCGGGGAGCCGTGCGACATCGGAGGGTGAGTATTAATTTTTTTTTTAAGTGGGTCATTTTTTGGGGTCTAGACTCGTGTTAAGCCGAGGGGACGTTTTTTCAGCACATTTTTTTGTGCTGAAAAACTCGGCTTATACACGAGTATATACGGTACTTGATTTTGCACAAAATTGCAAACAAATAGACTTTGGGAACTATTTTTTGTTTACGGGTATTATATTTAAAGTAATACATCCATTTACAGCTATGTTACATTAAAGTTGTACTTCTGTATATACGCCGCCTCATCCCCAATAATACACTAACATACAGCCGCCAACCCCCAGTAATACATCTATGTACAGCCGCCTCACACCCCAGCAATACTTCTACATACAGCTGCCAACCCCCAGTAATACATCTATATATTCAGCCACCAACCCCTCCAGTATTACATCTATGTACAGCCGCAAACACCCACAGTAATATCTATACAAGTCGCAACTCCTACAGCATACATCCATACAGCCGCCAACCCCCAGTAATACATCTATGTACAGCCGCCTCACACCCCAGCAATACTTCTACATACAGCTGCCAACCCCAGTAAATACATCTATATATCAGCCACCAACCCCTCCAGTAACATCTGTACAGCCGCAAACCACCCACGTAAATATCTATAACTCAGTCGCCAAACTCCTACAGTAATAAATCTACATCAGCCACCACAACCCCAGCAATACATCTATAAACAGCCGCAAACCCCTCCAGTATAATACATCTACTTACAGCGCAAATACTACAGTAAACTCAAATAACTGTATACAGCGCCCAACCCCAATTAATACATCTATATACAGCCGCCAACCCCCGCAGTAATACATCAACATACAGCCGCCAACCCTTCAATAATACACCTATATACAGTGCGACGCCAATACTACATCTAATACAGCATAGTCGCAAAAGCCATGTAATACATATATATACAGCACCAACCTCTCCAGTAATACATCATATACACAGCTAGCAACCCAAATAAGACCCTCATGTAACCAACTTATATAAGTCGCCAACACCCCCAGTAATACACCCACATACAGCTCCCCAGTAATTATATACACCTGCTCTACCTCCAGTACAACACCCCTTACCCAGTACACTCATACCCTGACCAGAAAAAGAACCTCTTGCCCAGTGCAACATGTAAATGCTCACCAGCCTCCTCATCTTCTCTCATGAGTCTGCATACCGGCACAGGCGCACAGTGTGTGATGTCACACAAGCCGCATGTGTCACGCCGCAGAGTCCTGTACGCTCTCCTGATAGGGTAAACAGTAGTTACCAGCTAGTTCCAGACATATAGTGGGCATACAAACTGCGAGAATCTCTTGCACTTGGTGGGGGCCACTTAAGTTAAAGTGGTGTGGGCTCCAGGGCCCACACCCTAGGTGCACACCCTTTATCTGGCCATGTTTATATCAGTTCTAGGGAAAGGGAGTGATTTGAATTATTTGTTTTTTATTTCATGTTTTTAAATTTTTTTTTTCTTTTTCGACTCCCATACTTTAATCCTAGATTGTCTGATGGATCATACATAGATTGCCATAACACAGTATGGCACTATATGGTGATTTTTCACATTACCTATTACAATTTGTTCACATCACACATTGTAAAAGATGCCTAAATCAGACGTTTTGTAAGACCCAAAGGCTGTCATGTTAACAAACTGCTGCTCCCAATGAGTCACGGGGAGCAACAATCTAAGCCAATATGGTGGGGCTTTTCAATGCCACCAGCAGCCATGAGGCCTCTCCAAACACCTGCAACCACTGTGCGGCACTCAGCAATTTCCATCAGCTCCATAGAGATAATGGAGAGAACGGTTCATGTGCGGCCGTCTGCTCATAGCTGACGGAGCGATGAGGGCTGACGGAGGTAGTGGGGACACCCCATGGGACCCTCGTTTTCGTGATTGTGGATAGGGTCTAACTTTTGTTGTGGGAAAACCCCTTAACTTCTAAGCCTGAGACTGCTCCAAATCTTTCTACCACTTCCACCTTCTTGCTACTTTGCACTCCAATCTTGCAAAAATAAGGGATATCTTGCAGCTGTCGTTTCCACAGTCTGAAAATACAACACCTTTCTTTCACACCTCTTTTTTACACTTTTAAGTACAGTATTTTTCAGACATAAGGCGCACTGGAGCATAAGGCGCACCATCCATAAATGCCTGCTATATGTCTAGGGTCATATATAAGGCGCACAGGACTATAAGGCGCACTGATTATAAGGATGTATGACCAGCAGGTGGCGACCTGTGCACAGTTCAAGGCAGTGTTGTCTGTAAGTACGGTTCATATATAGGCGCACTGGACTATAAGGGCACCTTGATCCTGAGAAATCTAAGGATTTTTTGTGAGCCTTTAGTCCGAAAAAAATATAGTAGATAAGGAAAGTTGGGAGAAGAGAATAAGTGTTGTGTTTAGCATACAGTGAGGAATAAAGCAGGAGGTTAGAGTAGGGCAGGGGTGTGTTGCTAGGGTGGTAAAAGATCTGGGGCACAGGGCCCCAATGCATGTGTATCACACTTTAACCCACTCCCAAATTTGAGTAATAGTTATGGTGGCGGAGGTGTGTGTTCCCGCAAAATGCAGTACTATTACGTCAAACTTCTGGCCCCGGCTCCTGAACGGAGCCGGGGCCAGAAGCTGCGGGTGTCGGCTATATTATAGCTGACACCCGCCTCTAAATCCGCGATCGGAGATTTCTGCGATCGCCGGTGTGTTAACCCCTAACACGCGCGGTCGCGCTGACCGCGTCGTGTCAGGGGCATTTCGCAAGAATCGGACCCCCGCGGCGCTTACCGGGGGTGTCTGTGGTTCTGATCTCCTCCGTGAGCCGGGTCCTGCCTTTGACAAGCATGCGCAGCATGCTCAGTGTGTTACATTACACAGTGTAATAAATCTGTATTACACGTGTAATGTGAAGAATAGCTTGAACAAGCGATCAGGGGATCGCTGTTCAAGCTTACCTGTAAAAGTGATAAAAAACTGTTAAAAACATTTAATAAAAAAACATTTTTAATAAAAAGAATTACGTATATTCCGCGTATAAGACGACTGTGTATAAGACGACCCCCCTACTTTCCTGTTTAAATATAGAGTTTAAGATAAATTCGCGTATTAAGACTACCCCTTTTCCAACGCATACAAAAAACACGGTAAAAATGTAAAATAAAACAGATTGAATTTAACATGGTCCTTTTTTAATTTAAATTCTTATGACATGCAGGGTATATAGCAGGAAAACTGTTGCCCATAAACATAAGGCTAACAACAACAACATTACCATCATCCATTTTACTGTAAATGTTACCATACTGTACCTTAAATTTTTATTTTATTAAATGTTCCATGCCATGTACTCAGAGAAGCGGGAAAAAAAAATTCCAAATGCAGTGAAAATGGTGAAAAACGCATTTCACCATTTTCTTGTGGGCTTGGATATACGTCTTTCACTGAGCGCCCCAAATGACATGTCTACTTTATTCTTTGGGTCGGTACGATTAGAGGATACCAAAATTTGTATAGTTTTATATGTTTTTCAACATTACAAAATGAAAACCTCCGTACAAAAATGATTTTTTTTTGATTTTGCCAAATTCTGGCGCTAACTTACTTTTATACTTGGTGTACGGAGCTGTGAGTGTGTCATTTTTTGCAAAATTGATAATATTTTCAATGATATCATTTTTAGTATGTACGATTTCTTTGATCACTTTTTATAGATTTTATTATTTTTCAAAATGGCAAAAAGTGATTTCAACTTTGGGCGCTATTTTCTGTTACGGGGTTTAAACGCATTGAAAAAACCGTTATCCATTTTGATAGATCGGGCATTTCGGAAGCGTCGATACCTGATGGTTATGATTGTCAGTTCTAGGGAAAGGGGGTTGATTTGACATTTAGGTTTTTTTATTATAATTTTTTTTTTTAACTTTTTTAAATTTTTATTTATACTATTTTTCAGACTCCCTAGGGTACTTTAACCCTAGGTTGTCTGATCGATCCTACCATATACTGCCATACTACAGTATGGCAGTATATGGGGATTTTCCTCATTCATTACAATGTGCTATCAGCACATTGTAATGAAGGGGTTAAAACGAAATAGCCTCGGGTCTTCGGAAGACCCGAGGCTACCATGGAGACGGATCGCCGCCCCCGATGACGTCACGGGGAGCGGCGATCCCAGGTAAGATGGCGGCGCCGCTATCTTTTTGAGGCTGCCGGCAAAGCTGCAAAGACTGCCGGCAATATGCAGCAAAGACTTACCGGCTATGGAGAGGGCTCAGCCCGTGAGCCCTCTCCATGCAGCGCGACCCGACCGCCGCCGTGAATACACGGCGGGCGGTCGGGATTACCGGCGTATAAGACGACCCCAGAGAAGACAGAAGATTTTTCTGTCTTCAAAAGTCGTCTTATACGCCGGAATATACGGTAAATAAAGTTAAAGTCCCCTAAACACAAACATTCCCTATACACATGCAATAAAGTGAAAAAAAACACAAAATCACCAAAACCCCCCACATATTTGGTAATGTCGCGCCTGTAACAATCCGTACAATAACTCAGAAACATTATTGGGCCCGCTCGGTGAACAAAAAATCTCTTCACAAAAAGTGATCAAAAAAAGTTATGTGCACCAAAATGGTACCAATTGAAAGGACAACTCAACACATAAAAAATAAGCCCTAAACCAGCTCTGGCAAAAAAAAATATTAACCCCTTAACGCTCTGCGCCGTAGCTCTACGGCGCAGAGGTATAAGGGATGTATGAAGTGGGCTCACGGGCTGAGTCCTCTCCATACAAAGGTGGGGGTTTTCGCATTTTGCAGGCGCCACCATCTTTAATGCGAGCGCCGTGCCCCCGAACGTCATCGGGGGGCGGCGATCGGTTGCCATGGTAGCCTCGTGTCTTCTTTTGACACAAGGCTACATGGCTTCTGCAGATTCGTTACAATGAGCCAGTGAATGTGCTGCAAAAATGCCATATATTGCAATACAGAAGTATTGCAGTATATGGTAGGAGTGATCTGACCATCTAGGGTTAATGTACCCTAGATGGTCTAAAAAATAGTGGAAAAAATAAAAAAGTTTAAAAAAAAAAAAAAAAAAAAAATATTCAAATCCCCCCGCTTTCCCTAGAACGGATATAAAACATAATAAACAGTAAAAATCACAAACATATTAGGTATCGCCGCGTCCCAAAATGCCCGATCTATCAAAATATAAAAACGGTTACGGCCGGCGGTGATCTCCAAGGCGGGAAATGCGACTTTTACACCTTTTTACATCACATAAAAAATGAAATAAAAAATGATCAAAATGTCGCACAGACCTCAAAATGATAGCAATGGAAACATCGCCTCTTTTCGCAAAAAATGACACCTCACACATCTCCGTGCACCAAAGTATGAAAAAGTTATTAGCGTCAGAAGATGGCAAAAAAATTTTTTTCTTTTTTGTTCACATTCGTTTAATTTTTGAAAATGTATTAAAACACAATAAAACCTATATAAATTTGGTATCACCGCGATCGCACCGAACCAAAGAATAAAGCTGAGGTGTTATTTTGAGTGCACAGTCAAAGTCGAAAAAACTGAGCCCACAAGACACGTGCGTTTTTTTTTTCAATTTTTCCACATTTGGAAATTTTTCAGCTTCGCAGTACACGGCATGTTAAAATAAATAACATTACGGGAAAGTAAAATTTGTTACACACAAAATAAGCCCTCACACAGGTCTGTACACGTAAAAATGAAAAAGTGGATTTTTGAAGTTGGAGAGTAAGAAATGAGCGGAAAAACCCTGCGTCCTTAAGGGGTTAAAGTTAGTTCTCCGAAAAGATGCAAAAACAAATGAGATTTCCTCTATATTAGTTTTTTTTCCAGTAAAATTGTAAAAATAAATGAAAAACTATATAAATGAGGTATCACCATAATCGTAGTGACCTATAGAATAAAGATAATATAGTATTTTTAGTGTACGGTGTACGACCCCCAAAAAATACAAAAAGAAAGGAAACCAAAATTGACAATTTTCTTTTCACCCATACATTCAAGAGTTAATAAAATCTCATCAATAAGCTAATGACCCACTAAAATGAAGTATTTGTAAAATGCATCTCATTTCACAAAAAATAAGCCCTTATATGTCCAAAAAAATAAAGATTGTATAGCCAATAAAAATTGACAATGCATAATCTGCTCTGAATGGCGCAGCTCCCCCCTCCATGCCCCGGCGTGTGCCCATACAGCAGTCACCACCACATATGGGGTATTGTTATACGCGGAAGAGATTGGGTATCAAATTTTGTGGAGCGTTTTGGTATTTTATCCACTGAGAATTTGTAAATTTTTTGAAAAACACATTAATTTAGCCCAAAAAATGTACTTTCAAAATTGTGTCCGATTTTGTTTTAACCCTTGTAAAACAATTAAAGGGTTAAAAAACTTCATAAAAGTTGTTTTACATACATTGAGGGGTGTAGTTTCTATAATGGGGTAATTTATGGGGTTTTACTTTTATTTAGGCCTCTCAAAGTGACTTGAAACCTGAGCAGGTCCCTCAATAGCAGGATTTTGCATTTTTTATGAAAATGTGAAAAATCGCACCTAACGTTCAAAGGCCCATAACATCCAAAAATATACAAACAAAAATAAGAGAATGCCTAAAAAACCATGTCCACATAAATTAGACATTCGGTTAATGTTAGTTATTAAGTTTTTTTGCTGTTATGACTGTGTGGAAAAAGTAGAACATTTTGAAGTTCAAAAATCGAGAATTTTTCCAAATTTTCACCAAATATCTGATTTTCTCATAAATAAATGCAAAACATACCACCAAAATTTTTCAACTAACATGAAGTACAATGTGTCACGAGAAAACTATTTTAAAATCACTCGGATATGTTAAAGCGTTTCAAAGTTATAACCATTTATAGTGACACAGGGCAGATTTGAAAAAATGGGCCGTGTCAGGAAGGTGAAAAGTGGCTTTGGCGTTAAGGGGTTAAGTAATGCCCCCTCCTGTACATAACCCCTCACATTTGGTTGTGCCAATAACAAATTTACTTAGGGTATATACAGCTACAGACACACAGGAGAAATCCCTACTTGTTACATCCAGTGCCTGCAGGTCCTCTATCTTCTCCATTAGGCCCTGCATCACCACAGCTTATGTTCCTCATTGTCCCTAGATCTTGGTTATCCTGCTGCTGCCCCTAACAATCTCCCCCAAATACTGTAAGACTGCGTTCACACGTTTTGCTTGCATTTAAACAAAACCAGGTGCTCGTCACCCATCACATGTATTTCACTGGAAAACCAAGGCCTGTGCCTAATGTCATGTGTGTGTGTCCCTCAGTAATGTGCCCTAAACAGCCCCCCAGTAGTGTCCCCCACACTGTCCCCCAGTAATGTCCACCACACAGCCCCCCCCAGAAATATGCCCCACACAGCCCCCCAGTAAGTAATGTGCCCAGACAGCCCTCCAGTAGGTAATGTGCCCACACAGCCCCCCAGTAAGTAATGTGCCCACACAGCCCCCCAGTAAGTAATGTGCCCACGCAGCCCTTAGTAAGTAATGTACCCACACAGGCCCACATGTTCTCCCCCTTCCCTTTGCTGCTATTATGTTTCCTCCTCACCTCACTCCTGCAGGTCTGTGCATTACTTTCCCCTGCCGGTCATGTGATCATGACATCATCTCAGGTCCTACAGCCTAGAGAGGCTAGGACCTGCTGGGGAAAGTAATGCACACGTTCTCATCACGATCTGGGTTCTGAGGACACAATTTTTATTTATAGAAAATAAGCTACATTTCCTAATAAAGTACATTACAAAAATGTCAGTCTTGCTAAATGGAGCAGTTTGCTAAAGCCTTTGTGAATCATTGGATATATACCAAGTGAATAAAAACCTACAGGGATAAACTTATTTGTGATCCTATTTTAATCCAAGGTAGAGCCATTGACCAGGTCCATACCTATAAGTATCTAGGTGTCGTAATCCATGATAAGCTACAATGGACGGCGAACAGCGACGGGACAGTCAAGAAAGCCTTCCCCAGACTGTGCTTCCTCAGGAAACTTAAATTTAACGTTCAACATCTGTAACAAAATCCTAAAGATGTTTTACAAGCATTATATGCCACGTCATTGTCTGCTGGGAAAAGTCAATTTAAAAAAAAGGACTGTAGTAGGGTAGCCAAAATCCCCATAAGGTCACAAAGAAATGTATGCAATAGCTTGAGCCCAATCAACAGCATTTGGCAGGTTAGGAGTAGCAGCAAGTTTATTTCCATTACAGGAAACGAATTTCACCCATTGCACCAAGTATTACTCCAACAGAGAAGTGACTGATGTAGGCAAATCAGCTGCCGAACTACAAGGTTTCGAAACTCCTTCATATGGAGAGCCATCAATTTCTACAATAAATGCACTCAAAGAGCAACCAAACCAACTTAATAACCCCCACTTGCCCCCTCCAATAAAAGTCAACCCCCAGACCATATTGTACCCCTATTTCCTGTGTTACCGCTGTGTTCCTGACTATGTCTATGATTTTTCTTTTGTGTACTCTAAATGCTGGAGCCATATACAGGCGGTCCCCTACTTAAGGACACCCGACTTACAGACAACCCATAGTTACAGACAGACCCCTCTCACCTCTGGTGAAGCTCTCTGGATGCTCTACTATAGTCCCTGACTGCAATGATCAGCTGTAAAGTGTCTCTAATGAAGCTTTATTGATCCTAATTTTTTTTGTCTGGATCTACAATTATAAAGTATACAGTTTCGACATACAAATTCAACTTAAGAACAAACCTCCGGACCCTATCTTGTACGTAACCTGGGGACTGCCTGTATACCACAATTTCCTCTGAGATTAATAAAGCTTTATTGCATTGTATTGTATAATGGAATATCAGCTCCTTGCTAGGTTAATATCATGGAACGTTGCTTATTTGTGTTTTAGGCTTCAGGATTTAGTACACAGTGGAACAGAATGTCAGGATTATTTTCCTTCTGATGGAACGTATTCCGGATGCAAGTTCAGATTTGAGTACATGCTGAAGGATTCTAAGCAACTAATGTTTGCAGTAACAGATGCATCATACACTGCAAAACCTTTCTTGTATTTTGCAAAAGCCAACGACATAGGTAAGTGAAATGAAGGACAGTTCTCCTTGGATACTACCACCTCTGCTGTAGTGATTGCGCCAAGAAAAACATTGTTTACACATATGAAATTCTGGGACTTGCTGCATGTCACTTAACCGTCGGACATCTCAATAGGGGGGGTTGTAACCAAGGTCTGCTATCTTGTTTTTAAGCAATATCATGGCTATATTTATAGGAAATTATCTTCACAAATGTATTTTTAATAACATACAATTAAAGAAATGTATATGCATGGTCCTGCATGAAAATTCCTGGCTGACTGAGAGATGAATGAAAGGAAGGAACCACGTGTAGTTGAAGAAGGTTCTAATACACACTTGCATTCACTCTGCCATGTAGCTGTACGAGATGTCCCACTACTGCTGCAGAAAACATTCCTCAAACTACAACATTTCCTCCACCACTTTACACTGACTTCTTTGGGTTCAGTTTTTCCCCAGTTTGTTTATGAACATTATGGGGCTCATTTACTAAGAAGAAGATGAACCCTGTCGGTCCTGAGCGGTGAAGCGACACATGCAGGATATCAGGCGCATGATCTTAGTGAATCACGGCACAGTGTATTATTGTCGGACAATTCGGTGAACTCCAGCGGTCGGCTAAGTTAATGTGCCCCAATGTTTTCTATCAGACCCCAAAAAATGAAACTTGTTTTCATCCCTAAAGTGAACTGTGGACCATTTTTCCTCTGTTCACACACCATGCTTCTCAGCAAAGTCTAGCCTTTTGATTCTTTTTGCTTATAAGAAGCTTTTGTCTCTGCAGAGTGGGCTTTCAGTCCAAATACTTTTAAATGCTGGAATACTGTATGATGAGACAGATCCTTACCCTGTTCAGTGTGAACTGTCGAGCAATTCCAGCTGCAGTGTTCAAACGATTACCCATGGAGATTCCCTGAATTGTCCTGTCCTCTCTTGACTTTGTCTTTTGGAGGCAACCAGCCTTCGTGGGGGACTTGCATGAATTTGTGATG
This sequence comes from Engystomops pustulosus, assembly GCA_019512145.1. Classification (NCBI taxonomy): domain Eukaryota; kingdom Metazoa; phylum Chordata; class Amphibia; order Anura; family Leptodactylidae; genus Engystomops; species Engystomops pustulosus. The sequence goes on along the minus strand of CM033650.1, from coordinate 21,613,250 downwards.
TTGTAAAGATGCCATATTCTAGAAATCACAGACTTGGAACAACCAACTTCTCTTGCTTGTTAGGGTCACCCATTTGGTCTTTTGGAAAACCTGCTGCCAGAGGGTATTAGTCACTTTACGGTGCCCAAATTATGTTACTACAGATCAGCTCATAGGTAGGGATGTTTGGCTTTGAACCTATAATAGGCACATTTCAATAATATGAATTAACTGGAAAAAAAACCCTTTACTTGAAGATAGACTCATGTAATTTTTGATTAATAAAATTTTGTAGCATTTAAGGTTCAGTTGAGAATCGGGTTTCAGTGTAGCAACTGTAATAGCATTAGCATTATGGCCCATGTCACTAATTTTACACTATTTGTGCCTCTCAGTGCTATCCATGCCCAAAATCAACACAATTGCACACTACAGTATGTACCAAATAGCTTATGTTTGGCAGGTGCTCACAGTGATACACTGTAGTCTGCAATAAGACATCAGTCAAAATGTATTACCATAGTGATAACTGTTCAATGTATGCCCCAATCCAGGTGATGGATAACACTTGCGCTCTGTATGGCCCGGAGCTAAGTATCCACAATTCCATGACAATTTATAACATTTTATCTCCCTGCTTTAAGTTTCTTTAGAACATTTAAATAGCAACTTTAATGGTAACTTTAGTCAACTGCCTAATTTGTTTTTACTCAAATTTTTTCCCATTGTTATACAACAGGGGCACATGAAGGATGAGGGTTAGAAGATAACCGTAACTCCCTTCGGGAGTTATTCACTACTTTACAGGATATTTTACAGGAAGCTGCCATTAGGGGGAGCTGAAGGCATATTTATTTTTTAGCTTTCATTGACTCCTTAGTTTATAACACGTGGAACCTGTCACTAGTTTTTACTTTTCTGAACTACTAGCCCCCACAGGTAGCGTATGAAATGAATTTTAGAACTCCCTTTCTTATATGAAATCTCACTCCCTTCTTTATAAAAAAAAAAACACTTCCCCAAGAACATTCTTTTAAAATGACACCAAAAGCATTGAACTACTATAGAACTGAAGATAGTGAATCTGAAGTGGTACTCCTCCATTTAACTTATAAAATTGACTCATCTCAGGCAAAAAATGACTATTCTCATCTTATTTGCATATGGTTTCGGAGGAGATGATTTATAGGTGAACGGGTGAGATTTAATTTAAAGGGGTTGTCCGACTGTTATAAAGATTTATTAGCCGGGCTGGGGAGGGCTTTATAAAAAAAATAAAGCTGTGCTTACTGTACCTGCTCCGGCTTTCCTGGTGTCCCGTGCTGCTTTCCATCGGAGCCATGTTCCTGTTTGTTTACAGGGGCACAGAAGCTCTGCTCCGACAACTTCCAGGCAGCCTGTTACACCAACCCCTCGTACATTGATGTAACAGGCCATCCGGAAGTTGTCTGTTGTAATTTACGTATTGTACAGCAGAATATTTTTTTTTGACAGTATAATAAGTGCAATGTTATTGTAGTGTTATGGTAGTGTTAGGCTGTTTCACCTGGATGGAGATGGGAAGGGTGAGCGCTGTCCGCCACGGTTTAGTGAGACACTGTGGCCCAGATAAAAGACAGATAAAATGTGCACTAAAAGGGATGTGTTAGGGCTTATTCAGAATTTGCAACACATTTATTACTGACGTGTGCCACAATTCTGTAGCATGAACAAAGTGCACCAAAGTAATACTGCACACTTCCAGATCAAGAGCAGGGGCGCCAGATTCATGATGACCGGGCGCCAGTTTTGATGAATCTGCCGCACTCTGCACACTCCACAGGCAAACTGCACATAGTACAGACTGCACTGGTTTTGATAAATGTGCATCAGTGAACATAATTTATCGCTAAAGGGAGCCTGAGTTAGCCAAAATTTGTTTGGTTTCCCACCCATTGAATAATGATGGCCTATCTTTCAAATATTGCCATCAACAGGTGGTAGCTGTAGAAGTAAAGAAAATGGGTAAATTACAGGGCCAGATTATTGGGTGGGCTCCTGGGGCACTCATGCGGCAGCAACGCTGCTCGCAGAGACAGATTAGCTCACAGCTGACGCAGAGGAGGTGCCGCAACACGCTAAACTCTGACATCTCTGCTGGTGACTCTAGGAGCAATGCACTCCCAGGCTCACATGACTAGGGGATAGTGAACAGGAGGCCCAGCCCCCCCCCCCAGTGACATCACACTCACAGGGTCACATGACTAGTGAATAGTGAGCAGGAGGCCCAGCCCCCCAGTGACATCACACTCCCAGGGTCACATGACTTGTGGATAGTGAGCAGGAGGCCCAGCCCCCCCCCAGTGACATCACACTTACTGGGTCACATGACTAGTGGATAGTGAGCAGGAGGCCCAGCCCCCCAGTGACATCACACTCCCAGGGTCACATGACTAGTGGATAGTGAGCAGGAGGCCCAGCCCCCCAGTGACATCACACTCACAGGGTCACATGACTAGTGGATAGTTAGGAGTATTCTGCAGTGCATAAACTTTTAATAACTTTGCGAAAACCATTGAATCTGATACTGGAATTAGTAAATGTGCTATTTTCTTCAAGAATAAGTGATTGCTATGTGTGGAGGTACTTACTACAATATTATTATAACACACAATTATGTCCTGTGAAGAAATAAATCCATAAACCCAACAAATTAGATCTGAGGTCAGTTTTTGAAGTCTGCAAATGGCTCTCAGTTGTATATATTAAAGTTCACTTTTTTTACAGTGAAGTTCAGAAGTCCAGTTATCACCCACGTACAAGTTAATGCTACAAATGTGTATATCAACTGGACCATGTCTCCGCATCACATGGCCTCATCTTTGCCGCATGGCTTCATATTCGAGGTCCATGATGGATGGAATGAACCAAAGCAGGTAACTCTCTTTATCTTTATCAAAAACTTTTATTTAGACAACATAATCAACTGACCAAACAGTCCAAGATCGTTCATGATGAGGACATACCTTCGCCCAGATACAATTCTATAAGCACACCTAACATCAGATGCTTAGCTAGGGGATGAGCATAGGGGGTCCCCAACCAAGGTATACAAATATTACCAGCATGTCTATATAGTGGTAGTTACTAGTTCTCTTCAGACCCCCTTATTATTAAGGTATAAATGCATAGAAGAACGCTTCCAGGACCCTCGAAGGTCCTCCAAAGGTCCTCACACTGAAGAACTGAAAGCAAACAAAGTGACCCCCCTTCCCCGAAAAACTTGTAGGCAGTAAATATCAAACCATAAAAACTAATTAGACTTGTGGGGGTCCAAAGGTTTTTTATACAGCCCAGGGCCCCTGGTATTCTTAATCTACCCCCTTCGTACCCCTTTGCTACCACTTGAAATGAATGTAGGGGTTATTAGTAAACTCTTCCTTTTTAATGCTACTTGGAAAATTAAAATTGACAAAACAATTGACATTAAAAATGTTATCTGTTTTATTAATTTATTTTTGTATGGAATATGTTACTTGTAGATCTACAATGCCCTGTATACCAGCATCCCTTACACTGGTAACACATTGAGAATAAAAGTGCGGGTAAAGTTTTCACCCTCTGAAAAAAGCAATATATTTTGGAGCGACTGGAGTAAGGAAAGTATTGTTGAAGGTAAAGTATTTAGAAACAAAAAGGCGAATGGTCCTCTTGTTAGTATTTCTACTTACTCACTATCTACCTGTCTGTACTTTTCAGGGAAAGACATAACTACAACATCCATATTATTGCTCATCCTAATTCCAGCCGTCGTTATCATCCTTGCAGTCTTACTGCTTGTCTACCTAAAAAGGTAAACTTTTTTTTTTTTCTGTGTACAGGTGTATACTAGTGTCAAGACACCGGACCTGTTCGTTAACTAAATTTGTATACTTAATCTTATGCAAAAGTAGTGTTTGCTTACTGATAGGGAACCGAGGAGCTTTGTGCATTAGTAAAAGCTATGAGACATCGTTTATCTGGGCAAGTCCAGATGTCGCTCCTAATGACTGTCTGAATAGAAAAAGCTGCATCACAGAAATTGTTCCAAGCACCCCCAGTACAACCAATATGCACATTGGGTGCTTTTGGCATAAGGCTTCATCAGGGGCATTAGGGGGGCAGGGTTTGACTGTTACCATTGATTAACCACTTAACGCATTATGATTGTATGTCAATAGGTGCGTGTCGGGTGCCGGTGCATGGAGAGGGCTCATGGGCTGAGCCCTCTCCATAGCCGGTAAATCTTTGCTGCATATTGCAGTACTAAGTACTAGATACTAAAGTAAGCAAATCCTATGTTACAACAGATGTAGCAGTGTTACACTGCTAGCTTTATCAGAACCCTCCAATAAAGCCAGCAGACATTGCCGCGTTGTACAATAGGAACGCCGGACCGCGCTCCAAGAAGACCCGAGGCTTTGATGTCGATGGATTGCAGCTCCCCGATGACGTCACGTCACGCCCATGCACTGCCATCTTTTTGAAGCGTTGCCAGCAATATATTGCAGAGGGCTTAGCCCGTGAGCCCTCTCCATGCATCGGGACCCCACGCATGCCGTACTACTACAACGCTTGTCGGTAAGGGGTTAGGACCAAACTTCACATGTATCATTAAGGAAAAACCACTATGATACATCTGCCCAGCAGAAAAGCCAAGAAAAGTTCCAAAAAACAGACAGACAAAGCCAGACTTAGGATACATGTGCCCCATTGAGTGTTATCAGGCACAGTGGGGGACATTTACTTACAGTGTCGGTGTCTGCATTGGCTTTGTTACCGACCTGCTCTCGGTAAGAAGACACACATTTAATATTGTGGAGCTGTGCAGAGACATTTCTGGCGCCGAGACTATTTTCTGTCCCTGGGACCAAAATCTGTCCCGAGCACCAGAAATGTGTCCAACAGTCCCTGCTAGACCAGTTTTCTTTTGGTCTACTTTCCGTCAGTTTACACCGCCCAAAAAGGGCTGCGACACATAGTAATTGTGTCTGAGTTTCCACTCCGCCAAAGCCACGCCCCTTTTCGGAGAAGAGTCGGAGCAGACGGAAAAAGGCATTTTTTCTGTCCCCGACAGCTAATAAATAGGTCGGAGAGCAGAACATGTGGTGAGAGCGCCACAAAAGTGGCGGAAACGCCATAGTAAATGTCCCCCAGTATATCCTGTTATTCTATTGCCATATAGACATCCTGAGCATTTTGAATATGTGTTGCATCTCTTGCTCATTTATGTCATCAATCTCTCTTGGTTATGTTTTTTTATGGACTATACCATGTGCTATATGTTGCCATGTGCCTTTTTTTATGGGTGACAGGTTCTCTTTAAGTAAATTTCTCCAAAGTCTCCAAAAGTCGCATTCAGTTAAGCTAATTTCTACACCTGGTCAGTGGAGGCTTAGATTTACTAAAAGTAGCAGGAGAAAGTATAACCTACACTGAGTGAACTGAGGATTGGATATTTAGGCCCCTTCCACATTAGCGTTTTTCACGCGTGAGTTCTGCGCGTACTTTTGACGCGCAGAACTTGCATTGCATTCTGTCCCATTGTTTTCAATGGGCCTTTCCTCATTTGCAAGTCTATGGAGACCCATCAAAAATGCATTGCACTCGCAAGCATTGCAAGTGCAATGCGTTTTAAATGGATGGGTTGCTAGGTGACATGAATAATTCCCCAGCTCGAGATCAAGCATTTAATTAAAAAAACACAGTGAAGAACAGTGAAGAATAGAATAAAAACAGTGAACACAGGATCCTTTAAGTGAAAAACACAGTAAAGAACACAATGAAGAATAGATTACAGATGTTCGGCACATCTGCTTACTTGTCGGGAGATACGCGCGGAACGGTGCGAACAAAATAGTATGTGAAGAACAATATATATGTGTGTAAAGAACACATTGCAGATGTTTCCATATATCTGCAATGTGTTCTTCACACACATATATTGTTCTTCACTGTGTTCTTTACTGTGTTTTTCACTTAAATGATCCTGTGTTCACTGTGTTCACTGTTTTTATTCTATTCTTCACTGTTCTTCACATCTGCTAACTTGTCGGGAGATAATATACGCGCGCGGAACAGTGAAGAATAGATTGTAGATGTTTGCATACATCTGCTAACTTATCAGAAGACATTCTTTTTCAATTAAATAAAACATTTTATTCCCGAACCATGGTCCCTTTGAAAAAGTCCCATTGACTTAAAAAACGCGCTTGAAAAACGCACCGAAAACGCAAAAAACCGCGAACAACACGCGCGTGAAAAACGCAAAAACGCTAATGACTCCAAGGAAAAATGGAACAAAAACGCAGCCAAAAACGTCAGTTTTTCACGCATTGCACCCTGACGTGAAATGCAACGCTAGTGTGGAAGGGGCCTTAAAATGTTCATGGATGCCGCCCTCACAGTTGACTGGCTCAACCATCCATCAATCAACCCACACCTGAAAAAACGCAGCTCAGAAGCAAAACATACACCAAGCCAAAGGAATCAACTCTGCAAGATTAACAATCTCAGAACTCCAAAGCCAGAATCCATTCAGAGGGTTCTGACAAATATTTGATATCCCAATAATAGAGGGGTACAGATCTAGTACTAGTGAGGTAAAGGACATAACAACCCACAATATCAATTTATTTTCTATAGAAGGATAGTATATTTTTGGATGTGGGACCTACACTACAATAAAGCAAAGGAAAAAAATGTGTTAATCTCTTTTAATTGTTTTTTTTTATACTAAAAGTTTGTAAATTTTGCTATTAAACCTATTTGCAGTGGGGGAAAGATATTAATTTTGACTGTAGATAGATATCTTGATGAATAGTTTATATGCCAATTGCGTTAATATCTACATTTTTTTTTGCAAATATGTTTGCAGAATTTATGTGTTTATTTTTGTAAATGTATTTGTCTTCCATCATTTCCACAGATTGAAGATTTTGATTTGCCCTCCAATACCAAACCCTGGAAAAATATTCCAGCATGATTTCAATGAGGTAAGTGTTATTGCACAATCCTAATCCAATGTCAATCATTGATCATAGTGGTCAGAAAATTGGAGCCATTGAAATTCACTACTCGTTCCACAAAAAACAAGTCCTCACTAGGCTTCTCAACTAGAAAAATATGTTATGTGTTATGTATCTTGTTATTCATGCCTCATGGAGAACGCTGCAAAATTTATGATATAAAAAGCTAATAATGCTTATGTTGTGTTTTTTGCATTTCTCCCCTAAAAGAGATAAGTAAATTTTAACCAAGCACCGTAACCCAAAATGGTGTCATTGAAATATACAACTTTCTTGCAAAACACAAGCCCCAGTTTGGCAACTTTGAGGGAAAAATTAAAAATGTATGGCAGTTGGCAAATAAAGATTTAGACATTATGGCCCAAAATAGACAAATGTGCATTTGTTTTTTTCATGAGACAACTTTCTCATACTCTTTACTCCACGGGATAGGGTCTAACTTGCTGACCAGTGGGAGTCTCAGTGATGAGAACCCCACAGATCACGAAAACGAGGGGTCCGATGGGGTCCCACGTACCTCCGTCAGACCCCTCGTAGCTCCGTCAGACTAATGGAGCAGACGGCCGCGCATTAACGTTCTGCTCCATTTATCTCTATGGAGCTGATAGAAATTGCTGAACGCCGCTCTCACCGCTCTCCGTCAGCTCTATAGAGATTAATGGAGCAGAACGGTCATGCGCGCCTGTCTGCTCCATCAGTCTGAGGAGCGACGAGGAGTCCGACTGGGGTACTTGGGACCCCATCGAACCACTCGTTTTCGTGATCTGAGGGGGTCTCATTAGAGGCCCCCACTGATCAGCAAGTTAGGCAAGATAGGGCCTTACTTTTGTTTGAGGGAAAACCCCTTTAAGGGGAACCTGTCACCAGTCTGACAATAATATATATCACCAAACAGTTTTTAAAAGTTCTACCATTTTTATTCCAAACAATAAATAAGATTATAGTTTATCTTGCTCTCTACCAACTTGTGTCCTTTTTCCCTGGGGCTCATTCAGCAAGAAGCAGATTCCCCCCTCCAGAAAACGCTTGTTATCCTGCACTTAAGAAAAAACCCTCCGTCCTCCCAGTCACTTCTTGCCCTTCCTCTTCTTCCCCTTCTCGCTCATTGTAGCAAGTGAATCTCAAATCACGCACTATCAGCACCTTCTCCTTCCAATAGCAGTGAAAATGGCCAGCGGACTCCACTGTATGTGCGCATGTCCAGAAGAAGGCAAGTGTAATATTTGCGAGAAGAGGAGAGACGAGGAGGGAGTAGGGAGGTGTTTTTATTAGAGTTCTGAATGACAATCGGTTTCAGGAGGAGAGGGAGCGGGGGATTCCATGCCAACTTGTGTGCTGGTTTCCCAGGCGTGTTCAGCACCAAGTAGAGTAAAATTCTTGTCTACCAATTGAGCTAAAAATTGCAAAACATTTACAAAAACTATTTGTGGACATACTGTTTATTGTCTGTGGGGACACAAGGGAGTGTAAAAAAAGGGTGACACTGAATTTGTCTCATAAATATAGGGTACAGTTACAATTGTCTGTGTGGGATGATATGTATGGAGGTCCTCAGAGGCTTCTCATGGACCGGCTTGGTTGTAAAGTGAAATGAAAGACATAGAAAAAACAATTACAAGCAGTCCCCGGGTTACGTACAAGATGGGTTCCATAGGTTTGTTCTTAAGTTGAATTTGTATGTAAGTCGAAACTGTATATTTTATAATTGTAGCTCCAGACAAAACATTTTTTTGCCCCAGTAACAATCGGAGTTTTCAAATTTTTTGATGTAATGGGACCAATGATTATCAATAAACCTTCTTTACAGTCACCTTACAGCTGATCATTGCAGTCTGGGACTATAGTAACATCCAGAGAGCTTCACCAGAGGTCAGAGGGATCAGTCTTTAATTAGGGGTCGTCTGGAATTCCGGTGTCCTTAAGTAGGGGACCACCTGTACCTTTTTATATTCTTTTTCTATGTATTTATTCCTTTAGTTTTGCAGTGCCACTATTTTCTTATACTTTAGTGGAAACATTTTTGAAAGTTTGCCAATTAAGTCTTTGCATCACCGTTTTCTGATATCTGTAACTTTTTATACTTTGGTGAAATTTTTTTGTGGGGACTCCCTGACATTTTCCTTGGTAATAAATTATGAAGTGTGTGAACTTTTGGTGAGTTTTAATCAAATGTATTATTTGTGACATTTTGGAAGTGATATTTTTCTTTCAGTGTTTACCATATGGGGCCATTATTATTAATTTTTTATTGTATAGGAATTTTAGGACTCTTAAATTTCTCTTATACATAATTCATAATATAATGAAACAACTATCACAAGTCCCATAATACTGTTTTTGTGTTCTCTTCACAGAATTGGCTAAAGAGCAGAAGATCCGGAAACGTCTGTAATAAACCAAAAGAGGAGGAAATCAGTCCAGTGTCTCTGCTCGTAGCTTAGAAGTGTATTCATGTATCATATTCTGAAATTTTTCAGCTCTTTATTCATTTGGCGAAGGGGAAAACTTTTCAATGTTTTCGTACTTTCGGTCAAACCAGAAACGTATTAGCCAAATGATAGTCCAATCACTCAGGAAAGAGAAGGTCACTTGTGAAAAGCATCTGTATAGAAAAATGGACAATGCCGGACCCGATAAATGGTGTTTCGAGTACCATATTGGTACCAGGCAGCCCTTGTGTGGATTTCAATGGTGGGTAGTGTAAATATTCCCATAGCCGTGTTCTTGTATATACTAAAATGGGTCAAACATAGCATTGGAACCACTGGTAGGTAGAAGAAATGGCCTTGATATCATGACAACAATTTACTGTCACTAACTGGCCAATCTTTTGGTTAATACCTACCAAGAATGGTCCGATAAAGGACAAGTAGGGACTTACTTGTAAGACTTGATTGGAAACTGTAGCACAAGTTGGGACCTGCAGACTGGTCCGAGAGGCCATTCTGACCTCATTCCTCTGTCTAAAGCCTCTGCAACAGGTGCATGAGCATTACAACTGGAGTGGGATCTGGCCTACTAAAGTATTTTAATACCATGTGGAATGGTAACATATTCTTACAGGAAAGAATGTGAAGACAAACCAGCGGAGGAAATGTCACCATGAACCCCGGTGATCAAATGGATGTTGCATTATTACATATCAAAGACTTGAAAACAATTTCAAGGCAGCAGTGGTCATCACTCTGTTCATCAAACGTTTCCTTAACATATTTCACAATCTCATGGATCATCTGGGGGATGTCCCTTAGACTCCCTACCACACAGCTTTCAGGACTTGAAGGATCTGCTGCTGCCGGCTTGCAGTGTGCTCCAGATATCACAGGACACTTTTCTAAAGAGCTTATAAACTCATTGGGGGAGATTTATCACTTTTTGAAGTAAAAAATGGGAAAAAAAAGTGTTTGCGACAGTATTGTGTCGTGGAGGGACTATGCCCTGTGTGACACAAAATTTTGCACCTAAAGCGGCATTCCGGTGCACAGTCGGAACGCACGCCACATTTACCATGCAGTGTCCGACAGAATTGTGTAGCAAGCCCCATGTTAAAGGTGCACCAAAAATTTGATGCACTATGTCGGGGCAGTGCAGGGGGCACCAGATTCATGAAGACCGTGCGCCATAATCCATAAATCTGGCAACCTCTGCACACTGCAGGGACAAACTGCACATAGTACAGACTGCACTGCTTTTTTATAAATGTAGGCTAAGGTCTTTTTGTATATATGTGGTGTTGTTTGAGCGCAGTTTTGTGACTTTCCGTTGCGTCTTATGCACATAGGACAGAGGACAAAGTCACTTTGACGCAGACCCTGCTTGTACACAATGGGGCACATTTACTTACCTGTCCGAGGAGTTCACCCAAAGTGGATTGTTCCGACGATAATGCACAGCTGCCGCGATTCACCAAGATCGTGCTCCCGATATCCTGCATGTGTCACTTCCCCACTCAGGACCGCCGGAGTTCGCCTTCTTCTTCCTGATGTATGCAAGTGCTTGATCTTGCGACACAATTTGAAAGTTAAATCCCGCGCTCAGTCCGAATCAGTCTGATCGTCCGACGGCCCGTCCCTCCGATTCCTGTCGCATGAAAGCCAACGCAGCTGCGCCACAATCCGATCACGTGCGACCTAATCCCCTGTTAAATACCTGTCCCAGCGGCGCAAATCCCGAAAAAGTCAGGAAGTCCAACAGAAATGCGATCCGCGGACCCTTAGTAAATAGGCCCCATTGCGTTGAAATTGCATAGCCAAGTTTTCTCAATAGGACTGAATTTACAGTATGTATTGCAGACTTTTTGTTTAGGTGCAAGTTTGGGTGTGAATTGACTCCAGCAACTGTCCCCAACACCCCACACAGCATAAGGACACTGCCAACAAATTCTGTTCCATAAAATGCGCCAGTGCACTCTGTATGTTATATATTGCCTGAATCTCTCTGCAAATCCTTGCCTTTCCGAATAATTTCCTGATACCACTCCCATGTCTTCATACAAATAGACTAGATGTGGCTGCATGGAAAGAGCCGAGATTTCAGCTACAAACTGTTATTTTTCTAAATGCTTCACCATTACAGGGTAAAAATTTGTTCAGTCTGGGATTCATAACATTCATAACAAGTCTGCATTTTTTTTGTTTTATGTTACCCCTTTAACGTCTTACAAAACAATAAATAAATCCCTATTATTTTACAACGTTTGCACCTCGTGCAGACTGCCCTGTATTGATATTATTACTGCAAGAAAATAATCCATGATGCGTAATCTGTCACAAATGCAGGATGTAGATACATCAGGCAGTGGTTTTTCTAATCTTCAAATTCCCAGCTTCAGCAGAAGGTTGTCCTGACCTTGAGAGCTTCAGTGACCGGTCATTATGTTGTTGCAGAGTTACTTGTGATGGGAACAGAGCAACAATAAAAGGCGGGACATTAAAGCAACTGCGGCTTAAGGATCAGACACAAATTCATGAAAACAAATGTCCTGTAGTTTATAGGAACAGAAGGGATCAGAAGACACAGACTCAGGGAAGATGCAAACAACGATCGGACATGGGCCATCCGGTTGTCTAAACAGATTGCACACATTGTACTAAATGCAATGCTACATGTTATTGTGATGGACGTGCGACCAATCCGTTAAGAAGTAGAGCTTGTTCTAGTTTGCCTCAAATATATTTGCAGAGATTAAACATAAGTCGTCTTTTGTTTACCATCAGCAGAACAGGGAACCGCCAGCCCCCTGATCTGCCCTATACAGAATGTTATGCTGCATAACATGCTGAAGATTAGTCTGCATTTTAATGGTGACAGGTTCCCTTAAAGGAAATCTACCATCAAATTCCATCATGATAATCCATGGACACTTACACATAGATCCAGGCACCGTGACTGTGGTAATCTTCTTATGTTTGTTATCCATGGCCTCTTTCCTTCTAAAATCAACATGTAAAATTATGCTAATGAGCCTGAAAGGCTGTGGGTGAATGACCAGAGCCCCTCAGTGCTGTAGCTTCACAGGCTGTAATTTTACAAGTTTATTTAAAAAGGAAGGAGGCCATGGATAATAAATATAAGATGATTACCATGAAAACTCAATTTTGACGGTAGATTTACTTTAAAATATACTTTTCAATGTAGTGCTCTTACCTTTACAGGGGTTCAAAACCACTAAACAACACCTAACAGTGGTAGATACTTTATGTAGCTCTTTAAGTACTTAAAATAGATTTATTAAAAACACTTTTTGTCATCCAATCATGTGCTCCTCTCAAAAACAAAGTTATATGATATATACAGTATATATGATATATATTGCTTCAGCTGCTTCAAAGCTAGTTGTATATTTGTAAAATTTAAAGGGAATCTGTCAATTAAACTAATCCACACTAACTAAACAGATCTTTAAAAACTGCTATTTTACAGCAGTACAACTATCCCTATATTGTTATAGCCCATGCCTGAAAAGCTCTAGAGTCCTTTTGTAAAGTTGACTCACCTTCTATGAATATTCTGGTTTTTATAGCTCATTTGTGCTTTCAGCATCCTGACTGACAAGTTCAGTGAATTAAGCTCTGCTACATCACTAGCAGGGGCCACAACAATATGGGACCTTTTCTAACTGTAAGACATTAAACAATACAACTACACCTTAATGTGCACTTAAAGAGGACCGGTCACCCAAAATTTTGGCACTAGGAGCTTCTTACTAAAATAAGCAGCTCCAAGTGCTTGAACAAACGCCGCAGTGTTAGAGTGATAAAGTTACCAGAGACCTCCAGTAACACTTTCTAACACTGCGGCGGGGCACAATGTACTCCTCGCTGCCTCTTCCCCGGACCGCGCCCTCATGAATGCCGGGGAAGAGGCAGCGCCTCGGAACGCCCCCTCATGAATAAGTCGGACAGTTTTGCGAGCGTTCCGATGATTACACGGTAACGCTATCACTCTAACACTGCGGCGTTTGTTCAAGCACTAGGACAGGTCCTCTTTAAGGAGTTACATTTACACTCTCTTATTAACCGCCAACCCCTGTAACATTCTCTTTCTAAAGAAGAACAACAAAGGTTGGCAGGGCGGATCTAGGGTTACCCAAATATTGGCCCTGTACTTTTCGGATTAAAGTAAATGTGCACATTTCAACACAACTTTATTTTCAAATCCAAAATATACAATTCCATATGTGCTTAAATGCATTCTACCTGCAGGAAGAGGTTCTTTTGAACACAGATTTATAATTATAGGTGAGGTTTATAGAAAAAAAGCTATTTCAAAAACAGCCAAAGCCCTGTTCACAGTTGAGATGGGGTTTTCCATTACCCTCTGTTTTAGGAGGGCTTAAGTAGTACTAAAAATGAAAGGTGAGAGGAAGAATTTCTGTACCCCTCCTGTTCCCATATGGAACGGCACCTTCTGATAATAAAAAAAGGATGCGGGCTGCTGCACTTGTTCCGCTATTAATAATGTAATGCATAACTGATCCTACCAAACACAGGTGTGAACTTGGTCTTACAATAGCTTGAAATAACATACTCTACTTACAGATCATACATTTCTCTGGTTTTACCCTTGGTCTCCTACTGGTCCCTACATAGGGATGTAACCACTATCTATAGCATTGGAAGAGGCCACATGCCCATGTCAGTAGGGAGCAGGATAAAACAGATTTTAAACATGGCCGTTATAGGACCTTAAGGATGAGGATGGAAAAGTAAGTAGAAAATTACTAAGGCTGACTTCAGATCAACATTGCCTGTTCCCATTCTGTTCTGTTATAGGAGCAAAGTGATGGAGACTAAATATTGATAAGGACCCAAGAGCTTCTGTTTTGTTCTGACTTGCATGTATCAAAGGTACCTGCTTCACTGAACATTGAAATCCATGATGACTAAAACCTCAGTTTGTATCAGTATTTCGTTTTCATTGTTCTGCTCTTATAACAATGATACAAGCAGTTTTGTAAGTAATTTTTCCTGGCTGTTCAACCCCATTAATGCTTCATGTAACTTATAAGCAACACAACAAAATAAAATATATAACAATTATCATCTTCTCATTCAACTCTGTAAAAAAAATAATTCAAATAGTTCATTGCACAAGGAAGCAGATTTTATGTTAAATTCTACTTCTGTTTTGCTAAATAAATAAAGACACACAAAAACATTCATCCGCTCTGCTCACTCCCGACAGCAGGCTGCTCGCTCTGCTCACTCCCGGCAGCGGACTGCTCTGCTCACTCCCGACAGCGGGCTGCTCGCTCTGCTCACTCCCGACAGCGGGCTGCTCGCTCTGCTCACTCCCGACAGCAGGCTGCTCGCTCTGCTCACTCCCGACAGCGGGCTGCTCGCTCTGCTCACTCCCGACAGCGGGCTGCTCGCTCTGACTCACTCCGACCGCCGGGCTGCGCGCTATGCCTCACTCCCCGGCAGGCGGACTGCTCTGCTCACTCCCGACAGCGGGCTGCTCGCTCTGCTCACTCCCAACAACGGGCTGCTCGCTCTGCTCACTCCCAACAGCGGACAGCACCGATTACTCCTGATAGTGGTATGCTATGTTCACTCCTGAAAGTGGACTTCTCTGCTCACATGGTGAAAACTTTCCCTGCAAACTTATGATGATGGTGGCTAACAACCCAAACTTTGTTGGGATATTACCTGATAAGTAAAGAATTCTTAAAGAGACTCTTTAAAAGAGCGATCTTGATTAAACATAATAAAGCCCCAATTCTCCGGATTCTTCCTCTATCTTCCGTATCTGAGTGCTTTACTGTAAATCAGGAATCCCAAGCTTCTGCGTTCTCATTTGACACAGTTCACAAAGCAATCTGTCATGATGCCTGTGTTTAAAGTTCAGCTGTCATAAGGTATAAACAAAAGTACGGGAATAGAATTTGTTCACTGTTTCCACTTGAGGTCCTGTTCCACTTGAGAAGACGATGGTTGAGTGTCTAGTAACGACACCAGACTGACTTCCTCTTTCTTGGGCTCGTTGTAGACGGGTTTTCCATACTGCAGCCACTGCTGTTAAAAAAGTAAAAGGAATAACCATTTTAATGGAAGAGAATATACCAATATAAATTTATATATTATATCTATAATAGTGGGTGCATAAAACATGTACAAAGCATACAAAGCAGGAAGAGGAAGTTGTTATTCATCTGTGGCCTTCCCTTTTCCCTCAAAAGGCAAATTTCATATTAAAATTTGGCCACATAATGCGTCAACATCACTGAAGGATTAGTCAATGGTGTGAGTCTTATCTGTCATGACATTAATGAGGTAATATCAACCAACGTCTACAAACATTGGCCATTCAGAGTTTCAGCCTCCATTTGGCACTGGCCAAACATGGATTTGTGTTTATCACGTTTATATGCCTTATATATCCTTTTTTTATACACCATCTGACAAATCCAATTCCTTTTGTAGTCCTGTTTTCAGAACTGTAGGCAATGAATTACTACTAGGGGGGGGGGGGGGGGGTACATAAAGCAGACATTACCCCCCAGCCAAAAGCAAAATGAAGTTGCAATGAAATTTTCCATTAGATCCATAGAAACAACTTTTGTGGCAGGGTTTTGATAAATTTCTTAATAGAAAGTGATAATTCAAGCAGTACTTTTGGTGAATTAAACATTTTGGGGGCATTTTAACTACTTTTGTATAGAAAATTAGTCCTATATGTAAATAATCATAAAATGTTATCTCATGGTAGTGTTTTATTTAGCACACAGTGGGATGGGAGAAGGTTTCCTGCACATGGTAACAGCCTGTGAAACTAGAGCAGGGTGGGGCGCTGTTAACCCCCCACAGCCCTCCTGGTTCATTAGCATAATTTTAAAATATAGTTTTACAATTAAGGAGGCCATGTATAATAAATATAATCAGATAATCATAACTACTGTGCCTGGGTGTATGAGTATAGTGGGTTTTCAGACCCCTTTTAAATGTTTCACTCTTTGTTTCACTGCAGCCAATTGGTAAAATCAAAAGAGTTTTTTTTTTTTGCTCATTAATGAACACTCTGCCCTTATCTTGACAGAAAAAAAACTGAAATGTAGATTTTTTTGCCAATTTATTAAAAAATAACCTGAAATATCGCATTATCATAAGCATGTGACTTTGATGGTAGATTTCCTAGTATAATTTTACCATGTACATGAAGGGGAAAGCTTATTGTAATACAAGAAGATCTTAAGATGCCTTAATGTTTACCTAAATTTCTCCCGAAATATCAATTTTCATTACAAAGTAAGCTTAATGATAATTGATAAACTTAGATCTACAGATGGTAAAAAAGTTGGTGCAATTCAAGATGGTGTTGGCTAAGCATACACTGGGGCTCATTTACTAAGGGTCGCGCTTCTCATTTTCGTCAGACCGTGCGCCTTTTTCGGGGGTTACACGGTTGTGACAGGTATTTAACAGGTGTCTGCATTGGGATTGAGTCGCACGCAATCCTTTTTTGGCACAGCTGCTCTGGCTTCCATCGGAGACAAATTGGGGGGCGTGCCGTCAGACGATCCGACTGATTCGGACTGAGCGAGGGATTTAACTTTCAAATTGTGTTGTAAGCCTAAGCACTTACATGCACGAGGAAGAAGAAGGTGAACTCCGGTGGACCTGAGTGGGGAAGTGACACATGCAGGATATCGGGCGCGCGATATTAGTGAATCGCGTCAGAGTGCATTATCGTCAGATAGTGCACTTTCGGTGAACTCCAGCGTACGGGTAAGTAAATGAGCCCCACTATGTCTAAATATTAGCCTGGATTAGTAAATCTGCCTGATTGTGTTAGTAATCACAGCTCTTCCTGTGTGACACATTTCCATTGTAGACAGGAAGCTTATAAACAGAACAGGAGAAATAGATGTACAGAGAGATACTTTGTAACACAAGGAGTAGTCTTATTTTATACTATTTGCAGCCACTTTTACTTTTTGCTACAAAAGTTGGAAAACATTTTTACAGACAGTAAAGATATTTAACCCTAAAGGGTTTTTTTGCTCATTTCTCGCTCTCCAACTTCAAAAATCCATAACTTTTTCATTTTTACGTGTACAGAGCTGTGTGAGGGCTTATTTTGTGCGTAACAAATTTTACTTTCCCGTGATGTTATTTATTATTCCATGCCGTGTACTGGGAACCAGGAAAAAAATTCCAAATGTGGAAAAATTGAAAAAAAAACCCACATGTGCATCACGTTCTTGTGGGCTCAGTTTTTACGACTTTCACTCTGCCCTCCAAATAACAGATCTACTTTATTCTTTGGTTCGGTACGATCGCGGTGATACCAAATTTATACAGGTTATATCGCGTGTTAATAGATTTTCAAAAATTAAACATATGTGTATGAAAAAGGGAAAAATTTTTTTGCCATCTTCTAACGCTTATAACTTCATACTTTGGTGTATGGAGCTGTGTGATATGTCATTTTTTTGCAAAATGAGCCAAAGTTTTAATTGCTACCATTTTGAGGACTGTGCGACATTTTGATCACTTTTCATTCCATTTTTTATGTCATGTAAAAAGGTGTAAAAGTAGCATCTCGGCCTTTCGGGCGCCATTTCCCGTTTCGGAGGTCACCGCTGGTTATAACCGTTTTTATATTTTGATAGATCGGGCATTTTGGGACGCGGCGATACCTAATGTGTCTGTGATTTTTACTGTTTATTATATTTTATATCAGTTCTAGGGAAAGGGGGGTGATTTGAATTTTTAATATTTTATTAATTTTTTTAATTTTTTAAACTTTTTTTTTCACTATTTCTTAGACCTTCAAGGGTACATTAAGCCTAGATGGTCAGATCGTTCCTACCATATACTGCAATACTACTGTATTGCAGTATATGGCATTTCTGCACAGTATGCGTTATAATGAGCCACTGGCTCATTGTAACGAATCTGCAGAAGCCATTCAGCCTCGGGTGCTACGAAGACCCGAGGCTGTCATGACAACAGATTGCCACCCCCCGATGGCGCCCATGCGCCGCCATGCTTTCAGTGCCACCGGCGACTTAGGAGAGGTTAACACCCGGTGATAGCGATGCAATATGCCCGTGAGCCCTCTTCATACACCCTTCATAGCTCTGCGGCGGATATATCCGTCGCAGAGCATGAAGGGTTAATTGAACATTGAGGCATGTTAAGTGACACTGTGCACCAATTTTGGTCTTTCAATTAATGGCTGGTCCCAGATTAATTGAATGCATGGAAGGGGAATTTGCGGAATGACCTAGGGAAAAAAATGCGGCTTATTTGTTCTCGTAGTTATTAATGCGATGTGCTATGGCCACTTGCCAATGGTCAAGTACATGCAGATGTTTTTGTCTTCAAATAATTTGTTCCAATCAGAGAATTAAAAGGATGTTAAATCATTAGAGCCAAGAAGACTGACATCCACATACTTACATTCAGCCCAACCATAACTAATCACCTGCATGTAAACATCATAAGAATTTTATCGCAGCACAGATATTTCACATGGCGAGAGGGAATTATAGAGCAAGTATTTCCTGCTTTACTTATGAACTTAGTGGGGAAGAATTATCAGTAGTGTCTGAGGTAAAACTGGAAACCAATCAGAGCTCAGCTTTACTTTTATAAACAGCTGCGGGGAAAATGTAAGCTGAGCTCTGATTGGTTGCCTTGGGCAACAAGAACAGCTTTACCTCAGACAATTCTGATAACTCTCCCCTCAAGTCTTTGGAGTTTAACAATAGGGGGCCCAATAAAAATCAGTTTATGTCTTTACATCATTAAGCAATATACATTGGAGGCAGTCTGGGTATAACCATGGCACTTTAATTATTAATCATGCATATGTTCAGATGGTCGCCAAGCAAAAGGCACTACCGTATTTTTCGGACTATAAGGCGCACAAAAAATCCTTAGATTTTTCTCAGAAATCAAAGGTGCGCCTTATATCTGAACCGCACTTACAGACAACAGCTGTCTTGAACTGTGCACAGGTCTGCCACCTGCTGGTCATTCATCCTTATAATCCGGTGCAACATATATATGAACCTAGACGTTTTAGCAGGCATTTACTGAAGGTGCGCCTTATAATCCAGTGTGCCTTATAGTCCGAAAAATACGGTACTTAAAGAGAACCTACCACCACGAATCTACCTATAAAGGTAGATCGGGTGGTAGGTGGATGTAAGGGACGTTAGGATGGCTCTTTTTAGAGCTAATCCTCGCGTCCCCGCTAACTTTTGGTACACTTTATTGAGCTAATATGTAAATTTCGTTATGCGGCTACTGGGGCGTGGAGTAGCCGAGCACGAGGCTACACAGCGCGGCTACTCCACGCCCCAGTAGCCACATTACTCCCTCCTATACCCCTGTTGTGTGCGTCGCGCAGGGCTCCTCGTAGCTGCGCCGCCCTTGTCCGACAAGGCGGCTACTGGCACTGCGCAGTAGCTCCGGCCTCGGAGCGGACTGCTCCACTCGTGACGGACGAGGGCTCGCCACTAGACGAGACTGCCCGCCGCACGCAACAGGTAGGAGGATAATGTGGCTACTGGGGCGGGGAGTAGCCACGCTGTGTAGCCTCTTGCCGGCTCTCCATTCCCCAGTAGCCGCATAATGAAATTTACATATTAGGTCAATAAAGTTTCCCAAAAGTTAGCGGGGACGCGAGGATTAGCTCTAAAAAGAGCCATCCTCACGTCCCTTACATCCACCTACCACCCGATCTACCTTTATAGGTAGAATCGTGGTGGTAGGTTCCCTTTAAGATTGCCTTTGGAGGCCATCTTTGCAGGGGTACACTCTTAAAGGTCATGTATGGTCCACTAAGAAGTCTGGGCATAGAATATGCAAATACACACTATCATAGTATAGAAGTCCATCAAGTCCAACCTTTAAGGGTCCAGGGAAAAATGAAAATATAAATATTTGTATACACTGTTACACACAGATCTGTCCGAGTAGCTGCGGACCACATGGGGGAAGTACATGGCAGGTATTAGAGATGAGAGATCCCTAGTCTTCCTGCTGTCCCCTCTCCCCGGACATTTCTTATCTGAGCTGTCGATTCATGCTGTGTACTGTATACCGTGAAAAAATGTGAATTGTTATATACGTATTATGTTGTACAATGTGCATCATAATATGTATATCCTCAATTCTTAAGTGTGTCAGGTTGGGTACCGGGGCCCCCAACACTCCGGGCCCCATAGCAAATGCTATTGCTGCTACTGCTTTAAATACACCCCTGGTCTCCATGTAATCATAACTGGTGGTCATCTCCAGAATGACAAATATTTAGATCCTCTCACCAATGATCTGTATCACCAAACAACAGAAAACTAGGAAAACCAATATTTACCGGAAAATCTCTTGATATAACTTTACCAGGGTCTGGTATTCGGGGGCAAATTAGGATCAGCAATCTAAAAAAAAATGGAAAATATGAGTTTTAAAGAGAAAACTGATATAACTTCTATATGTTAAAATGGTGTTAATGGAGCCTAGAGCCCCTCAGGCTCATTTGCAAACAGTCCTTCATCCAGGTGGTAGATGTACTGTAAAGCTCCTTGGCCCAAATACAAGAAAACCTAAAACCTATCTATAAGATAGGTGATTAGTAGTTAATAGGTGGGGATGCAACTAATGGCAGCCCTGCCAATAAGCAGAGTTACGCAGGAATAGAGCGTTGCTACAGAAAGTATACAGCTCCGTCCATAATGCACTGGCTGCTTGGAAGTAGCAACTATAATTCATTTCTATAAGAGCTTTGTCGAAACTGTCCCCAGGATTATAATACATGATGAAAATCTAAAATGTGGTGGCATGTTGATAAATTTGGGTGTTGCATTCCCACATGCATTCGTGTTGTATCCTACATCTAATATATAAAGCTGAGTGTATGCATGTGTGTATCTGCAAATTTTGCACAGCCGCTTTCTGTGACTCAGGGAACGTCATTGACTAGGTTTTTAACCCAAAATTTTAACCCTGCGCTATCCAAAATAAACGTATTAACCACCATATGCAGGAGCCATTGTCTGTTGCTGCTGAAGCCGAGCCGTGATTGGTTGCCGTTTTGCCACAGGTCATTAATATGAGCTCTGAGCTTTGCTTGGTCACTATAGGCAATGAGTATAAGACAACTTATGTGTGAGGTAAGATGCATAGGGATACAGAGATAGCGGGAGATTTATCAGAAATGTCTGAAGTAAAACTGTTCCAGTTGCCCATGGAAACCAATCAGAGTTCAGCTGTAATTTTATAAACAGCTGTGGGAAAATAAAACTTGAGCTCTGATTGGTGGCCCGTGGGCAGCTAGAACAGTTCTGCTCCCAGACACTTCTGATAAATCCCCCCATAGACAAAGTGACAGTGAGAGACAAATACAGAGACTGTCAAAGACAGACAGAGACAGTGTCAGAGAAACCTGGAGTCAGAGACAGAGATTTACAGAGACACACAGACAGCCAGAGACACACAGACAGCCAGAGACAGAGACACGGACAGAGACACACCACCTGTCAGTGACAGAGCGGGTCAGTGCCAGAGTTAGTCAGAGACACACAGACACAGACAGATACAGTCAGAGACACTCAGAGACACTCAGAGACACTCAGAGACACTCAGAGACAGAAACATTTGGAGAGCGTGAAAGAGAGAGATAGATCCAAATAAAATATTTTTGTTAACCCATTCTATTTTGTTTTAGCTAAGAGAAGTTATTTACTACTAACTACAGATAGTTAATCATAAAGAAGCCCAAAAATTACTTAAGAATATGAAAGAAACAACCTTACAAATCTAATACATCTACAAATATGGAAATGTTACTTTCTTTGTGTTTGACCCTTAAAGTTTGTTAATTTAAAAAAAATGTAATACAAAAAAGAAGCCCTATGGATCAAAAAAACGTTACCTTCTCATGTTGATAAGTAAAAGTATTGTAGCCACGATGATTACCAATGAAACCAGGAGTAGGATCACTATAAGTGTTATTCTCCCTCCCGTCACAGCTAGAAAATAAGAAATGACTGAATCAGACATCTGTAATAGATGCAATAGACACCAATGCAATGTATACAAATCTCAGTATTGAAATCACAGAAACCATAACTTATTGGTAAATGACCGCGTAGGGACCCTGATTCTGACTATCCACTGTTAAAGTGACTCAAAATTAAACGTTAAATTTTATTTTTCTCCACTATTAATATAAGATGCAAAATGGAAGGTCCATTCTCTTCTAGGGTCTGCAAACTGCAAACCTTCAGTTCACCTTCCAATTCAATTTTCCATTATGATCTCTTTAAAAAAAATGTACCATCAAAATCAAGCATGGATAAACCAGGGAAACTTACATGTTATCCATTGCCTCCTTCCTTCTAAAATCAACATTTACATTATGCTAATGAGTCACAAGGGCTACCGGGGCTGTTCCCAGAGGCCATTCATTCTCCGCTCCTTCAGCACTTCTCTTCCTCTACCTGATGTAATGCACTGCAGTACAGGGAGTTTCAGCACAAATTTGGATGGGGGAAATTGCTTCTTGATACTGCAACAAGATGTGAATCTGCAGCACAGAGGGGCTCTGGGAACTGCCCCAGTAGCACCTTGTGCTCATTAGCATAATTTTTAAAGTTGATTTTAGAAGGAGGGAGGCAAGGCATAACAAATATAAGAAGATTACCACAATCACGGTGCCTGGATCTATGAGTAAGTGTCCCTGGTTTATCCATTAAGGACTTTGATGAGTGATTTCCTTTAACCAGAGAGTGTAGATATTTTTCTGTACCTGGCAATGTCTTGATCTCACTCCATTCACTCCAAAGGAATTTCTTGACTGGATCATCTGGACTAGCTGAACAGATGCGACGTTGAGCCAAGGCCACTCGAACTTTAATTGCGAACTGAACATCGGGCAGTATATTGAAAAATTCTTTATTACTAGCTGCAACCTTTAAATACAAACACATCAGTGTTAAAGATGCAGAATTAAATAGATAGAGACAGAAATGTTGCCTTGCACTTAATGCAGAACATTTACTAAACAGCAGTGCACTAAATGCAGTAGGCCTGTGCAGGCTGCGCCAAATTCAGGATTTGTGACACACGTTCTTCATGAATCTAGCACCCCCTGCACAGCTCTGACAGAATGCACCCCTTTTTTGGTGCACCTTTAACACTGGCTGTGCAACACAATTCTGTCACACTTTGCATGTTAAATTCGGTGCACCGTCCGATTGAGCATCGGAACGCCCCCTAATTTGTGTTGGATGATGCCTAGTGCAGCTGCGCCGCAAAAGGCTTGCGTGCAACATAAATGCGGTACAAGCAATTCTTAATAACTGTGCAAGCTGTTTGTACTAAAAAGAACATGCAAAGTCTGCCAGAAAACCGGGGCAGGGCCCTTAGTACATGTGCCCCGCTATGTACGAGTAATTCCTCTTGGCCATTTTTTCATAAATCTGTAATGACTATAGTGTGTCGCAGGTGAAATGGCCAAGTCAATAGCTCCAATGATGACAAAGGCATTTTTTAAATTTAGCTTAGCATAGGCTATTGGAACCTGTCACCAGCTGAAAATCACAATGCAGGTGGCGGGTTCACTTTAAATATTTTTTGTTCCCAAGGCATTTCAGGATTCGGGACTACAACAGAAGAATCTTGCTTATTTTCCCACACGAATGAAAGAAGGTTTTCAAATAATAATAACTCATTGAAAGTAGTTTCCCACAAATGACCTTTACGACATACAGGCAGTCCCCGGGTTACGTACAAGCAGGGGCGTAACTTGAGGGGGTGCAGAGGATGCGGTCGCAACGGGGCCCAAGAGGATTTGGGGGTCCATAAGGTCTCACTTTCCTATATGAAATGATTAGTAGTATAAACCATACATTTGGGCCCTGGCACAAACTTTGCACTGGGGCCCATTAACTTCAAGTTACGCCACTGCGTACGAGATAGGTTCTGTAGATTTGTTCTTAAGTTGAATTTGTATGCAAGTCGAAACTTGCAGACACATGTGATAACTGTTATAGCTGTTTATTGTAATCTAGGACTAAAGTACAGCAAATTACCAATTACCAGCAGTCCATTTGTAACTAGGGGTCATCTGTAAGTCGGTGTTCTTAAGTAGGGGACCGCCTGTATAAACATTCAAGTACCAAAAAACATTCAAGTACCTTCACAGAAGTTGTAGAAAATAATTAAATTAACATTTTCATACTTGACGATGCAGCAGAATTAAAATATGTTTTACGATTAAATATTTTTTGCATAAGAGTTGCAACACCCCTACGGATGCAAAAGGTTAAGTAGGTGCTGCGAAAGCGTCCCTCTCCATGTCAGAAGCTGCCAGGGAAAGGCAACAGTTAACTATATGTAAGTTATTGACCAATGAGTTGGCTGGATTGTAACCTGGAGTGTGATTGGAGAGGTTCTACTACTTGACCGTGGGGGGGGGGGGGGGGGTGATAAAACCCTGACTCACAGATTAAAAATAACCACCACCTTAAGTGTACTGAG
Source organism: Engystomops pustulosus (assembly GCA_019512145.1). NCBI lineage: Eukaryota > Metazoa > Chordata > Amphibia > Anura > Leptodactylidae > Engystomops > Engystomops pustulosus. The sequence continues at coordinate 21,588,229 of CM033650.1, read as the reverse complement.
GATAACAGAATGATACCTTCTCTTATTCACTGTTGTTAACAAAAATACGGCATTTCACATATATAAGTCCAACCTGTCTCTATCAGTCCTGATGTTTATATTTTGGTTGTCCCTGGATACGACCATAAACTCCTGTCTATGGTCGGCAGCTTCCTCTGGCTTCAGAGGAGGGGGATGGGCAGGAGGCAGAGAACTTCAGAACTTTCTTTCATGAGCATAGTCCAAAACATCAGTGAGTTGTGAAGAGGTTAAGTAATAGTAGACAACTAACATCATACCTTTTCTGTTTGTTTATCTGTATTGGATAAGATGTTGTATTCTAGATCATATTCTGATGTATCCGACACATTCCACTGAACCAGCACTGTGTTATTCGGAGTCCTCTTTAAATGGATGACTGGAGCTTTCAGTTTTGCTGAAAGTAAAACATGTTTTTACAAAAATTAATATAGATACATAAGAAAAGATAAAAAATCTGTAATATAGAGCCCAAAGGGAACCTGTCATCAGGATTTCACATTTTGACCCACTTCTTTACCACAAACTGTCCACACAGCAATTTAATCAGCAACTAATTGCTCTCTGTTCTGCCACAGCGTTCAATCGTATTGGCATCTTGAAGACACCAATAACAATGAAACAAGGAGGGGAAATGTTGGGTGTAATGTATAGTAAAGCTTTGCTGGTGTCTGTGCTTTATCTGCTGACATGCTCTCCCCCCTAATACACAGGTGTGACCCAGACATCAGCTACACAAGTACCTGACATGTTCTGCTATATCACGGCTGCATCCTGGAGCTGTTGTATCTTTCACATACACATACACACAGGCTGCAGGAGGCGTGGCCACAAGCAAGCACATGGAGCAGACATCACACCATTATACAGGCTGTCAGTCAAGCACTGGGGGTGTGGCTGTACCTCCCACTCATGAATAAGCTGGACAGCTTGAATGTGCTAATGACTCATTGGAAATTTCACAGGTCATTTGCATACAGACGGGTTCTCTTTAAAATAGGACTGAACAAAGCACATCCTGCGCTACCCCGGACTGCAGGATGAGGCCTTTAGTCACTTAACCTGTCTGGCAAACCTGAGTTCCACCACTGTGACCCGAGCCATAGACTTTTTAATACTCATTCCCAATCTTCTTGTATTATAAACATTCTCGGTTCCATTCAGTTTTAAATGTATATAAAAGTATACCTGGCTCTCTGCCAGCAAATAGGAAAGGTGTGAATGGAATTGGGATCTTTGTCAGGATAGTTGAACCCAATCAAGGGCTACACACAAGCAAAAACCAATTATGCAAATTAGAGACAAGAGAGCATGTGTCATGTAGCAAAAAACTAAAATACTTTAATTCAATACATAAATAGACATAAAGCAAACATCATAAGGACAAAAAAGATAAAAACATTTAAAAAGGGGGTCTGAGGAAGCTGCGGTTAGCAGCGGAACGCGTGGGGTGACTCTTCCTGGGCCCTCGTCCCCATCTTGCACCTTTTTGGTAACACTCATTTGCATTGGCTTGTGTTTTTAGATCAATGCACTTTATTCCATCATTGGCTTGTGCTGGCATGGATGGATATTATGCACAGTGAGTGCACAGATTGTTGCACACCCTCATGCTAGATCTGCTGGCTGCGGTGACCCTACTCCAGCTCACATACACCTGCCTTGTATTTATACTTTGGAGTTAGTGTTGTGGGGTTTGTTTGTTGGGGGCCCAGGTCTGGATGACCTGACATTATCAGGTGTCAGGCTCCAGTTGGCTTTTTATTCACGGGTGCACTGGGTTTGCATCATTTTCAAATGTTTTTATCTTTTTTGTCCTTATGATGTTTGCTTTAAAGAGAACCCGTCATGCAAAATAACCCCCCTAAACTAAATATATTTTCATAAACTGCCATTAGAGAGCATTGCCTCTATCCCTTCATTGTCCCTCTACATGCCTGTAAACCTAAGCAATGAGGTCCTAAAGCTGTATGCAAATGACCTGTGAAATGTCCAATGAAGCATTAGCATATTCAAGCTGTCCACCTTATTCATGAGTGGGAGGCACAGCCACACCCCCAGTGCATGACTGACAGCCTGTATAATGATGGGAGGCTGTATAATGATGTGCTTCCTGGTGCTGGTGGCCACAGCCCCTGCAGCCTGTGTGTGCATGTGTGTGTGTATAGGAGAGATACAGCAGCTCCAGGCAGCCATGTTACAGCAGAACATGTCAGATTCATGTGTAGCTGATGTCTGTGTCTCTCACCTGTATATTAGGAGGATGCAGCATGTCAGCAGATGAAACACATAAACCAGCAATGCTTTACTATACATACCACACAGACATGAGCCGGGGGAGGAGAGGGGAGGGGTAACAGGGGTGACATCACTGCCTCTGACCATGTGACCAGCCTCATTTACATGATAAAAAATAGATGATTTTACAATGAATAATGTATGAAATAACTAGATAAAGGCTGGGATGGGATCCTTGTGAGCTGCTCCAACAGGTAGTAGTGACAGGACTAGTGACACAGACCTGATGACAGGTGTCCTTTGAGTCTATATATGTATTGAAAAAAAGTATTTTTGTTTATTGCTACATGACACATGCTCTTTTGTCTCTAATTAGCAAATAGGGAAGGGTCATGGGGGCATGCTGCGAGTCACGGTGTCATCACTGCTCTCCTAGCTCTCTCCCTCCCTCCTGCAAACGTCAGCTGAGAGCGATTCGCTTGCAGCACGGGGTAAGCACACGTCTGCATTAAGGAAGGAGGGAGGGGAAGAGCAGTGATGACACCAGGACTCACAGCCTTGCACAAACGCACCCAGACTCATGGAGCCAGGTAAACTTTTATATACCTTTAAAATTGAATGCAACTTAAAATGTTTATTATAAAATAATATTGGTAATTAGCATAAAAAACCTACAGGAACCAGTCATAAGGTCAAAATGGGAAATCCTGATGACAGGTTCCCTTTAAAATAGGAAAATAATTCTGAAAAAAATACAAGCCATGTTGAGTTTCATCACGTAATTACATCATGTACTCGTTAAAGGCGGTTGTCCACTTTCAGCAAATAAATTGATATGGTTTGTGGAAGGAGAAGTTATACGATTTTCCAATACACTTCCTGTATCAATTCCAAATGGTTTTGTAGATCTCTGTTTGCTGTTCTGCTATAGAAAGGTTTAATATTTACTTCCAGTAGATAGAAATCAGTCCATGGTCATGTGATGGCCACGCAGGTCATGGGCCATTATTATCACGCGGCTCTGATTACTCTCTGATACTAATGAGTTGTGCACCTGCCTGTCCATCACATGAACAAGATTTCTATCCACTGGAAATAAACATAGAAGCTTTTATATGGCAGGTCAGCAAGCAGAGATATAGAAAACCGTGATGAATTGATACAGAAAGTATATTGGAAAATTGGATAACTTTTCGTTATACAAAACAATATCAATTGTTTGCTGAAAGTGGACAACCCCTTTAATTATGTGATCTACATCGGCTTTATCAATGGCCACAATAATACATTCATACTTGCATCTACTTTGTATACTCACCTATGCTATTGATACAGGGGATGAAGTAAATATAAGGTCTAATATTCTGAGACCTGTCCATTACCACTGCTAAAAACTTTTTGAATTCCATCCTGGGATCTACTCTGAAAAGGCATCCAAAGGTATTTCCACTGTAAGATGTATAATTCTGGCACAGCTCTCCTCCATCCAGTAAGTCCCGAAAACTTAAGTTCAAAGAAAAAATATAGGAACTCAGATTTTAATATTTTTTCCGGATTAGGATTACACATTTAGATTTTGAGAATATAACCTTTATAGGTGCATACAGTCTGAAAGGTCATGTATGCTCTACTGGGGATTCTGGGAAAATAATATGCAAATGTGTTTGCAAGGGTGGGAATTATTATCTTTTTTGAGCTAAAGACTATTAAATAGTACAATAAAAAACAAAATGCACATAATACAAGCTGTTCACATGCCCTGACTTTGGTGCTATATTTTACCAAAGTTTGAACGTGGAAGGTGCCCCCCATTAACAATGATTTTTGCCAGATTGATAATCTACCCCACTGTATTTCCCACCCTACTTACAGAGTTGACTGCTTGTTTACTCGAGGAGGACATGAATCTCCATCAGCAATCCTGCATGGTAATACAATAAGTTACAGCAGATATTTTAGAGTGCTATAAAATAAAAAATAAAAATGCAGAAAGTAAAGGATTCGGAGAGTGAGGTTATTCCTGAAAACTTCTTGTGTTTATTTGTCCTTATTCATTTATCCTTTTAAGAATGTAACACATTTTGTTTTTTGTGTTTCCATTCCTTAACCTTCAGTTTTTAAAAATGTTTCTTACTTCTTTTAAAATCTAGTCATAACTTTTAGGAATTCTAATTTTGGGCTGCTTCACAGCTCTACTCCTCTGCTCTGAGTAAAAGCTGTAATGGGCATCAGTCTGAATGCTACAGCAGTCACTCAGAGCATAGGGGAGGGGTGTGGAGCAATTCAGTGTAGAAGTGACACAGAACAGCAGTGTAAAGACACCCCCTTAGTGCTCCAGTCTAATCCTGGAATAAAACAAAAATGTTTTACACTACTAACAACTTATACAAAAGTACTAACACAAAATTGTGTTATGAAGGCTGATCATCTGGTACCACTCATATCTGGAGCCAAGATATATATATATATATGTCACAAAATAACCAATTTGTACATTTTATGACCATAAACTTAAAGGGGTTGTCCACTTTCAGCAAATAATTGATAATTTCCCAATATACTTTCTTTTCTTTCAATTTCTCTCTTTCAATTACTCACAGTTTTCTAGATCTCTGCTTGCTGTCATGCCATAGAGAGCTTCTATGTTTAAATCCAGAAGATAGAAATCTGTCCCTGGTGATGTGATGGACACGCAGGTACACAAGTAGTTTTTATGAGACCGCTCCTATTACTCTCTGTGATAATGACAGCTCATGCACCTGCCTGTCCATCACATCACATGGACGAATCTCTATCCACTGGAAGTAATCTTAGAAGCTTTCTATAGCAGGACAGCAAGCAGAGATCATGAAAACTATGAGGAATTGATACAGAAAGTATATTGGAAAATTGGATAACTTTTCCTTACACAAACAATATCAATTATTTACTGAACGTGGACAACCCCTTTAATTTCTAAAGAGTACAGTCATTCTGTATCATAAGATTATCAGGTTCAGGGTCAATGAGTTCCCAGGTTTAATTCTTATACGTGAGCATAGTATAAGCTTCTTCCTTGTTCACATCATTTATATATGTTACATTATTGACCTTTAAAAAAAAAAAAACCAAAAAACATTATTGACCTACCAATAACGCAGAATGTAATTAACATTGGGTGGGGTGTCTTCTCCTGGCCGCCATGTGCAATTCACATATTCTTTATAATCCCAAATACACGTCATATTTCTTACCATAGTTCTTGGGTTGCCTGGAAATCAATGCAATCTATGTTTATGTCACAGTAATACATTTACTGAATCACTGAACTGTGTGAATTAGGAGCCGTTATTTTCGCACACTACAGCATAGAAACAAAAATGTATAGTATAAATCTATAAAAATGAAGAAAATAAAAAACAGAAACCAAAGCAATAACAAAAAAACAACAACATGTGTTGAGCAAAAATCATTGTTGGGCAACTTCCTTTAGTAAACCAATAGTAAAGATACAGTATATATACAAATGACTTCTCACCTGACGTCAACGAGGATGTAAATGTCTTAACATCACTGGTTCTATTGTCACATAGAGTGTTCATCTTTAAGGTGATGTTTTCATTTAAATTAACTCTATTATCCAAAGACTTTGCATAATGCAAATATGTTGTTTTCCCAGCAGGCCCCTGAAATATACACAAATATAAGGAACTCTTAAAATACCAACTAGATACTGCCGCCCTGGTCGTGTCAACAACCACCCTGAGTGTTTCAGTGTCTGAGCCTTCTTCTGGAGGGTTAGAAGACCTAAAAAACCAGCATGCATATTGGTATCATCGGGAGGTCGTGATCCATTGCAATGACAGTCAATAGTCTCTCCAAGGTACAATACACTTCAATACAGTAATATTGCATTTGTACTGAATCATTGATCAGACCCCCTTGGGTTTAAATACCCTAAGGGTCCAAAAGATCAAAGTCTTTTGAATCCCCGAAATCAGCTAAACAGAGGATTGTAGTAAGTTCCCATTATCTGCTCTAGACTTACATGATTCATCTGTCCTGTAAGTCAACACAAAGTCCCATAGAAGTCAACGGAGCACAAGCAAAATACCATCATTTGCACCATTGACTTCTAAAAGGACTTATAGAATGGAAGGTCCAGAATAGAAAACAGATTCCCTCATTCAGCTCAACTCAACAGCCATGACCCACACCGATCATATACATGAGGATAGGAGATAGATATTATTAATGGTTCAACTCCGTAAAGACTCGAAATTCAAATCTAAGCATAGCAGCTAAGAACAAAAACATCTAATAAAGTTTAAGAATAGACTAAAATGGTTGAATTACCTTATGACCAATTGACGAAATCTCAGTTTTGTACCACAACGTGCAGTTTTCATTGCTCTGTATCGCTGTCCATGTCCAATACAGACAAAACATGTCTTTCATTTCAAATGTTATGTTGCTTGGTGGATAAAGCTGACCTGCCAAAAAGAAAATACTAATTTACAGACACAAGCTTAAAATTACCTTTAAATGGGCAAAAAGTTACCTTTAGTTTTTAAAACGAAGACAATAATTTGGAGAGAAGTAGATGTACCGTTTCTCTCATCTCATGTTGTAAAAATTAAAAAAATCTTAAAGTTTTTGCTTAGTTTCACACCTTCAACATATGGGTGGAAACCAGAGCACCTTAAGGAAACCTACACAACCATCGAGAGAACATACAAACTCAATGCAGACCTTGCCTTTGGTTGGCACCAATGACTTTCTGACGTGTAAAGGAAACTGAAAAGGAAATCTACACATAGTGTGAAGATAAAACCATAAGATGCTATAATTCACTGAATATTATAGAGGTTCATAGCATAAGATATAGATCTTATGTACCGTAGTAAGTGAAAGTTTAGTAAACCCTTACAGCCAATATGTGTTTTATGGCAACCACAAAACTAAAGTCACCCCATCATGATTTCTGGGTTCTAATGGGTAGCCAAGACAGCTTGGCCCCGTGCCTTTGAGACCAAGCTGCATAGATTACCTCCAGGGCCGGTTTTAAACAAAGGGGGGCCCTGGGCAAATATAAAAGTGGGGCCTCAAAGTAAAACTATTTTATGAGCAGTCACAGTCAGTAAGAGGCTCCTTTAGCCCTGCACAATAATAACACTTTGTAGTTACACACAGTAGTAAGGGAAGACATGGGGGGGGGGGGGTTTATAAATGCCCTTGTGCCAGAATTCTGGTGGTTTTGTGCCAAAAACACTGTCTAAAATGCCTTGCACAGTTATCCAGGCTTTTAGACCTTTTGTTGGCACTTTCCCGACTTGTCCGGTTAAGGGGCATTGCCTTTTAGGAAATGGGCATTGACTCACAAGAAAGAGGCGTGACTTGCAGGAAATATTCTGTGCGCCCAAGATTCTGGCGCATAGTTTAGACTAACTTAAAGTAGGTACCGACAGTCTTTTACTGCACCAGAATTCATCATCACAGCGAAAAATCTGGCGCAGCAAAAGACAAGTGTTTTCCAGCCAGAAACTGGCAGAACCTGAGAAACATTGTTAAATGCCCCCAATGTGTAATATGGGGCTGTAGGAGAATTGTATAGGAGATAGACAGATGATAGGGAGATCTTCTGTGCGATCTGTCCGGCAGCGGCGGCAGGCTATATACACTGGGGCAGGGGCTGGCTGGCTATATACACTGGGGCAGGGGCTGGCAGGCTATATACACTGGGGCATGTATATAGTCTTCTATAAGTGTGTATTGTACCTGTGTACACATGTATATATAGTCTTCTATAAGTGTGTACATATTATATTATGTATATATTATGTATATTATGTCAGTGTGACATGTAGTAAGTGTTCACCCTCCGTCACTGATATACAGAGGGCCCGGGGACACACCGCTCCCTACCTACAGGACATAGAAAACAAGGACAGGACTCACCAGGTCCGGTGTCTGCGGTACCGCGCGTCCAGTGTGCACACAGACAGAGCAGGGACAGCAGCCGGCAGCGGTACAGGTCCATTACTATTGCTACAGTAGAGGATGGTGCGGTAACGTGCTCGGTGTGTACAGGGCTAAGCTCCTATTCCAAGAAGTGGAGCCGCCACCACTAAACTCCCTGACGTGCTGGACGCCTCCTCCGCCCACACTCTGCCCGATCCTCCGCCCACCCCGGGTGTAGGAAAGTCACCGGAGCCGCCATCACCTCCACTAATAGGGAGTTACATGCGGTTTCCTCATATCCTATCATCCAGATCCATTAACATGTGGACATAGTCTGAATAAAATATGACGGAAAAATCGGAAATCCTTGACCCATGTACTGAGATCAGTGTTATATAATGTCCTGGGAAGCCGTATAGCTCCATTTATTCTACGTGTGTACTTACCTGCAGTGTTCCCAGGGGATCAGCGCTCCGTGTTTACAGTCCATGTGTGATCAGTATGTATCCGTTGGCCATGTCTGCAAATTCAGTCCGTATCAGTCCATGTCTTTCATATGTCATCCGTTTTTGCAGATCTGCACGTTGATTGTATGAATATTTTTTGTGTGTTTTTACCTTAAATGTCCCCAATGGCGTCATAAAAGACCCCTGGGGGATATTTTCACATTTTTTTTCTTTTACAAGTTTTCCCCTGTAACTGGGACATCTATTAACCCCTTAAGGACGCACGGTTTTTCGCTCATTTCTTGCTCGCCACGTCAAAATTCCATAACTTTTTCATTTTGACGTGTACAGAGCAGTGTGAGGGCTTATTTTATGCATAACAAATTTTACTTCTCTGTCACATTGTTTATTACCGTATTTTCCGGACTATAAGGCGCACAAAAAAACCTAAGATTTCCTTAGAAGTCCAAAGTGCGCCTTATGTATGGAGGAGGGCAGCGGACCCTACTTACATAGGTCCCCGCTACCGGAGACAGCAGATCTCCAGCGGGAACTGCAGACCACGCGACACGAACAACAGGCGCCATAGCGCGAACCAACTTCTGCCGCATGGTCTGCAGTTCCCACTGGAGATCTGCTGTCTCTGGTAGCGGGGACCTATGTAAGTAGGGTCCGCTGCCCTCCTCCACCTGAACGGACCCCCTTCTCCATCTCCCTGGGGAGACCGCTCACCTCTTGCCGGGTCTGTGGAGAGTCACTGGTTGCGACCTCTCCGCTCGGTTTTCACACCACGCCCCCGGACCCTGCGCCTTATAGTCCGGTGCGCCTTATCACCCAGTAAATACGGTATTCCATGCCGTGTACTGGGAAGCTGGAAAATAATTCCAAATGTAAAAAATTGCAAAAAAAAAACACATCCACATCACGTTTTTGTGGGCTCAGTTTTTACGACTTTCACTGTGCGCTCCAAAAAACACCTCTACTTTATTCTTTGGTTCAGTACGTTCATGGTGATACCAAATTTATACGGTTTTATTGTGTTTTAACACATTTTCAAAAGTTAAACGATTGTGTATGAAAAAGGAAAAAAAACCCGCCATTTTCTGAGGCTAATAACTTTTTCATACTTCGGTGTACGGAGCTGTATGAGGTGTCATTTTTTTGCGAAATGAGGCAACGTTTTCATTGCTACCATCTTGAGGTCTGTGTGACTTGTTGGTCACTTTTGATTCCATTTTTTATGTGATGTAAAATGGTGTATTTTCTTTTATGTGGTCCACCGACGGCAATAACCGTTTTCATATTTTAAAAGATCAGGCATTTTGGGACGCGGCAATACCTATCGTGTCTGTGATTTTTACTGTTTATTTAGTTTTATATCAGTTCTAGGGAAAAGGGGGTGATTTTAACTTTTAGGGTTTTTTTTTACTTTATTTTATTATTTTGAACCTTTTTTGAACCTTTGTTTTTACTATTTTTTAGAACCTCTAGGGTACATTAACCCTAGATGGTCTGATTGTTCCTACCATACACTGCAATACTATTGTATTGCAGTATATGACATTTTTGCACAGTATTACCGTAATTACAATGAGCCACTGGCTCATTGTAATTAATCTTCAGAAACCAGACAGCCTCAGGTCTGCCAAACATCAGTGGGAGGTCCGAAACAGGTTAAAAACCATGGACACTTACTTACAGATCCAGGTTATTGTGGTAATCTTCTTACAATTAACCCCTTAAGGACGCAGCCATTTTGTAGCTTAAAGGGAACCTACCACCACGAATCTACCTATAAAGGTAGATCGGGTGGTAGGTGGATGTATGGGACGTGAGGATAGCCCTTTTTAGAGCTAATCCTCACGTCCCCGCTAGCCTAGCATAAACTTTATTGGCCTAATATGTTAATTTAATTAAGCGGCTACCGGGGCGTGGAGTAGCCGGACACGAGGCTACACGGCGCGGCTACTCCACGCCCCAGTAGCTGCTTTCCCCCGCCTACCCTGTGATCTTCGGCGCGCAGCTCCTGGCAGCTGCGCGCCCTCGTCCGAGAAGCCGGAGTTCTGCGCATGCGCAGTAACTCGGCCAAGATGCAGGCGATCGCGGGAACGAGGCCGGGCTTACTGCGCTGCGCAGAACTCCGGCCTTACTCGGAGAGAGGCGCCGCAGCTGCAGGAGCTGCGCGCCGAAGATCACAGGTAGGCGGGGGGAAAGCAGCTACTGGGGACGTGAGTAGCCGCGCCGGTAGCTCGTGTCCGGCACTCAACGCCCCGGTAGGCCGCTTAATTAAATTAACATATTAGGCCATAAGTTTAGCTGGCTAGCGGGACGTGAGGAGTAGCTCTAAAAGGGCTATCCTCACGTCCCATACATCCACCTACCAACCGATCTACCTTTAGGATAGAATTCGTGGGTAGTGCCCTTTTTAAGGCTCAGCCCGATTTTTTTGATTCGACTTGCGTCTCTTTATATGGTTATAACTTTGAACAACTGTTACTTATCAAAGCGATCTGAGAATGTTTTTCCCCACAGGTCTTGTACTTCATTTTAGTGTAATTTTGGCTGATAAGTTTTGCGTTTATTTACAAAAAAAAGAAAAATGATAAAATTTGGAAAAATTTGCCATTTTCGAAATTCAAATCATTGCGTTTTCAGGCAGATCGATTTACCACCTAAATAAGTTGCTGAATAACATTTCCCATTTTTACTTTACATTTTCATAATTTTTGAAATGTTTGGATAATTTATTTGATGTCACGCGGCTGCAAATAGAATATCGCTTTTCCGGATTTTCAGAATTGACTATTTTGGGGATAAATACAGTTTTGAATGAAATTTACATATTGCATCAAAACCCCCTATATAACCAACCCAATTTCAAATCTGCACCCCTCAAGCTATCAGAAACAGCTTTTACGAAGATTGTTAACCCCTTGAGATCTTCATAGTAATGAATCAAAAGGAGGTGAAATTTAGAATGGTCATATGTCTTATACGTTATTTAGCCTAAAATTTACCACATTTCCAAAAGATAAAAGAGAAAACCCACCCTACAATTTGTTCGGCAATTTCTCCTGAGTACAAAGACCCCCCACATGTGGCTGTGACTTGTGTTATGGGGGCACAGCGAGGTGCAGAAGGGAAGGAGGGCGCTGCAGCTGCCAGGATTTTAGTTTCCTCATTGGCCCTTTTGACGTCACAGACGCCTTCTACCGGCAATTCTTGCAGGTAAACACTGGGTCCAGATCGGACTCCAGAGTTCTATAGCAACGATCGGCAGCACCCCGAAAACGGTTCGGGGGGGCGATCGTGGGGGAAAGACCCCCCAGATACATGTTAGATGCCGCGGTCGCGCTGACCGCGGCATTTAACGGGTTAAGCACCCGCGATCGAAGACAACTCCGATCGCGGGTGTTACACTGGGGTGCCGGCTATCAGTCACAGCCGGCACCCCGTCTTTCCCGATGCCGGTTCGGCTCAGATCTTGAGCTGAACCGGCATCAGCTCAGCGTCCGATATATCGGACGCTGAGCGCTAAGTCATTGAGCTCAGCGTCCGATATATCGGACGCTGAGCGTGAAGAGGTTAAAGAGAAAGAGAGGAAAATAATGCAATAGTAATCTGCTGACACACATCACAATATTATACGTATATGACTATGGAAGTATTGGCCAATACACATCACTCTGCTCTTTCTTCCATAATCTTCTTATATTTATTATCCATGGCCTCCTTCCTTCTAAAAATCAACTTTTAAAATTATGTTTATTAGCCAGAAGGGATCATAGGGGTGTTAGTTGTAGCTTACACTATGCAGGAGCTCTTCCCCCTCCCACCGCGTGCTGAAACTTACTCTGCTGCAGTGGGATTACATCAGACAGAAGGAGGTTTAAGTGCACAGTGTAACATCCTGTGGAAATACAGCATAGAGGGGCTATGGTAACGCAACCCCATAGACCTTTTGGCTAATTAGCATAATCTTAAAAGTTAACTTTAGAAGAAAGGAGACCATGCTTAACAAATATAAGAAGATTACCACAGTCACGGTGCCTGGATCTATGAGTGAGTGTTCCTGGTTTATCATGATGGATTTTGATGGAAGATTTCCTTTAAAAAAAGGGGGGGGGGGGGGGGAGAAATTAAGAAAAATTTTTGAAAAAATTACCTAAAGTGGAAATATAATTTTTTTTAAAAAAAACATAATTATAAACATATGTTAGGTGTCCCTGTGTCCCAAAATGCCCAATCCATCAAATTATAAAAATTGTTATCTCATGTAGTGAACCGCGTAGCAGAAAAAAACCCACATCTGAATGTCAGAATTGTCAGTTTGCCGCCATTTTGCCACACTAAAATTCTTTATAAAAAGTGATCAAAAGGTCATACAGTCCTAAAAATTATATCACTGAAAGCATCAGTCTATCTTGCATACAATGACACCTTGCCTAGTTCCGTACACCGAAGTATAAAAAACTTATTGCTGTCAGAATACAAAAAAGCTAATTATTTTTTTTCCAAAGGATTTACATTCTTTCTAAAGTTATTCACAACCTAACATCAATATATGTATATCTCAATGATCGTACGGAGAGTAATCAAAGACTAAAGGGCATGTGTCAATGGGACCACACAGTAAAAGCCAATTCTTTTTCTCTATTGTCCCACAGTTGGGACACTAGGAAGCACAATTCCTCCCACAAAAAAAAAACAAGTCCTTATATGTCTCTGTAAACGTAAAAAATAAAAAAAAAGTCTGTAAGGGGTTAATATCACTCTACATTGTTTACTAACAGTCTTCTTAGAAACTTTGAATTCACGGAATCTTAGTGAATTCCTTCCTGACTGCGGCTCACACCAGGACGGGACAGTAGCGCTGCGGTGGGGCTGGATCTAATCCCATCATAAATCAGTTTAATTAGGAGAAATTATTTCAATCATGTCGCAGCCAGTCAGGGTAGTGTAAGTACTTTCCCAGACTGAACATGATTATCTGATCTGGCCCTGTGTGTCCAGTCTGGTTGTACACGTAGCAGGGCATGGACAGCAGCACGCAGATCCATTATAGCAGATACTATTTTGTACATGTTTAATCATCCATACTCTTATTCCTGGAAAGCTCTATACAGGCCGTCCCCGGGTCACATATAGGATAGGTTCTGTAGGTTTGTTCTTAAGTTGAGTTTGTATGTAAGTCAGAACTGTATATTTTACAATTGTACCCCCAGCAAAAAAAATGTTGTTCTCTGTGACAATTGGATTTTAAAATTGTTGGCTTGTCAGAATCAGAATTAACAATAAAGCTTCATTACAAACACATTTGATAACTGTTATAGCTGATTATTGTAGCCTAAAGATAAAGTACAGTAAATTACCAATTACCAGAGGTCTGTTTGTAACTAGGGGTCGTCTGCAAGTCGGGTGTTCTTAAGTAGGGGACCGCCTGTATGTGAAGTAGAATATGCGTCTGGATACTCATATGAAGGGAAAGGTTGAGTTTCCTAGAGTTACAATTCAGTAAAACACTGTAACATTTCCTAAACATTTTAGTAAAGTCATTAGAATGAAGTAACTTCTTCCTTTGCCAGGATCTTCCCTTTGCTTTGCTATCGTGTTATGCTGGTCGTTCCTTTCTAGGAAGGGAGTGAAGGTCACTGTAGTCCAGCTGGATGTCACATGTTCAGCTTTATACCGGGATCGGTAAGTGGCTGAGTATTTATATTAAGAAGGTTTTTGTGGGAGATTTTCTGACTATGATTCATGCAACTTTCTTCTAAAAAGGACTTGAGGATCAATTAAAAAGATTCTACAGATTATTTTCTGCACTAACAGTCTGTTTATTACCCAATTCCATTATACTGTATAGCCTTAATGGAGGAAGCTAGTCCAGGGAAAGGGAACATATTGACCAAGTGTCGAGCCAAGTGCATTAAAGACATACCGTATGTACTTGAGCATAAGCTGACCCTAGTATAAGGTACCTAATTTTAACACAAAAATTTGGAAAACCTATTGACTCGAGTATAAGTCTAGAGTGGGAAATGCATCCTCCACCCACTATATAACCAGCCAGCACATGCCCCAGTATATAGCCAGCAGCCCCCTAGTATATAGCCAGCAGCCCCCTAGTGTAAAGCGAACCCCCTGTCCCCTAGTGTATAGCCAGCAGTCCTATAGTATATAGCCAGCCCCCTGCCCCTAGTATATAGCCAGCAGCCCCCTAGCATATAGCCAGTGCCTGCCCTCTCTGTCCCCGGGTCCCCATGTGCTGGTGTTGCATATACCATGACGTCAGATGCTTTCTGGCATAGAGTGCACACACTATGATGTCGGTAAGAGGCTGACATCATGGTGTGTGACACAGCTTTTTTGACCACTTGGTTTTGCACCTTGTAAGTTCCTTTTTTCCTCCTCGGATCTACTGAGAAGCCTTTCTCTGAATACCCCGGATTTCTCTGAATACCTTCCACCGGCATCAACAAGGCAGCACCCTATACTCGAATTGACAGCGTTGTGCCTGGATGCACAGCCAACAAAGGTGAGCAGAATATTCCTATAATTCAAGAAACCTTGAGAAACCCACGTTTATTTGCACCAGGGAGCGCCTGTGTTTCTTTTCTTCATTCTCTCGTTTACAGGTGAAGTTTAGCTGTAAGTAAGATCACAGCTATGTTACATTTATATAGCTGTGTGCTATGTATTACTACATTTTCACAATAAAATCACTGTCCCTTTTTTCTGTTAACATTTTCTTTTCATACCTTATCTGGAGAGCAACAACATTTTATTTTTAATCCATAAATGGAGCTGCATGAGGGCTTCTTTTCTGTCAAACAATTAGCTGTGGGCACACACAAAAGGACTTAATTATTCTCAATTCATCGTTGGAAGGGGGAACGTTTCAAAATACAATTGCAATTTTTTTTTAAATGTCTTACCACATTGACAGCCTAAATAATGCAGGAGTCTTATTGTACTCTGTGTTTGTACACTTGCGGCCATACGATTTGTGTGTGCATTCACATTTTTAGACAAAGAGTGACAACTATTGAGATTACATTTAGATATATAGATTTTGCAGTGAGGTGTTAAATTCTTGGCAAGGGCAAAAAAAAAAACAATCTTTGCCCAAGGCGAGGGAAAACCCTGCCATTACTCTATTGTTACTGGCAATATTCACAATATTTCTTTAACTCTAAAAGAACATGTTCAGATGACAGAGATTAGGGTATTATATCCTGCAAATCTAATACATAGTGGTATATCCAAAGGTATATAAGACGGCCATGGGCCCTGGGCTGTATGAATATATCACTTCCTACATTGGTACTAGAATCAGCTTCTTGCGCCCCTTCTGCCTGCTTTCAGGACCTGCGGTTTCAGGCCTTTTTGAGGACATTTAAAAGTCCTGAAATGGCCCTTGATTACATGTGTATTGAGAGCAGGAACAGATGTACGAGGATTTCATGGGTAAGGTTCCTTCTCAGTATAAAAGTTTGGGTGGCCACGGGCTTCTGCCCAAATCGCCCTTATTATGATCCACTACTGTGTATACCTAGTCCAGCACAAGAGAGGATGGACACAAGAATTATATGTAGGTAGAAATCTAAGAGCAGATATACATGACAGTGAAAAATGCTTTTTAAAGGGTCGCCACATAGCTGGACTAAATGCAGTACTTTTTAATGGTTCGAAGCCCACTGCTGTTATTCACAGCTGAGATTTGGCACAATCGTCTACAGTAGGCCTTAAAAGTGTTTTACCAACTATTTAAGTTATCCCCTACCCTGCGGATAACAAGCTGATCGGTTAGGGATTGACTGCTGGAATGACCACAGATGAGTAAGGTAAAACTTCATTCTCACTAATGGACAGAGCTGCAGGAGGAGCAATCGTCCTACTGCGGCATTCAATTATATGGTAGTGTGGGAAATCACAGAGCACAGCTTTCCACTATCTCCAGCACTCCCACAGAAAGTGAATAAGACGGTGAGAAATATCTGTCACTAGCATATGACTGCATGGAACATCCTGCTCCTCCACCCATTACTCTATGGCAGTGGTGGCTAACCTATGGCACTGGTGCCAGGGGTGGCACTCAGAGCCCTTTCTGTGGGCACCCAGGCCATCGCCAGAGATGACTCCAGGTATCTTCCTGCAGTCCCAGACAGCCCAGGACTTGCTGTGCACAGAGGTATTTTAAAGTGACAATGCTACCTTGGACTACCAGAGGAGTGGGAAGATGTGGACAGATCTGGATTATTATTGTAGCTCCTGCTCCGGTCCTGATAATTCTTCCTGTTTATGGGACCCTGGAGGAAAGCTACAATGATCATCCAACTTTCTTCTATTTTCTGCTTTATTGGTTTCCTCAGAGTGCTGGTATCAATGAAAGCAGTGACAGAGAAGGGAGTATAAATCATAAATTACATTTCTGTGTTGGCACTTTGCGATAAATAAGTGGGTCCTGGTTGTAGTTTGGGCACTCTGCCTCTAAAAGGTTCGCCATCACTGCTCTACGGATTGCTAGTCCTGTTCTCATGATCAGTGGGGGTCCCAGAACTCAGCTTTGTTATCCCCTATGGATAGCTCCTGTGTATAGGGGGGGGGGGGAATAAATAGTTGGCACAACCGCTTTAAAGTGGAGCTAATTTATCATATTGGTTCAGGTCATTGATATATCCGAGAGCCTGACTGTAATAATCAATTAAAAAATAATTGACATCATTATCTATTTCTTTATAAAACTTAAAGATATCTTCTCACATGTATATGTTTTTTTTATTGGGTCTTACTTATTTCACTGTGACTTAGAGTACAACAATGTGTAATAGTCCAGTTGCATTTCTGATACGTTTCACCTTAGGGCTTTTTCACATTGGCTTTGTTTTTCACATCCGTGGTTCAGTGATTTCCACCGGTGTTTTCGCATTGGCCTGTATTTTCACTGATCCGTAAAAAAATTATGAAACCAGTCCTATACTTTTCCTTGATGCGGATCGCGGCAGGCGATATAAGTCTATGGGTCAGCAAAACCACTGATGAAACATTGAGGGTTAAGGAACAAAATTGGGAAACACAGAGGGTGGCGCCTCGGGTGATAACGTTTGGTAAGAGTTGGTAGATCAGATGTAGAATAGAGGGTGCTCACCTGGTTATTTCTTGGTTTTTAGGCACATAGAATAAAGTGGGATCCAAAGGTTCCAAGCGATGAGGCATCAGATGGTGATGAGCGATTTATAGAGTTTTTATTATCTATATAGGTTTCTGAATGGTACAGTTCTAGGGTTTAATATACTAAATATGCAGCTTCCACAACTCTGATGCGCCGGGGTCCCAAGAGGGTCCGGAGGGACAATGGAAAGAAAAAATATTGCAAAGACGAGTTCACGTGGAGCGCTATTAGTAATATCTTACCCAAACTATGAAATATACCAATGTTAACGCTAAAATCAATTTATCAAGGAAAAGAATTTAATGTTTTTTAAAAAACAATAAAAAAATAATAATTAAAAAAATAATAATTCTTACTTACAAAGTCCAAATGACGCGTTTCGGGTCTCAGACCCTTTCTCAAATACAGGACACAAATGAATAATAGTAACAGTATGGCGATCTTTAAATACAAAATAGGTATGTACTTACAATCATGATGCTGTACGGTGAATGGATAGGAAAAAGGCGCGAAATGCTGGCTTTTGGTGCGCCGCCGGCACAAAGCCGGGTGGCGCATGCGCAGTGGATTGGTGTCAGAAGATGTTGCCAGAGATACCGGAAATGGAACGCGGTGAGCGGCCGTCATGACAACGGAGCATGCGCTCTAGACGCTCCAGGTATGTATTGTTAGGGGCAGTATCAATGAATGCTTAGCAAGTGTTTAGTGCGCATGTCTGGGTTTAGCGCTGGTTGCGAGAAAGGAGCACGATGTATTCGCTTAGATATGGATAGCAAAAAACATAGGGAAAAAGAATAATAGAAATATTGCATGATAGAGGGTAAATGGGAAATAGAAAAATAATTGATCAATATACATTTGGTCATGGGACACTCAAGAAATTACTCAATTGCAGGTTTTGCTCTACATAGTGTCTCACGCCATGCCATCACAGTTGCAATATGAGTGATTTTAATATAACACCTATTGAACACATAAAATCCAATACACCTCAGAGATTTAACTACCTTAAGAAAAGAGAAATGTTTTGGATTTTCAAACTACAATGCTTGACACCCACAGGATTAAACGAAAGCTTAGAAAACGTATATTGAAACAACATTCTCTTGTCCTCTATTTATGCTACCATAGTCCTAATACCGTCTATCTATGTAGGTGTGTGTGTGTGTATGTATGTATGTATGTA
The DNA here is from genome assembly GCA_019512145.1 of Engystomops pustulosus. Lineage (NCBI taxonomy): Eukaryota > Metazoa > Chordata > Amphibia > Anura > Leptodactylidae > Engystomops > Engystomops pustulosus. The sequence goes on along the minus strand of CM033650.1, from coordinate 21,569,229 downwards.
TATGTGTGTATATATATGTATATGTGTATGTATATATGTATATATATATATGTATTTGCGATTCATTACAATTCCCTATTTTGATATAATCCACTCAAATATATAACTCTGTAACTTTTCTAATATTAGCATTCCGTACAATATATTTTTTCAATAGTTATTCTTTTTAACAATTTATGAGAGCTTTTATTATATATTTATTGCCTTTTATTCATTTATGTATGTTATTTACCTATGCATTTAATTTATCCAATTATTTATTAACTAATATTCACTATTTATTGTAAATATTAATGACCCAATTCTCGGAATGTGTTTCTGCAATTGAGTAATCTCTTGAGTGTCCCATCACCAAATGTATATTGATCAATTACTAAATATACTGGCGTATAAGACTACTTTTTAACCCCTTAAAATAATGGCTACAGTGGGGGGTCGTCTTATACGCCGGATATACGGGGGCCGCACTGTGTGAGGTGTTTTTTTTCCCCGTCAGCGCGTAGAGAGCATGCGCGGCAGTCCGCCTCTCACAGTCATTAGAAGAGGCTTAGTACGCGCTGACAGGGTGGCGCGCTGTATGCTAATGCAGCCGCCCTGTCACAGCGGTCGGCGTCACAGAGCTGGGGGTCACAGGCGGCACTTACAGAAGCATGTCGGATCTTCATTAATATCGCAGCTTACAGTTATGATCACCAGGCACTTGCTCTCTTGTTTGTTTTGCAAAGTTTTAAGCAGACTTTTTTTCATTTGGGAGAGGGGTAGTCTTATACAGTGAGTATATACCAAATTCTATATTTTTAGGGCAGAAGTTGGGGGTCGTCTTATACGCCCAGTCGTCTTATACGCCGGCATATACGGTATTTTTCTATTTCCCATTTACCCTCTATCATGCAATATTTCTATTATTCTTTTTCCCTATGTTTTTTGCTATCCATATCTAAGCGAATACATCGTGCTCCTTTCTTGCAACCAGCGCTAAACCCAGACATGCGCACTAAACACTTGCTAAGCATTCATTGATACTGCCCCTAACAATACATACCTGGAGCGTCTAGAGCGCATGCTCCGTTGTCATGACGGCCGCTCACCGCGTTCCATTTCCGGTATCTCCGGCAACATCTTCTGACACCAATCCACTGCGCATGCGCCACCCGGCTTTGTGCCGGCGGCGCGCCAAAAGCCAGCATTTCGCGCCTTTTTCCTATCCATTCACCGTACAGCATCAAGATTGTAAGTACATACCTATTTTGTATTTAAAGATCGCCATACTGTTACTATTATTCATTTGTGTCCTGTATTTGAGAAAGGGTCTGAGACCCGAAACGCGTCATTTGGACTTTCTATGTAAGAATTATTATTTTTTTAATTATTATTTTTTAATTGTTTTTTTAAAAAACATTAAATTCTTTTCCTTGATAAATTGATTTTGGCGTTAACATTGGTATATTTCATAGTTTGGGTAAGATATTACTAATAGCGCTCCACGTGAACTCGTCTTTACAATATTTTTTCTTTCCACTGATGAAACATTGTCACTGATGAGGCTGAAAAACCAGGTGTGATGTTTTCAATGTTAAACCTTCAGTTTGTTTTGCAGATACGGAGACAAAACGGAAGAAAAATGGAGACACAATGCAATGGATGCCAAACTGAAGCAGAACATCAACACCAATGTGAAAGAGCCCTAATTACACCAAATATGAAAAACCTCTGCCAAATTGTGCTGGTTATCACAGCAGGGCAAACGCATTAGTAAATCTTACCTATATGTATGAATAAAAAAAATGTGCAAATAAACAACTTTATAACAAAAAGTATTTACTTATATATCCAGGCAGTATAGGTCAGGATGTCTGTGCATAGCAATATATCTCCACCATATGACATAATCTCATACATAGCGTCCCCATGCTGTGAGGCTCTCGACAAAATAAATACTGTTATGAAAATAAATCTTGAAAAATAAAAATGAAAGGATCATATTTAACGGACTGTTTACACAGAAAATCACTCAGGCACTTCCATGTTGCATATCCTATAAGCACTTCATTTACAGAACAGCGGAAGGGAATCCTCCAACCTGTGATGTCATGTGGCATCTGTTCTAAGAATATTAGTCCAACTCTCTAAACTTTCCTCAATGAAAAATGTCAACTTTTGTTAAATAACCATTAAACTAAGGGTGCTTTCACATTGGTGGTTTTTTTCACATAAGTGATTTATTTTTTACCGAATCCATTTTGGCCTATGGACACGTACAGGTTGGCTTTCTCTTCCTGGCTTCAGAGATTTTCCACTGATGTCTTACTGATCCATTCTTTTCAATGGGCTTTTTCACACTTTTTTTCCCGCTGATCCAATGTTGTCAGTGAATACAAACAGATGAGGTTCTGGATTGACCATTGATCAGTGAAAAAATACTGAAGTGTAAAACAGCTAATTGAAAAGAAAGGCTCAGTAAGGCATTTGTGAAAAATCAACAAAATAAACAATCTGTACGTGTCCATACAGAGCTAAATTTCTAAATTGTGCAATGATGTAAGGACGTCAGTGTCAGAAATGGCAGCCCTAGCGGATCCTGCTCTCCCTAACAGCCAGGATAGCAGCCCAGCTAGTAGTAGGGTGGATGGGAGTGCAGGTAAGTGGTTGTAGGGGACTCTATAATCAGGAAGACTGATAGAATAATTTGTCGCCAAGACCGCCTCAACCGAATGGTTTGCTGTCTCCCTGGTGCCAGGGTTCGGCATGTGGTGGGAAGGGTGGATAAATTACTGGGAGGGGCTGGGGATGACCCAGCCGTCGTGGTCCATGTTGGTACCAATGACAGAATAGATGGTAGGTGGAGGAGCCTGAAGAATAAATTTAAAGAACTAGGTTCCAAGCTTAAGGAAAGGACCTCCAAGGTAGTATTCTCCGGAATCCTACCTGTGCCATGCGCTACACAGAGCAGACAGCGGGAGCTCAGGGAGTTAAATGCATGGCTCAGATCCTGGTGTAGAGCAGAAGGATTTGGGTTCCTAGAGCACTGGGCTGACTTTTCACTGGGGTACAAGCTGTTTTCTGCAGATAACTTGCACCTAAGTGGAAGGGGGGCTGCTGTGCTGGGGGAGAAGATCCTAGCAGGGGCGAGGGGTGGCGGAGTATTTGAACTAGGATTGGGGGAGGAGGAAAAGGAAGACACAAAAGGGGTAGACAGGTCAGAGAGGGGGCAGGTTATGTTGGTGGGTGGCGAGGTGGGTGGTAAATGGGGGAGTAAGTCAGTGGTTAAGGAGATCCACAAGTTCCAAATCAATATCAAAGATATATGTGCCAGTAAAATGACTATAAATCAAATAAATAACTGTGGAAAATTAAAGTGTATGTTCACAAATGCCAGAAGTATCGCAAGCAAAATGGGTGAGCTTGAGGCTCTGGTATTAGGGTCTCAGTGACAGCAGAGAGCTTAAAGAAGGGTCTAGATGCCTTTTTACACCTAAATAACATTGATGGTTATGTCATATACAATTGTTTCCCCTAAATCCCTTCCCTTCTTTGGTTGAACTTGATAGACATGTGTCTATTTCAACCGTATAAACTATGATACTATGATAAGCCAAAATGGATTAAGTGAAAAATCACTGATAAAAAAAACGCCAGTGTGAGTCCATCCTTAGTGATACATGTTATTATTTCATTGCATAAATGCAGAAGAGCTGGAATGGACAATTGTAGGCACCCATTAGGTCTACCTGCAGTCTTGCAGAGTTTAATGGAGAGTTGTCACCGGATCATTCACATTTAATTTTATTCGTGAAGATAATTTCCCATAAATAAAGTCAAGTGGTTCCTTAGAAGTGGAGGACAGTTGTCCTTGGATACGACCACTACTGCTACAGTGATTGCACAAAGAAACTAATAGATTTTGTCTATGAAATGTCCGATAGATACTGATGGCCCACAGCCATCCTGTGGTAATGTTTGCTAAATCCAGGTGGTTGGGCACCTAAATAGCACAAGCGTGGTCCCTGCTGGAAGAGAGCGAAGGTGGTCATATCCAAGGAGGATACGACCACCTACATTTATGGAAAATTATCGTCACACAGGTACATTTTTTAAATACCGTGCAATTTAAGAAATCTGTATATAAGGCAGATGAATTAAATTAAATGTGAATGCTGAGGTGAGAACAACCCTTTAAGTACAACATGGTTAAATTATTATCTGTGCTGACCCAGTGCTGCCATCTCTATGTACAAAGAAGCCAATACAGTACAGTGCAATCAAAATGAACACAATGTAAGACCATCGCCGTTACTACACTGTATCATTTCTCTTCCTGTTCATAAGAAAATCCACATTTGTCTGAGCGGTCCATGTCGGACTGTTCCTGAGATTGTTGAATGTGCGGCTTTGACGTCTTCTCCGGCTGCTGCTCATTCAGCTACAGTCCCGCTGATGGCACAGAAGACATGCAAGGAATTCTGCACCCATGAAGATTGTGTATCTTCCTGATAGATCTACAAGAAAATAAGACCTTCGTGGTTACATTGGCACCAGATGTTTACAGCTGACTACAACGTCTTATTCAGCACTAACGTTACCTTCAGAGCTTTCCAAAGACAGCATAAAAGAGATTAGAAAGAAAAAAAAGAAATTACTTTTCCAGTTACTGAACTTAATAACCCAAAATTATTTCTCACAGGGAGGGTAAAAGGTCACCGTCACTATTACACACGTTTTGCACATTCGTTTCAGGGATACATTGTATAAACCATCAATATAAAAGCAGTGACCATGAGATACATACGAGATATACTCCATGAGAACGATCATTGGGAGCGGGAACAGCGTCTTCTCTGTCTGCGCATCCTATTACATCACAACACTTGGGGTCATGCGGTTCAGGGTTTCACTAGTGTCCCTTTTCCACAACGTCTCATCACACAAGTGCCTCTTGTGAATGGAGTGATGTGGCTCAGGTTTAACCAACGCTCCATTCATTCTTACTTAGTTTACCATCACAGTTTTCCAAATACAGTATTAAATAGATAAAAAAAGCAATTTCCAGTACTTCCAGGATGGATCTACATAATCTATAGAAGTGAATACAGCACTGGTTACTGCCTTCGTACATAGGCATTTAGAGGCCCTCAAATTATTGCAAAACTCAGACCTCTGATCAGACCTTAGGGGTTAAGCATCATTTCTTATCATTCTGAAGCATTTTTACTTTAGAAAACTTTATTTCAAATTACCTGGCTCCCTGCCAGTGTGTGGTGAGTCCTGGAGAGGGAGGAGTCATTTGCATTGAGCAAGCAGGGGATGGAGAAGGAAGATGTGGAGTACAGGAATAATGCATGAGTAGACGGAAACACCGGCACAAACCTGCTGCAATTGCCCCCCACTGGACTTACCACACTTGCAAGAAGCCAGGTAATGTGAAATAAGCTTTATACAGTACTGAAATGATTCAGAATGCTGACAAAGGCATTTTTAAAATCAGCATCGTATAGGATATTAAAACCTGTCACCAGCTTAAAATGACATTCCTGGTGTCAGGTTTCCTTTAATACACTGTAATACACATAATGACACTTAACCCCTAAGAAAAGGGGTATATAATGATATAATTATAACAAAGTATATGAGAAAAATGTTCACAACATAATATGAACTATTAAAAATTATTTTAAATACTGGTTATGCGTAAATATGCTCTGGAACCCGTTTGTGTTTATCAATACAATTGATGTAACAGTAGTCTTAGAGTGCATGCCCAAGGACAATATTGCTGGACTCATATAGCTATCCATAACCTAAGTATGTATGATTTTTACAGTGTGTATGTGGGTGTGAAATAAATTTAAAATTGTATCTGTAAAGGTAATGACTACAGTTATGCAGCAAGTATTACTCAGTCAACTAGTATTACCCATGTGCTGCACCTATGACCTGTGACTAGGAGTATTATGCTGCCACGTATCAAGAATTCATTAAACATTACCTAGACACACTGTCTACCAGCTATCTATTTAAATCACTGGGCAGGTTTGCTTATTTTACTCCAGCATGGATATTAAACAGATCTGCTGCGCTTCTTCCTCTGGACACAATATTATCTCATGTTTTTCTCTGGTGATAGTAACAGCACAATTTACAAGTCCCCTGCTGTGTTATATATCAATATTTGGTAAAGGATATAAGAAGGAAATTGGAAAAAAAAAAAGTGGAGATAACATACTGTAAACATTCAATAATTTTTGGCTGCTGATGGGTTCCAATAGCCTATGCTGTGCTGATTTTAAAAATGCCTTTGTCAGCATTCTGAATCATTTGCCAGCAGGGTGTGGAGAGTCCCAGGGTGGGGGTGGGGCAGCTGTTGCCTGTGGTTACCTGTGTCTGTCCCCTCTCCTCCAAACTCATGCAGCTACCTCCCCCCTTCCTGTCATGTGCATTGAGCAGGCAGGGGAGGGGATGATGTGCAGTAGAGCATGAGCAGACTGAGACTCAGGCACAAACTCTGCAGCTACATCTCCCCCAGGACTCACCAAACACTGAAAGGGAGCCAGATAATGTGAATTAAACTTATATAAAGCATTGAAAGGATTCACAATACTGACAAAAGCATGACATATTAGAATCTGTCACCATCTAAAAATCACATTCCTAATGACAGGTCTGTGTTAAACATGGGATTAAGCGCTGAACATTCTGACACCAAGTGATCACAGAAACAGGGGACCACACAAAATGATTCCCCTAAAAAAAATGCATATAAATGAAGCATTGGCGTGCACGGCCTTCCTGCACTTCATTTACTTCTAATAGACTTCCAGGACAGCTATGTTGACTATTCTGGACTTTTGCCATCCGAATGTTGGAAAACTGTAGTCTTCCTTGAGATTTTAGGCTTTTCTTTATTTCTTGTTCTTATCCCCCCTATCTTTGTGATTGCTGGGGTCATGAAGTAGGGACCAAAAGCAATCAGACACTTTTCCTCTGTTCTGTTGATTGACGTAAATATCAACAGAACAAGCTTTGCCTTTGCTTTGTGTGACACATGCAATCTACTCATATATTAACAAGCATTAACAGAGGAGACTGGGATATAATGGCTTATAATGAGCCACTAGAGGAGATCCAGGGATTTATGTAAATTCCATTAAAACGCTACAGTGAAAAGTTACAGAACAGCCTGAGGCACTCCGCTGCTAATTCTGCTTCACATTTAAGTTCTTGCTGTAACATTTGTATCCAGTTTGGAAGATTCCGTTTGAGCTATACGCTTTATTACAAATCTTTCTCCAGGTTATAGTTTAGAGCACATGTTGTGCAACTCTCAACAGGATACAGGCGGTCCCCTACTTAAGGACATCCGACTTACAGACAACCCCTAGTTACAGACGGACCCCTCTGCCCACTGTGACCTCTGGTGAAGCTCCCAGGTTGCAATAATCAGCTGTAAGGTGTCTGTAATGAAGCTTTATTGATAATCCTTGGTCAGCAAAAAAATTTTAAACTCCAATTGTCACTGGGGCAAACATTTTTTTTGTCTGGATCTACAATGATAAAATATACATTTTCGACTTACATACAAATTCAATGTCTCAAAGTTAACAAATATCTGAAATGAAGTAATTTTGCACATCCAGTGAAGTCTGATCCTACAGTAACGCTCCTTTCCATCTGTCTCCTGTTTTCTCCTAAAATACACCTAGCAGGTTAGGCAAAATGTAGAGGACAGGTGGTTGGCAATGTGACTACAGAAAAAGACTACACAGAGTTTGTGGTTTGATACCAAAGGGACACTTTGTTTTAACAAGGGCTGTTAACTGTGTATGGGGCGGGTTCGTCGTCTTAAGCCTCTCTATACAGGACAGGTGTCTGCTGTATTGTACAGCAGACACCCCTGTGATCGGTACCAATAAAAATGTCTCCATTTAAAGTACCCAATTTATAGATTACGGGGCTGCCAATTGCTGCCATTGATGAAGAACAGATTAACTACAAAAAAATAAGGAGACAGAAGGTCATGGTATTTGTACCTGCTCATGGATGATATCAGAAAGTTCTTTCACCATTTCCCTGAAGTTTGTTTTGAGATCCTCGTGGTATTCAACCTGATCCTCTTTGATGAGACGTTCATTCAGGTCCAAAGCTGTGGCACACACTTGTATAAACTGTCTGTATAGAAAAGAGCACAAAGGACAACTAACAACATTTGTATGACTAGGACAGATTGTGCGGATTGTGTTGTGATTGTCCACGATGATGAAACTGGAACAAGACAATGGGGGTCATTTACTAAGGGCCCAAATCAAGGTTTTCCGGCGGGTTACCCGAATATTACCGTTTTGAGACGCTTTTCCATGAATTGCCCTGGGTTTTTGGCGCACGCAATTGGATTGTGGTGCATTGGCGCCGGCATGCACACGACGGAAATGGGGGGGTGTGGCCGTAAGAAAACCCAACGGATTTGGAAAACCGCCGTACTAAAAAAAAAAAAGTGTCGCTTGACACGCACTTACCTGCACCCAGCATAGCTTGGTGAACTTCAGTGAACTCTGACGGAATTCAGCGCAGCAGCGACACCTGGTGGACATCGGGCGCACTACCTCCACAGAGAAGTGCCGCTGGATCGCGAATGGACCGGGTAAGAAAATCTTCCCCAATGGGTCACATTTACTGTGTAGTGCAAACTGCACTAAAAGTGTGTTTGCCTGTGTACAATGCAGGGTGCGCCACAATTGTGTCACGTGCCCCAGAAATGTGTCTCAGACACTTCTTAAATACCTGTGCAAGCAGTCTGCGCTGAAAAGAACAGGCAACGTCTGACAGAAAACTGGTGTACGGCCCTTAGTAAACGTAGGTCAATGTTCTCTTTAGCTCAGCACTCAAAGAGGTGTATGGGACCCAACTGTAACCCTCCGCATGTCTCAAATTACATATTATGTATGTATAACTTTATAATAAAGAGCCAGCGGCCTCTATACAGTGATGTAATCCTCAGTGAGACCAAAATACATAGGGGGTCATTTATCTTTAGTCAGGACATTTGTGTTTGTCTTTTCTAGTTTTTTTTTCCAGGTTTTAGATTTGTTTGATTTATCTTAGAGGTTAATATATCAGGTAGCTGAGTCTGTGGGATTTTTGTGACTTTAAAAAAGAAAAGTTGCACAAAAGTCTTAAACTCTTCTGCAACGTATTCTAGAGTTTTTCCTATGCATGGTCAGGTTCAGAGTTTCTTTGTAAATTTTTAACCTTGATTCGCACCAAAATGGTGACTTTTTCATACGTTCACATCTGGATTTTACAGATGGCACAACACTGAAAAATTCTTGTACAACTAGTTTTGTTAGGTGAATGGAAAAGTCGCAAATTTAGGCGCAAATATATCAATTGTGCAAAAATAAGAGAAAAAAAGAGACAGTTGTAAGATAAATGACCCCCATAGTGTTGTAACAGTATTAGGAATTCATTTTCCCTTGTTATATACTATTACATGCATATTATTAGGATTCCTCAATAAAATTCATTTCATGGTGATTAACCCTTATGAATATGAAATAGATTTCTTCCTGCATTAGTAAATCATTACTGGAAAAGAGCAAAGTATTCAAGCACAGTAAACAGACGGGTAACCCTAATGTTTGACCTGTGAGCAGTGTAATCTCTAGACAGTGTAGCATAGAGACACAGTAAATGAGGGGTGATTAAAAGTAAAGCGAAACATTAATGATTACTTAGTGAGTCACTCTGGTTTGTTCTTTGTCACACATGTTGTATAGTACAGATACCAGGATATACACACTGGTTCCATGGATTGTGGATCAGTCATTACCATATATATATATTTTTTTTTTTTTTGGGGGGGGACTATTTAGGAAACTTCTGTCATTTCCATGATATGGAATCAATATCAGGTCGGATGTACCAATGTAATCCATCACCCCTCCCCAGGTTCAGCTATCAATGCAGAGTCTGCATGTACTTTAGCCCCATCTCCCTGCAGCTTCTTCATTCTGCCTTCATTTGACAGCCGGGAGGGGTATGACAATATGGCTACATCTTCTGAAATTATGCACCTAGAAACACAGTTCTGGTGTCTGATTAAAGAGGTGAAGCTCATCTTAACTATTGCATTGGATTGTGTTTCTAGGTGCCATATATCTTTAGCTATCCACTGTGAAAGTTTCAGTCAAGAATATGGAGCTCTATATGGAACTCTAGATAGAAGAGCAGTCTAGTTAGGAACTGTACCACCTTTAATCTGGTGGTAGATGTCCTTTAAGACCTATATGGCCGTATGGCAGTCGTTAAAAGGTAAAAGAGGAGCCTCCAAAGCTAGTAATGACCTACTATAAGGTTAGAAACACTAACTCTCTCAGAGAACCATATTTAAAACACTGTATTTATCAACTTACTTAAAGAGGTCTTTAAGTTCCTTAATCTTTTTGCTAGTATATTTGCTGTTCCGGCTGTCATCTAGGAAAGCTCTGGCATAGGCTAATGGACCTGCGTTCACCTATAACATATTTGCACAAAACAATACATTACTATTATATGAACACATAGGCAAATAAGCATTATACTGATACAATCTATTAGATGCTAGCCAGTATATTTTACTATACCTCTTCATAGAAGGAGGGTTGGCCACATAGAGAGAGGTAAGTGCAGATTCTGGGCTCATCCATATTGGCAGTGGGCTATTTACCAGAATTAGTCAGGCTAGTCTAGGGCTCCTGAACTAATACAATAGAATATTTGTAAGCTGTTCCAATTCTGCTGGATCAATACTGTAAAGCAACCTGCAAATGTGCAGAATTTATAGAAACCCAATCCAAAAATGAATGTTTTTGGGGTGTTCCTTGATGTCTCCAAGAGTGGGGTAGGTATGCAATAGCTGTGGGAGGACGGCCATTCTTCTGCTCTTATTTTGGCTATATTATAATATTACATTCCTGATAAATATACATCTCAAGAGCATCCCTTATAACTGCCTTTACCCAACAATACATTTCCAGTGCATGTTCCACTAGAAAGAGCAAAAAAAAAGTTCTTACTGATAATTACTCACTGAACTAATCCTAAAAAGTGTCTGATTACAATTTTTATTAGATATTTGGCATAATTATTTAACACTTCAATCATCTCCATATGGATTTATCTTTGTCGTTGCTGTTAGCATTGATGTTGGTTGTCTATTAATGACATGTATTGTTCAGGAGGCACATCCTCCCCCATCACCTCGTTCAGCACCATGGACAGAATCCATGGTGTCTTTTTATGAGGGAACCAAATCACAAAGACATTTTCGCAAAGACTTTTTTTTAAGAAAGAACCAAAAGAGTCCAAAGCCCTCAGCTTTTATACCTGTACAGAGACACAGCCTTGGAGTTTTAGCTGTAACTGGATCATGTCGACCTCTGGAGATGAACAGATCTTCTGTAAGTCTGCGGTTTTGTCTTTGATCTCATCGATAGCTACGTCAATGGGCTTAAGGTCCACCTGGTGCTCATAGATTACGGGTATTCTTTTCTTCACATATGGAAAAGAGTTTGAGGCTGAAAATTTTTATAAAAGCATGGAGAAAATTAGAAAAAATTCCCTAAAGCATTTGTCCATCTCATTAGCAAAACCTGCATGGGTCTAAGTACACAAGACAGAGGAGTCGGGTGACCTACCCCAAATCCTTTCTGTTACTCTTGAGAAAATATAGGGCCCTGTTTGGTAACAGTGCTATTCCTATTAACTTGGCACAACTTTGTAACCCAATATCAAAGCGTATGAGATTTAGGAGGTAGTGATGACCAGACCTGAACTGCAATATTTGAGTCAGTGCCGAATATTGCAAGTCCCCGACACGAACACAAAAAATTTGTCATCGAGTTCAGCTCAATGCTTATCGGTAAAACCTGCAATCGGTGCCAGGGTGTTACTACTTACATAAAGCGGGCAAAGCTGCCAGCGGCCTCTATTTGCCAGCAGCGAATGCGTGCCGCCATTTTTCTAAGGATCTTGTCACTTCCCATGATGTCATTGATGCTGCTGGCATTTTTGCACATGATATGTAAGGGGTAACACCTGCAATGGCAGGACTGATCACAGGTCCGGGTACACAGACACGAACTTTTGGAAAAAAGGCGATCACCCCTGGGTCCACTCAATATTAGCATGCAATGAACCAATTGTTTGAAAAGTTGTCTAAAATGGTAGGTCCCAACTAGTAATCCTGGGAGTCCTTCCATTCTAGTCATCCTTTTGATGTTCCAGTGCAGGATATGTAGATAACTTACTTGTCAATATGGTTCTCTTCTTACACTGTTCTTCAACGCTTCCATGCTTTTTTCCTGACAGCGTGTATGGAGTTTCGAAGACAAATCGGCTGATGTTGTGATTCTTCTCAAAATCTGTCTTCCTATCAGAAAGCTCCTGCTCTTCTAAATAAGGCTTGACATATGTTATCTGAATGTGAGCCAACTTTACATCAAGATCTTTTACATTGACCTATCAAAACAAATTTGAAGTGGATATTTAGCTTCAGAATTCATATGTTATCTATGTGAAGTCATCGCTGCAGCCTGGTGAACAGACATAAAGGAGAGGACCTGAGCCGCAGCACTGGATCTTAAAAGCAAACACTTACAAATGAAGAATACTCATGCTCAGCGTACCTTGTTAGAATCCTGGATCATCTTTACATTATCTGGGCCAAATTTGTCACCATATAGATTTAATAGTCGTAAAGATATCTCTGAGAGTCCCGTTAGCTTTGGCTCTTTGTAAATATATTCCTTGCCATCTTCTTCTTCAAAGAAACCCTGTTGAAAAAGGAGATCTTACTTAGTTTTAGGCCCAGTTCACACCCATGTTCTCCTGTCACTATGACACTAATAAGGGAAGTTTAATGAATCTGTTAACATGTCCTTGATCTCAACGGTCCATTAGTGTCCGCTGGCACCACATCTGTTAATGCTTCAGATGTTTAAGTGGAAAATTGAATGGACCATGCAGCACTAGTCTTTCCATATTAAATAACAGAAGTGGTGTAAGCGGTCACTGATAGAGGCCATTAAGAGTCCATTAAAATTGACATTTTAAGGAATCCGTTATTATCTTTCTAGTGGCAGAAGATAACAAAGTAAACTGGCCAATTAAAATAAACTAAACAATTATTAAAAACAGTGATGAAGTAACTTAGGTGTGAACTGTGCCTTATAAGCTATTCAGTATACATTTGGATGTTTGACTTTAATGTTAGAGATAACGTGAAAAAGAAATGTGTGGTAAACTTTGCAAAAACTTTATTAAATAAAAAGTTTTTTTTTTCCTGCTCCTCTTCCCCTGCAGTGAGTAGTGCATCTGTGCAACTGTACACAGGGAGCAGACAGATAAGGAGAATATATCAAAATTTCTAAGCACTTAAAGGGGTATTTCCATGAAGACAACAACACTTTCTCTAATTCCCTGTTATTAGCTTATTAAAATTAGCTTCTTCTGTCTGCATGGCTGCAGTGTTCTCTTCCTCCTGCCACTCCCTCCTGCATTATAAATGCAGCTCAGACACAGGTATTTCCTGCCAGCAAGCAACATGCAGAGGCTACAGACAGATAAGGTCTTTATTTGGGAGGGAGACATATAGCAGAGCTGACTCTGTGTGTGTTACAGGTGAGTTAGAAGCTGAGAGTGTCATTTATATCCATCTCATGGAAATTATCATCTCTCATCTCTGATCTGTCTCATCTCTTTTTCTATAAGTCAGATGCTAGTAGAATGTTCAGAAGCTAAATGAAAGTGTAGATAAACCTTGTACCCTGATAACCTTAGCACATATTTAGCACACAGCATCTCATAGCACAGAGTAATCAAGAAGTGTCTGGTTAGAGAGTCTCCGCCCACACTCTGTAATTTTACACTGACCATCGCTGAGTGATAGGAGCTAAAACAGCAATAAAAATGAGTAAAATTGTAAAGTAAAGGGTTAAAAACGATCTTTATTGTGTAAAAATTGCAAGGGAATTAAATTTGAGAACTTTCTTTCATGGGTAAACCCCTTTACCATCAATACTAAGCTTGATGAACCAGGGACACTTACTTATAGATCTAGGCATCGTGGCTATGCTAATCTTCTTATATTTGTTATCTATGGCATCCTTCTAAAATCAACTTTTTAAATTATGCTAATGAGTCAGAAAGGCTCTGGGAGGTGTTTCCAAAGTAGTAGATTCACAGGATGCTACAGTGTGCAAGGAGTACTTCCCCCTCCCACTGTGTGCTGAAACTTCCTTATCTGCAGTGTGATATTAGGAAGTGCTAATGGAGCTGGGCAGATGGTGAGACGGTTTCACAGTTGGTTAAGCCAGAGCATGGTGGGGCTCTGGTAAAGTCATTCTGGATCATTAGCATAATTTTATAAGTTGATTTTAGAAGGAAGCAGGCCATGGATAACAAATATAAGAAGATTACCACAGTCACAGTGCCTGAATCTATAAAAGTGTTCCTGATTTAACCATGCTTGATTTTGATGGTAGATTCCCATTAATTATTCATTAATGTAAGAGAAACAAGCCTTTCAAGAAAAACACTGGCCCGGTCTGTTAGGAGTTTAGTCTTTAGTAACTTCTCCTTATCAGTTTGCTCTCTGTGTACAAGAGTATGGATGGGAAGTTTGCTTAGAAATATTGATAAGTGCAGAGAAAGAAGGTGTGTTTGACATTTATTAAAAAAAAGTTCAATATTTTCACCTTAAGTATTTATTAGTAAAACTGTAATAAAAATAGTTTTAGTTCAGAAACAGAACTAAAATGCATATTGGAAATTTTTTACAGCCAATGCTACAAAAACAAAACATTATATTCTGCACCAGTCCCAAAAGGGTCAAAGTGTTTTTTTTCATATCACATTGCTTATGGGAAAAATTGTATTATTTACACGGGACACGTCACGTACACTACTAAACCGCAATATTATCAGGACATCAAAAAACAAACATAGTGTCACAAGGTCTTTGTTGCAAATAGAGGAAGTAACGTTAATACGTTTATGTAACATAAAACAAAAAAAACAGTGAGAAGACATCAAGATTCAAAACAAAGGGATTATGATCTTAGATAAGTAACTATTCTCTTTGCCTAATGGATCTATGCAAATCAGACCTATCAATATATACCATGATCTGCTGCAAGACCTGGCTAATACAGAACATTTGCATCACCTAGGGTGAGTCAGTCTACAAAATATGGAAGTTTATAAAGATAACATATTGGAAATTGAATAATCTGACCACATCTGTCATCATAGAGCGAGTAGGGCAAATCTTATCTATGGTGGCAGATGTAGAGGGCAAATGGTTATAAAATTGAGTTAACTGCAATGCAATTTATATAACAGGTGGTTTCCTTGTCACCCTCTAATGTGATATGGAAAGTAATAACATCAGGTTATAGTCCAAAAAGCTGATTACAGATGGAGAACAGTCCGATCACTGCTTGTTGTGATTGGCATTTGTTTCCTGCAGTGGATACAGTGTATACATTAAGTTAATTTAAAGGGAATCTGTCAGCAGTTCTGACCATACAAAGTTTTGGCAGGGTTCTGGTTAAAGAACATCTATCTCCAGGATCGCGGATTGTAAACCAAGCACACTGGTGTAGGATCTGATCTTTCAGTTTCCTGTGTCCTTGAGTTTAAGAAAAAAAGCCTTTAAAATTATGCAAATAAGCCTGAGGGGCTCCAGGCTGCATTAACATCTATGAGGAAGCGTGGGCGAAACGTGTGTTGGGGAATCCGTGGGCGACCACATTGCACTAACATGGGTAAGACACATCCGTTGCTTTCAAGTATATTGGTCACTATGAATTGTGATATCATTTTTGATGTGAGATATTTATTTTGAAAGACCACTTATAGCTGGTAGATATACCCTATATGTTGCATATGTGACTTGACCCAGTCGGACCATAGTATTGGGTTCTCTGATTGCATTAATTGTATCTGCTTTTTCATATATCTAATAAAGTTTGATGAATTTGTATTTTTATATAAAGAAAGGTGTAACTCCTGCATTTTTTGGTTGTATATTTGTATTTTGGAGTAGTTCTACAATTTAGAAGGTGGAAGGTTATATACCTAGTCCCATAATGTAGCAAAATGGAGATAAGGTATCTGAATCCATTAACATCTATGGAGCCTGGAGATCCTAAGGCTCATTTTCATAGTTTTAAAAGCCTTTTTTGTAAGAAAAAAAAAGGGGCATGGGAAGCTAAAAGAAGAGCAGATCCTGCCAGAGGTAGATGTCCTTTAAATACTAGAGCAGCACTCAGAGGAGAAGGGAGTTTGAGAACATCTTAATGCAGAAAGCTAAGAAAACCACAGTTTGAGGTCACATCTGTGGTGCTCCAAGTCCAGTAACGATCCTGGAGTATTAATCCATTTTTCACAGTCCTGCTGCTACTATCAAAACCTTTTACCTGAATCTCAAATAATTAACAGGATCTCCTTGATATCCTTAGGTCCACTAACAGGACATCTACCATCAGATTTACTGATGGTAGATGTCCCAAACTTACCTGCTAAGAAAACAGCAGTGTGAGGTCACACATGTGGTTCTCCAAGTCAAGCAACGATCCTGGAGAATTAATCCATTTTTTACAGTCCTACTGCTACTATCTAAACCTTTTACTTGAAACTCACATAACTAACAGGATCTCCTTGATATCCTTATGTCCACTTACAGGACATCTACCAAAAGATTTACTGATGGTAGATGTCCCAAACTTACCTGTTGGTAATGTATATCAGGGTATGACCTTGCTTTTGTTATCTACTGGCACATCAGCATTCTTGTAAAAAACACTTTATAAAAATATTCAAATAAAATATAAATATAAATACTTTATATAAGTTTTATTCACACTACCTAGCTCCCTGCCAGCAGCATGTGGGTAGTCCATGGGGAGGGGAAGCTGCAGCCTGTGTGTGCCTGTGTCTCAGTCTCCTCATGCATTCTTCCCCCTTCCTTCCCTGCCAGCTCAAACACATGACAGGAAGTGAGAAGGGAAGACTGACACAGGCACCCACAGGCTGCATCAGCCCTCTCCCCTGGGAATTACTATATGTTGCTGCCAGGGAGACCGTTAATGTGAAATATACTATTAAAAATTTTTTAAATCAGCAAAGCATAGGCTATTGGAACCTGTTAAAATGACAGCTTAAATGACATTCCTGGTGACAGGTTCACTTTACAGTCAGGTTTCTTCTTATAAAACAGAGAACATCTATTTGAAGGTCATTTAAGATGTCCTTCTTTATATCTCCTAAGGCATTCGTTATTGCCAGGCTTCTGCTTAGGGAACACACTGCAGAAGTTTCAGGTGTTTGAGTGCTTGCTGAGTGTTTTTTCCTGTTCTTTTATCCTTTGTTTGCCAGTGTGTGCAATACTCTTCAGATAAGCAGACCTGCCCAGAGCGCTGACATGTCCTCTATAACCTTTTGTAAAGATGCTGTAATTCTATCCTAATCAAATTAATATACAGTTCAGTACATGGATTAACACAAAATTCCTCACAAACACTGAGCAGGAAATAATTGTTGCAAACTTTGTATAGGTGGCCGGATTCTCATGGATGGTATTCTTGTCATCATAACTTGTTTCCACAAAAGCCGTAACTGAGATGATGATAAACATGCATCACTAGTACTGCCAAAGAGCATAAGGAAATACCCAGTTTAAGGCCTCATTCACACGACCATGTGCCGGGCAGAGATCGGAGAGGAGCTCGGCAGTTACAGTACGGACAGACACAGTGAGCTCACCGCGCGGTGCCCATACATCGCTCTATGCTGGCCATGGGCGAGCCACAATTTGTGTAGCCAGCTCACAACTCCCATAACTGCCCAAAGCTTTGCCCATCTGTAATGCAGAAGGTTGGAGGAAGTTATGTATAGCCAGGGCACAGCATGGAATAACTATATAATATATACAGTGGACATTCTGCGATGATTCAGATAGCGGCAGAGAACAGAAATTTTCAGCAATGTGTTAACAATAACAGAAGAAATTTTTTAAAAAATTTTATTGAATTGGTTTTTGCACCCAGAATCTGTAGCAATATTTTGAATACGGTAAATTCCTAATTAGCAGCAGAAATAATTTTTTTCTGCAGTTTTTTTTTTTTCAGTATGCAGGTGTGTTCCTTTTCACAACAACAATTTGTGCTCATGTTCCCAGCCTGACACTGTGTCCGCTCATTTTACGTATAATGATAACGCTTGGACTGTGTTCAGTCTGTGGAATACAGCCAGCATAAAGGGAGATTTATCAAAAGTACCTGAGAGAAGATCTTTTCTAGCTGCTCATGGAAACCAATCAAAACTCAGCTTTCATTTTCCCACAGCAGTTTGTAAAATGAAATCTGAGCTCTGATTGTTTGCCATGGGCAACTAGACAGCTCTGCTCACACACATCTGATAAATGTTTTTTGGTCTGAACATGTTTGTGTCATAGTGGCCTCATGAAAGGACACGTACACTAAGGCCCCTTTCACACTTGCGTTTTTCACGCGCATGTTCTGCTTCTGCTTTTGATGAGCAGAACTTGCATTGCACTCTGACCCATTGTAATCAATGTTTTTTTTCAGATTTGCATTTTTTTTCAAGCACACATTCACATTTAAATCTCGGCATGCTCTACTTTTGCAAGTCAAGCCTGTGAAAAACGCCCCATACAAGTCTATGGAGATGCATCAAAAACGTTTTTCACTGATCAATTGCCATAGAAAAGATAGAGCTCAGTCCTGAGACTTTTTCACATGCATTGTCTGCGTGTGAGCATCCCATTGAAAACACCAAAAAAACACATTAAAAACTGAGACACTGAACAAACTCTGACTGAAAACAGACTCCTATTTGTCTTACATGGGGCTATGTCTGCTCCACACAGCCGTGTTTGGGACTCTATGCATCATATATTACTATGATGCACTGTGGTTGTTATGTGTTTGTCCTCTTCACTGTGGTTGGTTCAAAGTTTTTGAAATTTTTCATGGACCGACCACAGTCGTGTACCGCCAACATTTTTCTGACATTTTTTATTTCCCTTTTTTGATAAAAAAGCAATAGTTCAAAGCCCAATAACCATATTTTTCCAGGCTATTGGCTTTTTTTTTAAGGCTGTGTTCACATCTGCATGTTGTAGATTCTGTCAAAACTCTGACTTGAAAAAGTCTTTCACTCAGGACAATAAAATAATTGATGACCCAGAAAAGGCCAACAGACCTAATTATATTCATTTGTATCTATTGGGCCCATTTTAAGCATTTAGTATTTTTTTATTGTTATAGGCTATGACAGGTTTAAATTAAAATCTAGATGTGGATGGATCACATAGGTTTATCTATGTTCCATAATCTTCACTACTTTTGCATTCGTTTCAGCAGTCATTCTAGATCCATCCAAATATATCTGCCAAAAGATTAGGAGTTTACTGTTTATGCTGTTGATTTCCTGTTCTTAAAGGAAACCTACCACTTGAAGTGGCAGGTTTCAGAAGAAAATACCGGGCACCAGATCAGGGTGAGCTGGTGCCGGAGCTTATTTTTGTTAGTGTTTTAAACCGCTGTATCGCGGTTTAAAACACTTTTTAAACTTTATAGCCGGGCTCTCCTTCACTTCCTATGTAGCCGCGCGCATGGTAAGCGCCGAGCGCGTACCTCCCTGCGCCGGCTATAAAGTTTAAAAAGTGTTTTAAACCGCGATACCGGTATTTCCATCTGAAACCTGCCACTTCAAGTGGTAGGTTTCCTTTAAGTGTCACAGAATGGGTCTATGGAGGGCATTTGTCAAAGCTTGTGCACCAGAATCCTGCTGTACAAGCTCTGAAATAGCTGTAGTTACTGGTGTATGACCAGGAACTGCGCCTATTTCCCCCCATAAGTCACATCCATGGCAAGTGGGTGTGGAGGTGTATGAAGGAGGCACATTAGACTGTTTTGAAAGAGTATCTATGCCTGTACAAGCGTCCACGATGCTTGTACAGGCATTATCACAACCTTTGAATCCCATGATTTTTTTACCCTATTAGCAGCAGATGCCTGGCACTGATCACTAAAATTAAGTTTACTATCCACTAATTCCAGACTTTTTGTTTCCACCACCCATGTAACTACATGAAACCTCATCAGCCATTTCACTGCCCAATCCTCCAGCTTCCACAAATCCCTGTGTAATGTTATACTATTGGCCTTGGTATAAATTACTTTACAGAGCTTAGTATCATCTGCAAATATTGAAACTCTACTGTTTAAACCCTATATGAGGTCATAAATAAAAATATGAAAAAGAAGAGACCACAATACTTACCTCATGTCCGCTTACTTCAACACAATCTGAGGATGTGCCATCAATGATTTATCTTGTATCACTAAGTCAATTTCTGATATTCCCCTAGTCCCAGCAGTCTCATTTCATGTACCAACCTTTTATCAAATGCCTTGGCAAAATCCAGATACACAACATCCACAGCTTCCCCCAGGTCCAGACTAGAACTTACCTCCTCATAGATTAGTCTGACAGGACTGATTCCTCATATACCCACTGATGACATATTATTTTATAGCAGCCAATTTGCCTCACCTGACCATAAAAGGCCACCCTGAAGTATGTTCCCAGAAGCCGCTTTCCAGACAACATGACTTCCATGATTTTTGTATAAGCATTGTGGAGAGTCCTGTAGAGCTGGGTAAGTTTCTAAGAGATAAAAAAAAACAGAAAAAGATGTGATTAATTCCTCTATAATATTTCCTGCCTCAAATTAATCGTGAGTGCTTCTTGATGGAACATCCCCCACCCTGCTGCCCAAAAAGATAATTTCCTGTAAGATGGTAAAACCAAAAATATATTCTAAGGCTTAGAAAGTGCCCTATACAATGCTGGTTTTACATGAGGGGGACTTGATAGGTGTAGCTATAAATAAAAATTGACACTAGTGGAACAGCCACGGGCACACAGCTATGTCCAAGCTTTGAAATCCTTTACTTCTCTTGTTAGGCCTCATACACACGCCCGTGTTTGGAGCCGTGAGGTAGCTGCACAACTGGGGCTAGCTCATGGCCTCCATCGACTTCTATTAGACACTGTCACGTTGCGGTGAGGCTGCCATTTTTGCACACAGCTGATTGCATGTAGCCTTACACTGTACAGCAGTAATCATCAGAGGCTTATGTATACAAATCTGGAATAAATACAGAGTTTTCCTATGATTAATGAAGACATGAATCACCACATGTTTCAGTGAATGTCATGTTTTAGTTTCTTAATTATTTACTCAACGATAATCACATTCCAGAATGAATCCATCAAGGCTTTTTATGTTTGGGTTCACTGCTCTAAATGCTCTACATCTATGCAATACTGCCAGGGAGTCTCTTCATGTGTTTATAGAGCCAGGAAAACTATTTACTTGTTAAAGCTACTACATTTTCTATGATATCATGGTGATGACACTAAAGGAGGATTCCCACACAACCTCCTGATCTTCTGTATGAGAGATACTGAAGCTCGGAGAAACAGTGATTTTCTCAACCCTCTTTCAACCAGCTGCTTCTTCTAGGAACAAGATGAATGTAGAGGGGGGTATATAAATGTGTGACTCTCTTCCTTTGATTTCATGGAAGTAACATGTGATTGTGATAAATATACTGAAGACAAACCTCAAATTCTCGTCTCTTTTCATAAATCGGAATAAGGAGCTTTGACACTTCAGATATGGTTTCATATCTCTCTGCTTTCCACAAGCCGTCCACACATTGCTCCAGTAACTCCACCAACACCTCCTTTATAAAAAAAAAAGGAGAACGTTAGCAAGCAAATAATCAGTTGATACATCATTCCATGGTTTAACCCACATCTGTTCCCTAATTGGGCAGCATGGTGGCTCAGTGGCTAGCACTACAGCCTTGCAGACCCATCCAGGTCAACATCTGCAAAGAGTGTGTAGCTGCTCTCCATGTTTGAGTGAGTTTCCTCCCACACTCCAAAAAGATACTGGTAGTTTGATTACATTGTGAGCCCCGTGGGTACAGTGACTGATTTGGAAAACTCTGATTATAATTATTACCAGCTGGTATAATTGTTCTGCTATTAGTGTACTAGAGAATGCACATGATTTGATTAATAGACAGCAGCCGACCGGATAATGCAGAGCAGCAGTAAAAAGGGAAAGAACAGCAACCTGACCTATCATCAGCCAGGAGGCGTGTCTTAGACTACCTCTGATTTCACTAACTAGTAGTTACAAACTTTAGCTCTACTCTATTGGAACAGAGCTAAAATGACCAAGTTGTAAGATCTCAGGAAAACACATAAAAGATAATAATGTCTTGAAGCAACTGAATGAATATGAAGGTATAAGGTACAACAGATTAAAATGGTGAGTGAGGGCATACTAATTCGTTCGAAAACAAAATGACTGGTTACAAAAATAAAAATACTTTTGCTAATTATAGTCATAAAAACCATATAAACAAAATATAAAAGTATAAAGATAATTTATAAGCATATTCTACTAAAAATGGCCCATGTACTATAAAATTGTTATTAGTTCATGAGAATATAGTGCACCCAGCTGAATCCAGAAACCCATACAAATCCACATAAGACATTGGATGGCGCCAAGTGCTTTATATGGATTATCTCAGGATTGATTCGGTTGTGTTTACATCTCCACATGGATTTCCATTATTTTATTAAAGGAACAAAAAACTAAAATCTTGATTGGGATAGATCTGTGTTACAGAAACAAACAGATCCTAATGGACCCTTTTGTATGGCTCTTCTAAGGGAGCTATTCTGCCTTCCTCTCTTAGTGACAGATGCCATTCATTTTACTAGAAGACGGAGATAGCTTAATCGGCTCCAATCTGAAAAATGTATTGTCTGTCTGGTACCTATAATGAGAGGTGTACTTTAGAGGGAACCTGTCACCACATTTTCACAAATAGAGCTGTGGAAGGTTCCCATAGAGCCCTATTAACTAAATGCCGCCCCTTCTTTTAGTTAAAAATTGTTTCCCTCACATCCCCTTAAAATCAACTCAGTAATCTTACTGTCATGGGTGTCCCTGCGATCCATGTCCCGGATCGCATGCCTCCTCCCCGAGCCTCACTTACCTCTCCACGCTCCTGCGTCCTCCTCATCAAGTCGGCGCACCGCTGATTGGTGCTGGACACTTACAAGTTTTCTATAAAGGCCGGCTGCTTCCATCAACCCCCGCCGAATCTTTGTGTTATATGCCTCTGAGAAAGCTTCCTCCCTGCGTTTCTTGTGTTCCTGTTCTGCTCTCCTGTTGTGACCTCAGACTTGACCCGGACCTTCTGCCGCCTGTCCTGACTACCTGCCTGTTCCAGATTCCGAGACTGCCCACTGAGTTGGTACTTTGACCTTGGCTATCCTTTTGACATGTGAAAACGGTACCCTATGCAGATATGTGATTACATGAAATAATAACATGTCTCTGTGGAGGATGGGGTGGAGTAGAAGTAGAAATCCATAGAGGCATGTTGTGATTTCATGTGATCACACAACTGCATGGGGTACAGTTTGCAAATGTTAGAAGACCTTAGATGACATCACCCTGGTCACATGACATTAAGTGCTGAGGAGATACATAGGAAATGGGGAGGAGCTGCTGGATCCAGTCCGAGGAGGCCATGCCCCCACGAATTGCTCTAGATCTGGCTATATGCAGGGTAAGATTACTAAGTTTATTATACGGGGATGTAAGGGAAACATTTTTAGCTAAAAGGAGGGGATCATAGTTAATAGGGTTCTACGGGAAACTATCACTAGCTGTATTTGTACAAATAGCAGTGACAGGTTCCCTTTAAGGTCATAGGTGAAGACAATAAAGGACTTACTTACGGAAATTAAAAAGGAGAGATTTGGGAGAACTCCAATAATTAATCATCCATAATTGAACGTGGGGACCAACACCAGTACTGATCACCTTTTAGGCACTAAATAAGCTAAACTCTGATCATAAATAAGCTTAAAGGGGTATTCCATAGAAACATAGAAACTTTCCATAGAATGACAGCCAGCAGAGATCTAGAAAACTAAAAGTATATTGGGAAAATTGTATAACTTTTTATCATAAAAAGAATGACATTAATTTGCTGTAAGGGAAATACCCCTTTAGCTTTTACTATTTAGATGCCCCAAAGGTGTACATAGTCTAATTCCACATAGTAATAAGTGTTAATCACCTTTCTGTTTCCTCTGGTGTGCCTGCCACATAACTTCCTGTTCGGTTGGTTTTATCGGAGTGTTTGACGAACCTTCTTACTTGTCACTACTTCCTTTGAAGCCCTGGTATGTTGTTTCCTCATCTTGATACAGACTCACATAGCGTTATGCAAATTGCAGAACAGGGACCTAACCACCAATGTCAAGAGTTCATGTAGTATATATGAGACACTTTCCACCCAAGCCAGCTATATACTAATATATGACATTAGAGATCAATATAAAAAAGATGTGTGGTAGTCAATGGGGTCCCTGATGGATTTTGGACTTTTTTCGCTACAGTGCACAGATCTTTCCACAGCAATATTATCAGAATGATTCACGGTGATTTCAGCCAAGAAATACACCCAAATAAGTCAGTGTATCAGCAGATGTTTAGATAACCTCAACTTTCCCCAGGTTTACAAATATATTTTTTTAAGTTTCGACCTTTCAATAAGACACATCTCTAATGGTTCTCAACAGACTGACTTCCAGGAAGAAATCCCAAAATGGAAGATGGTGGACCTCAGAATGCAGAATATTTATATATACTGGCACCATATAAATAAATGGGTTGCACCACCATGTATATATATATATATATATATATATAAGTGGGCAATTTATGTAGGGAAAGGTAATGGGGCATATCAACTGTCATTTTGATACTATGTAACATTTCTTTTTTTTTCTGTAAAACCTATTTTTTTATACAAAAACTCTTCGGCAGTGTATGTACTATACTCGGTGGGGATTGGGATGGGGGTGCTAAAATCAGGTCTCCTGGTGACAGGTTCCTTTTAATATTTAAGGGCTTTCTTTCATGGGCAAACTCCTTTAACTTGCTGGATCTCTTCCTGTGGTGTCATAATTGAAGATCTATCGGCCTGAATGAGCCTCCACCACAATCACTACCTTGCAAGTATGCATTTATATTTGCACGAACCTCTTTTATCGTGTGTTTAATACACAGATATGCATCTCTGAAACAATAACCATAAATAAATCCAAAGTTACACTGAGGTTACAGCATAAAATTCAGTAATCATGTCGTGTAAGCCACTTGTGCAACACATCTACGACAATAGATAAAAATTTCCCACAGAAAGACAACTCACCAACAAAGGTATCAAGAACTTTCCCTTCATCAAAGTAAGGTTCTTCTGTGACTGTGATCATGCAAATGAAGCTTCCACAGAAAGACAATGGGTTATATGTACAGTCCTACTGTGTTTGCAAGTTGACCTTGGTGAGAAATATAGCTACATTTTTTTTTATCATTTTTGTGTGTCTACAGACAGATTTTTCAATTCACTAGAGAAGAACGTGAGTGACAAAAATTTGCAAGACAATGGGGGTCATTTACTAAGGGCCCTATTCGCGTTTTCCCGACGTGTCACCCGAATATTTCCGATTTGCGCCGATTTTCCCTGTATTGCCCCGGGATTTTGGCGCACGCGATCAGATTGTGGCGCATCGGCGTTCGGAAAAACCGCCGCATTTAAAAACGGAAAATGTGTCATGGAGCTTGCACTTACCTTCACTCAGCCGGCCTCCGTGTATTCAAGTGCGTTCCGATGCTCTTCAGCACAGCAGCGCCACCTGGTGGACGGCGGAGGAACTGCCTTAGTGAATCCCGGCTGGACCCGAATCCACCGCAGAGAACGCGCCACTGGATCGCGAATGGGCCGGGTAAGTAAATGTGCCCCAATAAGTTCACGGCATTAACTCAAAGGGGTTGTTAAATTTAATCCTTTGCCCCAAAACAACCTAACCGTATGTGCAAATGGCGCCCTCACCATGTTAGGAGCTGTTAGGGGGAGTCATGAACCCTCTAGGAAGGTTCTGGAACCTATTATGTAATTGTAGTTGTAGTTGGAAAGACAACAGTTAACTAGTGTATGTTATCATCCAATGACCTGTTTGTTATGTCAGATATGATTGGAAAGGTGCTACCACCTGACCAGGGGAGTATAAAAACCCCTGCTTGGTGAAAGCACATGGTCAGAGCAGAGAGTCATACCTCATGGTCTATGGTCTGCCTCAGTAACTGCCTTTAGTGCTTACCTTCAAGGGGTTGTCCGAGAGTAATGAAAAAAAAGCTGCTTACAAAAATAAAAATCTACTTATCTTCCGGTATCCCGCGCTGCTGTCGCTCCGGTCCGGGTGCCATGTAAACAAACATGGCCGCCGGAGCAGCGCTGGACTCAGCTTCCGGCCGGCCTTGGCCGGCCACGCCCACCTATCCCTATTCACCGCATTGTGTATGGCGGCTGGAAGGTTGTCTGATCCGGCCGGAAGCTGAGTCCAGCGACAGCAGTGCGGGATACCGGAGGGCACTGGAAGGAAAGTAGATCTTTATTTTTTTAAGCAGCCCCCTCCGGCAACCTTTAGTTTTTTTTTCATTACTCTCGGACAACCCCTTTAAAGGGAATCTGTCACCAGGGACCTAATTTTTCACTAAAGACATATTGTAAAAACCCATGACACCTGCAGTGCAAATCTGCCTTTCTGCCTTTTCTAAGCATTTGCATTACTATATAATTGTGTGCTATAACTTACTCTTGCTCCCTGACAAAATCCTGGGGTAGTCACAGGGGCTGGACTTTGGTTTAGATGCATTTCAAAAAACAACATGTGGCTTGGCTGTTATTTACTCCTCAGAGCTTGGCCCCCACCTTTGTGCTCCTGTACAGCTCCACCTCCTGCTCCTTCTCAGAGGTCACAGCCTGGTCTACCTGAAATCAGTGGGGGAGGGTGGCAGCCTGCAGCTCAAACAGGTCACATGTTGTTTTTTGAAATGCATGCAAACCAAAGCCCAGCCCCTGTGACTACCCCAGGATTTTGTCAGGATGCAAGAGTAAGTTATAACTCACAATTATATTGTAATGCAAATGCTTAGAAAAGGCAGAAAGGCAGTTTGGCACTGCAGGTGTCATGGGCTTTTACAATCTGTCTTTAGTGAAAAATGAGGTCCCTGGTGACAGGTTCCCTTTAAGTGCTGCCTAAGCTATTCAATCCCAGTAACGACTAGTGCCTCAGGCCTACTGCCCTACACACTGGGCAAGTCTGGAGACTCAAACCTACAACTGCAGCTTCCACTACAGTTCTCCCTGAACCAGCCCAGCTGGCGTCTACTATCAGGCTGAGTGCACTTTTCCTGCGGACCAACTCTCCATGACCATCCCAGCGTCCAAGAATCTGCTGTGTTATTGTGTTTGGTCGTTGCCTGCTGTTCAATAAAGAACTGTAAGTTGATTTGCACAACGTTGCCTCCGTCTGATCCCTGGATACAGCTACTCATCCTACAGATACTCAGGGGGTGCCCCAGGGAGAGCCAGTTCATCAGCTTCTCCCTCCATGTTTCTTGCACACACCACCTACTGGAGACCTGCCAGGCTGTAGGACAGCCCTCCGGTCCCCATACCAAGCACCGTGACAACAGCGTACCCTAGGCCGCAATAGCCAGCCACTCCGGTATTCTGGGCCCCGGCTGCCTCCAGGCCACAAGAAAAGTCTAGGCCCCGATGGGGGATGTTGCACATACACAAGGAGCCAAGTTTGTGTGGTGTCGTCTTTTGGACTATATTTAAGGGAAACCTACCATCAGGGATCTACCAGATAAGGGAGATCCGATGGTAGGTTTCTATTCTCTACCTGACCCCTATACTGTCGCTGTCTAACCTTTACATTCTTATCTTTTATTAATGCACATGGTCAATCGAGTCGTCTGGTTCCACCTGATGTCCGGTCCCTGATGTCACCGCGTCTCTGCAATCTGAACGGGTGGGACCTGGAGGGACCTAGCGTGACTGGACCAGTGAGGGGAAGTGAATAAATAATAAGCCTGGAGCGCCCCAGACTAAGGCCCCTTTTGTACCATCTGCACCAGGTGCAGTATAAAAATGTTTAGTTTGACTGAGCACTCTCCATTCTTAGACAGTAAAGGGGATATTTATCATATACCGATGCTCGTGTGCCGGTGAATGATGATATTCCCACCCCTCTGGTGCCACCTGATGTATTTAGCGGGCAGCTGTGCCAGCGGCTAATTCAACGTCAGGTCCTGTCTGGAGCAAAATTACTCTATAACCGTCCTGCATGTTGCCAATTGCTGGCGGTTCACAAGGCATTGTGATAATTTCAGGGGTTGTATACCATAAAACTGGTATAGAAGTCCTGATAAATCTCCCCCTATGAGTTTATCTTCTACACTGTGTGATATAGAAAATGAAATACTGGAAGGGTGGACAGTTTCCATGATCCACTAGTGTCTCTTGACATTTGGGAATACATTATATGAATGAATACTACAATCTCAAAGTTGTTTGGAACACAAAATTTCAGAGGTTTTACTATGCCAAAGAGCACATAATAAATGTCAAATAACATAGATAAAACAAATGCTATTTTCCACGGACAATGCCAGGACGCAAGATTTGTATCAAGGATTTCTTTGTCTATGAACATGTGCCTGCAGTAGTTTACTCTGTTTACAATAATGTTGTAAAGAGGCTAATGAGCGCCAAAAAAGCATCCATTATATAAAATTTACAATATGAATATTAACCCTTTAAAAGGGGTGTTTCCATTTCAACAAGTAATTCATATTGTTTGAATAATGAAAAGCTAGACAATTTTCCGTTACACTTTCTGTATCAATTCCTCACGGTTTTCTAGATCTCTGCTTACTGTCATTCCATATAAAGCTTCTATTTTTAGTACCAGTGGACAGAAATCTGACCATGGTCACGCAAGTGCACGACTCGTTATAACACACAGCACCTGTGTGACCATGGTCAGATTTCTGTCCACTGGAAGTAAACATAGAAGCTTTCTATAGAAGGACAGCAAGCAGAGATCTTGCTGATCAGTGGGGGTCTCAGTGATGGGACCCCCATGGATCACAAAAACAGGGTTCCGATATACCCCTGTTGCCCCCCGAGATGACTGTAGTAGCCGGTCGAACATGCGTGGAAAGCCCCCTTCATCAGCTCCATAGAGATGAATGAGCAGCAACAAGCATGCGCGAGAGGGGTACATCGGATCCCCTTTCTCGTGATCCATGAGGGTCCCATCACTGAGACCCCCAGCGATCAGTAAGTTAAGGAGAGGGCCTAACTTGTTTTGTAAGAAAACCCCTTCAGGGAAAGCAGAGATATAATGCAGTTATGTCCCATGCACATACAGTATGGCATTTTTCATTCAGAAAAGCAAGAATCGATAATAATGTTACCTCACTATAGTAGACATCCAGTATTCCAGCATCTTCTTTCATGGCTGCCTCCTCATCAATATTGGGTGTGATCTTCTTAAATACTGAACAGCCGCTGTGAAAAAGTTCTAATAGAAAAAAAAGTTTTATGAAGATATTTCTGTTCTTAAAGTAGCCACCATACAATTACACATAGCATGGTAGTATGCCTACAGGAGAAGTCTATGTAATGTGCCTTCTGTATTATGTATTAAAGGGGCAGTAACAAGATCACATCCCCAATCCATGGGGCCTTGCTAGCCCCCCTCTATGAGAGAATACAACATGCACCATTATCTCTTATCCTGGCATCCTCCTTCAATACATGTATGACACGGTTCTGACTCCATAGTTACCTCTATTGTACTTCATTACATAGGTACCAGCTCAAAACTACAGGCTAAACCAGTGAAAGTGAATGTTTTAGAGGCACAATGTCAAAACTACAGCAAAATACCACTTATTTATCAGAAAGTAAAATTAATCAGCAACTTATTGCTCCCTGCTCTGCCACAACTTTTTAATCATATAGGAATTTGAGGACACCAACACCAATGGTGTTGATGGAGGGGAAATTCAAATTATCACTATAGCATCCCGCCAGGGTCCCCTTGAACCCTGCCAATGATAATCCAGCCCTGTCCTCCCCTCTTTGCTCTGTATGCAGAAAGTGTTTCTTTAAAATAACGCTGAATACAGCACATAATGGGCTATCCAGGACTTCATGGAGGAGGCCTTGAGTCACTCAACCTGTTCAGTGTGTTGGGGGTGACAACCTGGGTGCCCACAGAGATGGTTATGAGTGCCAGCTCCGGCACCTATGCCTTAGGTTCACTGTTTGTACGCTAAACTGTTCAAACTATTTGACTTATGTCTTATGTAATACATTGACTTAAAGGGGTCTTCCACTTTCAGCAAATGATTCATATTGTGTAATAAAAAGTTAGACAATTTTCCAATATACTTTCTGTATCAATTCCACATGGTTTTCTAGATCTCTGCTTGCTGTTATTCTATAGGAAGTTTGATTGTTTATGTCCTGGGGATAAATATTGGTCGCTGGTCATGTGATGTCACACAGGTGCACGACTCGTTTTATCACACAGCTCTGATTACTCTCCGTGTATAACGAGCCCTGCACCTGTGTGACATCACATGACATCAGTACTAGCCAACAGTACATGACTTCTAGCTCCAATTGCAAAACTTACTTTTTCTATAGAGGAATTCAGCAACTAGAG
The DNA here is from genome assembly GCA_019512145.1 of Engystomops pustulosus. NCBI lineage: Eukaryota > Metazoa > Chordata > Amphibia > Anura > Leptodactylidae > Engystomops > Engystomops pustulosus. The sequence goes on along the minus strand of CM033650.1, from coordinate 21,538,470 downwards.
CGGCCACATGGATGCAGCACATTGCAGCCTAAAGAAAGGAAGCAAAATCTTGTTAACTCCAGATCACTTAATTCCTTCACACATTTCATTTTATATACAAAACTATTCTAAGGGATGTGTGAACAGATCCAAAAGAGATCCAAACAATGTGTTTAGCAACGATGGCCAACGGAAGAGAAGAAGTGGCCTAGTCATCAGAAAATCAGGAGAGCTCAATGACAACCTAGAACTTTAAATCTCGAGATGTGAGACAGAACAACGTGACTTGTACACTGTATTGCCAATAGTATTATGTTGTACCTGATAATACTCCAACCTACACAAGTACCAAGTATTTACTCTTAGGATAAGCCACTAATGTAGGATTGGTGGATGGCTTAGGGCAGTGATGGCGAACCTTTTAGAGGCCGAGTGCCCAAACTACAACAAAGACCTACCTGCTTATTTATCACAAAGTGCCAACACAGAAATTTAATTTGTAATTTATACTCCCTTCTTTGTCACATTTTCATTGATACCAGCACCTGAGGACACCAATAAAGCAGAAAATAGTCCCAGGTAGAGCTGTCACTTTAAAATAGCTCTGTGCACAGCAAGTCCTGGGCTGTCTGGGACTGCAGGAAGATACCTGGAGTCATCTCTGGTGATGGCCTGAGTGCCCACAGAAAGGGCTCTGAGTGCCACCTCTGGCACCAGTGCCATAGGTTAGCCATCACTGGCTTAGGGGATAAAGGGTTGTCCGCTCACAACAGGTTTTCTCTATCCACAGGTTAAGGCATAACGTACTTAATAGTGGGGGATCATGATGATTTTATGTAACAGTGATAAAAATAGAGCTCTGAGTTCACTCATAAAAAGAGAACATATGTGTTTACATGTTAATGCAGCCACACTTGCCTTGAAGGGTTTTCTGTGACTTAAAACGCTGATATCCGCAAACAGGTCATGTTATAGAGTGTTTTTGGTGTTAATTTTGGATTGAAATCCCGTACCCTCACTGATTATATTGATGACTAATCCACCGCAAAAAACCTTCATAAGCTTTCCACAAGGCACCTACCTCCGAATAGTCTCCATTTTTCACATGGATCTTGGCCATACTCTCTAGCCAGGTCTTTCGTAGCTCAGGTGTACTAGCGTAGGACTTGGCCAAGCTATACTGTAGATCTATCAACATTTCAGGATCCCTTTCGTGTTCCTTCATTTGGGCTGTCGCCATAATAACCGTGCGGATCCTCTTTGTCAGATCTTTCACTTCAGAGGGAAAAGTTGTTCCCTGTTAAATGTCATAAAGAAACAGTGAAAAAAAAAACTTATATGTAATGTAAAGTAACTGCTAAGCATAACTTCCCCTAAATTTTCTATTATCACTTCTTGACTGTAACTTTATTCTATGTGGGAAACCTAGTGATTCCTAGTAAGAGAAATTGTTCAAAAATAGCTTTTTTAGGCATTCTGGAAAACCGCTTGGGAACCAGGCAAGGGGGGGAGGCAAAAAAAGGGAACTGCTCCAGCTCCTGATTCTTGCATTGCGCTCATGGTTGATTTCTTTTGCCCCTGTAGCCTCCTTGGACCACAGGAAAATCCCTTGTGATATTATAGGAAGGGACATTCTTTAGTCAAAAGATGGATTTGCCAAATTGGGTTTTGTGTCCCCCTGGCACTTTTAGCTGGTTGCAGGTGCTGAAGATTGGAAGTATTGGTGAAGCAATGAAACAGAGATGGAACAGGGTAAGTACACTTGTATTTTGCCCTGCCCTGGGCCCTTAGGGGTTTCCAGAATTCCTTAAAAAACCCCTTCAAGCAAATATGACAAGAGATTTTCTCAACAGTTTTGTCAGATTTTTTTTCAGCATGTCATACACAGTTTCTGTGTCCTTCCTTTATTAAGTTACAGGTTTTTTGAAATTCTTTGTGTGAAAATTTGAATTAAATGGAATAAGCATTGCCACTTTTATGTTAAAAATCCTGCATATTTACCTACAACAAAACTGATTCCAAAGACATATAGAAGCAATTAGATAGGTCACTTTTTGCCCACTTCTTGTCATACTGGGGGTCATTTACTAAGGGCCCGATTCGCGTTTTCCCGACGTGTTACCCGAATATTTCCGATTTGCTCCGATTGTACCTGAATTGCCCTGGGTTTTTGGCGCACGCGATCGGATTGTGGCGCATCGGCGCCGGCTTGCGCGCGACGGAAATCGGGGGGCGTGGCCGAACGGAAACCCGACATATTCGGAAAAACCGCCGCATTTAAAAACCCGAAAAGTGTCGCTTGCGAAGCGCTTACCTTCACCTGGTCCGAGGTGGTGCATTCCGGCGCGTTCAGAAGATTTTCAGCGCAGCAGTGCCACCTGGTGGACAGCGGAGGAACTGCCTTCATAAATCCCGGCCGGACCCGAATCCACCGCAGAGAACGCGCCGCTGGATTGCGAATGGGCCGGGTAAGTAAATGTGCCCCACTGTGTTTTATGACACCATGCTTCTGCAGTCATTTTAAAGATGTGAATCTCGCTTGATGCCACAGGCTTAGCTCCTCTAACCCTCATTAGGGACAGAATAATTAGTAGTAGTGTAAGATGATTGCCATCACCATTTCACTAAACCATGGCAGATAACGTAGATATAACAAAGATACAAATCCAGAAGCACAAACAAGTCACAGACCTGGAACCTAGAGCAGGTTTCTGTCAGGGTACAAGGTTAATGTTAAAACACACAATTATACTGTAATGCTGCACACAAAAGGCAGAAAAACATATTTGCGATTGAGCTGTAATGGGCTACTGCAACCTGTCTTTAGTGGAAATGAGATCCCTGGTGACAGGTTCCCTTTAAGAATAGGTAAAGTTGGCATCATTCAATTATATCAATATATGATTGAATATCAATTCAATCATAGAAAGTATCTAAGAAAGTTCTGATATCGATCTAGCCATATTTACAAATGCAAATAAAGCTTGCCACAAGTACATATTCATTTCTTAATAGTAGCTGCATTGATCTAACAAAGCCTTTATTTATCAGGTGCTTCACACATTCAGTCTACGATGAAAATTATCCATAGAACAAGAAAATAATTGAGAGTCTGTGCTTGTCTTTACTATGTAAATTGTAAATCACAAAAGATCCTGCCTTAACTTAGTTAAGTGCATTTTCCTGTGCACGGTGAACCTGATGTCTTAGTTACTGTTTGTAGGACAGTGAGCTGCTTGTATAAAGCATCAAACCTAAAATTTAATCTATCACAAAATGAGAGATACCTTCATTGCTCTGTCACTGTTTGCAAAATTGTTAATAATGGAAAGCGATTCCTGGAACCTGGATCCTCCGCTAAGAGCCACATCGGCAATCAGCTGGCTCACTGCAATTATGATCTGGAAAATGAAAAAGGGGAAGAATATGTTTGGGATGGTAATTTTATTTCTTATTATTTCATGATTTTTTCATAATGCACCATATTTCTTTAGTATATGGTGACATTATGTAGACATTAGTGTCAAATAATTACATCCCACATGGGGATTCTTCATCTCTATGTCCATACCCTCTCACCATGGCCTCTGGCCCATTTTCTTTTATCAGGAATCCTGCACTGGATTATTTTAATGTGGTGCACTGTGTCAGACATCTACACAACTTGCATTGTATTATTATACGGACTATGTAGAAAGCTGGTGGAAAGCCTAGTGCTCTTGGTAGTCCTAGAGCAGTGATGGCTAACCTATGGCACTGGTGCCAGAGGTGGCACTCAGAGCCCTTTCTGTGGGCACTCAGGCCATCACCAGAGAGGACTCCAGGTATCTTCCTGCAGTCCCAGACAGCCCAGGACTTGCTGTGCACAGAGCTATTTTAAAGTGAAAACTCTACCTGGGACTATTTTCTGCCTTATTGGTGTCCTCAGGATGCTGGTATCAATGAAAACTGTGACAGAGAAGGGAGTATAAATCACAAATTAAATCTCTGTGTTGGCACTTTGCGATAAATAAGCGGGTCTTTGTTGTAGTTTGGGCACTCGGTCTCTAAAAGGTTTTCCATCACTGTCCTAGAGCATATAGACAGAAGTAATGCATTCACAGTTACTGATCATTGAAGTATCCTAGTGGTAAAACACAGTATCCAATATTTACCCCTGCATGATGTTCTTGCTTAGGGCCCCTAACGGAGTCTCCTGACTATCTCACAAGAGCCCCTTCTGACTCCATTGTCTGCTAATTATTCACAATTTCATTCTGTGTCCCTGCCCGCCTCCTCCATCCCCAGCCAAATATCATGTGTGGTCATCAAGCAGCCGAGGAGGCATGAATATTAACAGACCACAGAAGCCAAAAGGGCCTCCTGTGTCATAGACAAGAGCCACTGAGGGTCATTTACATATTTTTTTCTCAAAAAAACCCAAAAAGTTATTAGGAGCAAAAAGAAGAACAGATTGTAATTCAGGAGGCAAACACCAGAATGTATGTGTGCCTGGTTTAGAAGCACTGCATCCATGTGATAGATAGTGAGTATGTCATTTTTGAAATATTTTTCTTCTGTGGTTAGATGTGATAAGTTAACGAAATGCTAATATAATCAATAAAACTGCCTGAGGGAACACTATGATGGCTGCCAAGCCACTAGTTTCTATATACACTTGCCTGTAAATGAGTCCTGAGGAATGTCCGTCTTTTTGTGAACTCAAAGTTGTTCCTCATGAGAAGATACAGAAGAGCAGAAGCTTCGCTTCTGGTAGAGTTGAGTTTGGATGTGCAGCATTTGAGAACCTCATAGCAGAATGCTGCACACATATTGACTCTTCCTTTGAAGAACGCTGAGGGAAACTTATCAATAGAGAATGACAGATTAAGACAGTATAACAAACATGGGCAATTAAACAACATTAAAGAGGACCTGTCGCCCCCAAAAAGACCCCTACCAAACATGTCCCCCATAATACTCTCCCCAGCCCCTTTCTGTATATGCTAAATTTATTTTAATTTAATTTATGACCCACATCATCCAATGACCTGCTTCCTTGGACCAGGGGATAACACACAACATAAATTTCCCTTGTGTCTGAGCAGGTCAGTCATTTTATGAAGCAGGTTCAGTAAACCCCAGGAATTCTTGTCCAGCCCAGGGCCCGGAACCGTAAGCACGGGAGCAACCAGAAACTGGGAACGGAAGATGTATGTGTTTTTATCTCTTACCCTGGCTCTATGAAAAACCGCTTAAAAAAATATAGTGTTAGATGCAGAGCTAAACTAGTATCAAAATATACATATTAAGGCTGGATTCACATGACCGGTGCCCGCCGTACCGTAGCACGGCGGGCACACGGCAGCGCACGGGGAGAGGAGGAGGGGCAGAGCGCTGCTCACCCCCGCCCCTCTCCATAGGGAAACATGGCGCATGGCCCATTGCCATCTATGGGGGACATATATCGGCCGTATATATGTCGGCCGTATATATGTCGGCCGTATATACGTCCCCCTTGCGGTAGTGTGAATGCAGCCTTAGCCCTAAAAATGGCGTTAAGCACATTGGCAAATAGACAAAGCAACGCAGATTAGTGCAGATCAGGATGTACTGATGGACTTTTTAGTACAGTGGTATAGACTTTTGAAGTTTTTCTTTATATTTGTCATGCAGTAGATGGAAATGTAATTGAAAAATATGTGATAAAACCATAAGTGGCAACAGGTGCTGAATAGCGGCTCAGTAATACTAGATGGGAGTCATTAGTTCTAACACTATTTCAACAAAAAGATTGTTGGTGTAGTCTATTTCCCTGTTGACACAAGGCAAAACCGCCTCTGGGTATATGTATCACAAGTTCCTTGTACTGAGAATCTAGTCGACAGGCCACTATTTTCACTACACGTTCTATTTTTACAACCTCATAGCGTCAAAGTGGAGACAAAACAAAATACATTTATCAAAAAAACTTTATCTGCAATCTACCACACTACAAAACCCAACATCCCGACAGCTTCTAGCCACATGTTAGAGGAGATGTAGCATTCCTAACATCCAATGCTATATGCGTATAATAAACATTGTAATACTTATATAGTATTCTAGATATACCACCTACCTTGCTAATTAAGGATCTGAGCGATGCAAAGACATGTTTTAAAGAAATCTCAGACTGTCCATTCTTCAGAAATGCCAAGTAGATATCAAAAACTTTCTTCATCAAAGGGTTCTGACATTCGCTGTTAAGGAGCTGAGCCTAAATGATGTAAAGAAAGTGTAGATGAATACCTAATATAGAGTGTTGCCAGAGAGGGGTTCATACTCCTATATCAATTATAGCTTTTCAAGACAGCACTGTCTAGTAATAATACCTAATATAGAAAGTGATATCTCATGTATGGCTGGCAATTGTTTTTTAACCACGAATTGCAGCCTTTATGGGTTTTTGCTAACATGCTCTAAAATTCTATTCAACAAGGAGTTCTTATATCGTTAAAAACTATTCAAAAAGACATTGCATTAATCAATTGTGCAAGTTAACAGAGACAAATGCCTCCTCCCCTACTTATCGGTCTCTTTTTCCCCTCCCTCTTGTTAATTAACTGACATCAGCATTAAAATCACTGCAGAATATGTCTTCCTAGATCACATTAGATTTACTTACACAGAAGTGAAAATGGGAGAGAGAGTGGGAAAACATTGGGATAATTTTTTAACTCCCCCTTTTATTCCAAGAGGTTCTAGCCTCTTTTGGAGTTTTAGCAAACACAAAACACAATGGGGCTCATTTACTAAGGGCTCCGCGGCAGCACTTTCGTCGGGTTGCCCGAATTTTTCCTTTTTGCGCCGATTTCCGACAGGATTTTGGCGCACACGATCGGATTTCAGCGCAATAGCGCCGGCTTTCACGCGAGAGAAATCAGGGGTGTGTGGACGGATTCGGAAAAACCACGGAATTTAAAAAACAAATTGTGTCGCAAAATCAATCACTCACATGCACCGAGAAGAACCAGATGAACTCCGGCGGACCTTGGTGCAGCAGCGACACCTAGTGGACATTGGGCGCACGACCTTAGTGAATCGCCAGAAGACCCGAATCCTTGTCCGAGAACGCGCGGCTGGATCGCGGCAGGACCGGGTAAGTAAATCTGCCCCAATATCCGGCTCCAAGATACAAAAATCCACTTGCGTTTTCAAGAAAAAATATCACTTTATTGTCAAACTTCTTACATACACATAAAAGCGCCCGGAGTCATCACAGGAATCAAAAGACAATCTCCCACACATTTCAGGTAGAAGCGTATTCATGGCTAACTTTATATACAATGACCTTAAGTTTAAATAGAAGCAAGTTCCATCACGTGACTGGAGTCAGACAGCAAACGCCCGACACAGTCACAGATGGTAAGTGCTAATGCCATTAGGTTATATAAGAAAAACATATATAAAAAGGTATTTAAAAACATAAGAAAAAGAGGACACGTGAAAACAAGATGCTGTTGAGTGTTACTGACCAATAAAGGTTTCATGCTATCATTCTTCTCAAGGGACATCTAATCTTTTATTTAACCCTTTCGGTACTCTGGTCTCAAGGGAGAAAATCCAATATGTTTCCCCATTAAGGAGTTTCCAATGAAACTCCAATGAAGGAGCAGAACCATCTCAAGGAGGACCAGAAGGAAGTGGGCAGCATGTGAATTAAATATGAGTTTCAGAGCAAGTGGACTAAATACGTATGACAATGTGAGGGGTTGTTCACGTGTGGCGTTAACGCATGCTGTTTAAAAGGAATCACAACAGCTAAGAAGAGGAGATTTGCCTAGTTACATTGCTGCCAAGATTGTGTTTACAAAATGCATGCATTTCCATGATGTTAGAACATACATTAACATTAGCAAAAATATCTACCTTTCTCATTTCAAAATGGGTGCAGAGTGTACATTAATGAGCAAAAAAACTTTTTTAATATTACCAATTGGAAAAATTGAAAGGGATCTGTATCCACTGTAGTTGGAGATCCTGGCTGGTACAGATTTGCTTTGGGGACCTCCTTGTTTCTAGCCATAAAAGAAAGCGCCTTACCCTAAACGTTTGTGTAAAGAAAGAGATAACATCCAATACAGTCAAGGACACTTCAGTAGTACAGTTTCCTTCTAGTAATGCTTGATGTAAAATATCAGCTTCGGTAAAACCTGAACCTGTGGGGAAAGTAAACATTCAATATAAAAATGACCACAATAAACCTCTTACAGGAAAGTAAGCATATATATGCACTGTATTTGTTTCTAGACTCCAGGTCAAATACTTAAAGAGAAGATTGAAAATAGTGTGAGTTGTAATAAGCAGAACAATGGGGCACATTTACTTACCCGGTCTCGCGGAGTTCACAGAAAGTGCATTGTCTGTTTATAATGCACTGTGCACTAAGATTCCCAGTTAAATACCTGTCCTAGAGGCGCAAATCCCGTGAAACGTCGGAAAAACCGACGAAAGTGCGTCTGCGGACCCTTAGTAAATAAGCCCCAATGTGTATATTACATACAAACAGGTTGGATTATTAAAGGGACTCTGTCACCATATTTTACTGAGGAAACCTAAACACGAGGAATCTACCATGATAAGAAATTTCCTCCTCCCTGCCTCTTCCTCAATCTGTAATTTAATAATCCTGGAGCCTAATATAATTTATTAAAAACTTTATTTTAGTAATAGGTAAATTAACTGCAGAGGCTGCTATGGCGTGTGCTAGCCTGGCTGGGTAATGGGAGCTAAGGCTACTCCACGCCTCAGTAGCCTCTGCAGGTAATTTACCTATTACTAAAATAAAGAATTTAACTAGTTAGGTTCCAGGATTATTAAATTACAGATTAGGGCAGAAGCAGGCAGGAGCAATCTACCATCAGATCTACTTCTCATGGTAGGTAGCCCCTCAGGAAGGGTATAACATTTCCTTTACCCATTAAAAATAAATCTCAGAGAAAATGATCAGAGAAGAGTCATATAGAGCCAAAGATGAGTCAAGTTTAGAAGCTGAAGGAGGGCATCATTGAAGACGCCTCTATCTACGATTCTCTTGGAAATGGAAACATAGGGGGCATTTATCAGGGCTTCTGCCTGGAAATAATTGCAAATTCTAGTATATTGCTAGCAGTTGAGATTATTTTGCCCTTTCCACCACCTACATGCCAGGGGAGGGATGGAGGGGCATGGCCAGCAGGTAGGGGGCCAGTGTGGGGCGTTCCTGTAACCGTGCCTGGGCATTTCCTGCAGCTGGCGGATTTTCATGTGAAAATTCGCCAGCTGTGTTTATTTCTACACTAAACAGGGCCTGGTCTAGAAATAGTTGCTACGCTGGACCCTGCCAAATACATCCAAGAGCGCCGGAGCATTGGCGGCCCTGTCATAAGGATATAGGATATAGAAGATGGCACTCAATCCAATTTTGCAAATAAATGCTTTTATTCTTGTACCAATCCACTTTAATACATATACATGACGCTTCGGTCAAAAAGACCTTCCTCAGATGCTGTGGATAATATATACAGTATCAATAATATATGCACAGAAATTCATTGATGTCAAATATTTCATTTACTGAGGGTCCGAATCACGACTTGCGCCAAATTGCCCCGGGATCTTGGTGCACGTGATCGGATTTTGACGCATCGGCGATGGCTTTCACGCGACAGAAATCGGGGGGGCGTGGCCGTCGGACAACCCGACGGATTTGGAAAAACCGCAGAATTTAAAAAATAATTTGTGTGTCGCAAGATCAGCACTTACATGCACTGGGAAGAAGAAGGTGAACTCCAGCGGACCTCGGCGCAGCTGTGACACCTGGTGGATATCGGGCGCACGGACCTTAGTGAATCCCGGCAGACCCGAATCCTCGTTGTAGAACGTGCTGCTGGATCGCGACTGGACCGGGTAAGTAAATGTGTCCCAATATGTAGGGAATAGAAAATACACAAATGCTGTCTCCATCTATGTAAATTGAGGAGCTTCTTTATAGACTTCATGTTATACAGCGGTAGTATTATGCAGGGTTAATTGTTGTTTCGCACCTGTGGGAAGCTGGAATAAAAATATATGTATAAAAATAACCTTCTACTTGTGGGAGATGATTAGGCACTGTTTAAATGCTGTGAGTGCATCATCAAATACTGAAACAGGAGTGCTGTGGAATTTCTACATCTTAAGAACATCATCTTTCAGACCTCACCAGGCTTGTGTTTTTGTGTACTACAGAACCAGAGATATGGGCAGTTACATGCATGCTGGGGAGCTCGTGTTGGACTGGAGAGCAAAAAGCAAATACTTTAGGTTCTTTTTTAATCTGCTGTTAATAACCATCAATTTGACAATCCATAATTGACCACTATGTAATACTAAACCCTGCAAAACTCAAGAGCAGGGCATGGGGCCATTTAGACAGTGGATGTATCTAATTAAAAATCCCCTATAAAGAGTTTGCTTAGAATTGGGGGGGGGGGGGGGGCAGTTTGCTTCAGGTGGGTTCCCTAACTGGACTATAGAGTAGAGGAACATTTTTAGATGAAAACTGCTTGCACAGGTATTTAAAAAGTGTCCGAACCACAATTGTGTAGCATTCGACCCTTTTGTGGTGCAGCCGCACTAGGCATCATGCAACACAAATTAGGGGGCGTTCCAGTGCTCTGTCGGACCGTGCCCAAATTTATTATGCAAAGTCCGACGGAATTGTGTTGCACGTCCTATGTTAAAGGTGCACCAAAAAAAAATTGGGGCGGTGCACTGAGCGCCAGATTCATGAAGAATGTGCACCAGAAATCCTGAATCTGGCACCCCCTTCACACTACACAGGCAAACTGCATTTAGTGCAGTTTGCCCTGTTCTTAGTAAATGTGGCCCATTATCTTAAATTGTGAACATCCAGTCTAGTAAATCATCTCTATGGACAGAGGACAGGGTTTATCAGAGAACTAATAAGGAACACCTAGGCCCAGTGCATAATATTCTTATCTTCCTGAGGTTCACTGGGACGAATGACCAGGATAATTGTGTTGTGAACGGACAGAACACAGAACAAACAGAACAATTACTTTCATCTCTCATACAAAGCAGATGTTGCATCTTCTAAATACTTACTATGATTAAGTGTGAAGGAACTTTCTAAACTGCTAAGGTGTTGAAGACGCGTGGCTCCGGTTCTACTCCGCAGCGCAGGCATTGTCTGAGATTTTCTATCTCCTGCCACAAAGTGCTTAGATACCCAGGCATCCTGGACTCTGAAGAGACAGATGATTGTACAAACGATTACCTATTAAGGCAGCGCGGATTAACGGGTCATATCAAGTTTACTTCAGGAATAAACAGAAATCTGGAACAAATTTTACACAAGTTTTTTGGCTAATTTGGGAAAAGTCAGTAAGAAAATATAAACATATGTAAAACCTGGGTTAGATACATGTACTGTGCAATGAATGGAGGAAGATCCAATCATAGCCTAGAAATACATACACAGATATCTGGGGGAAAAAGTCATACATATATGAGTAAGGGCCCCGTCCATGTTGTGCATTGTCCATCTGAGGTTTCTATGGGGAACATGGATTTATCCTTCTGATGGCTGTTCCTGAGTGTCATCCATCATACATACTATGGGGGAAATTCATCAGAAGCTTCTAAGAGTAAAACTGTTCTAACCAGAGCCCAGATTTCATTTTTCCATAGCTATAGTTTATAAAATGAAAGCTGAGCTCGGATTGATTTCCATGGGCAATTAACACAGTTTTACCTCTGACACTTCTGATAAAGTTAAAAAAAAAATACCAGGTATACCATGAACAAGTCACAAAGTATAATTACGTATAATCCCTAGGACAAATGACAAATTTCTTTGCCCTCTGCCTGATGATCAGCTGATTTCCAGACACATATAAATGTGGTACATGTTATACATGAACGGGCCAAGAGGTTTTTGGATACTATCTCACTACTATTTACTGGGGTCCCAGTAGGTGGAAACCTATATACATAAGAAAATATAAAAGGAAATCTACCATCAAAACCGAAACAGGATAAACCAGGGACACTTACTCATAGATCCAAGCACTGAGACTGTGGTAATCTCCCTATCTTTGTTAACCATATCCTACTTCCTTCTAAAAATCGACTTTCAAAATTATGCTATTGAGCCAGAAGGCCGGCTGGAGGGTATAACTAGAGCCCCTTCCGGATGCTGCAGCTTTACAGGCTGTTACACTGTCTCCATCTACCCCCTGATCCCACAGCATGTCTCCCTCCCTGCAGTATGGAAAGGCCCAGATGTGTGTTAACAGAGGCTGGTGGGGTCAATCCTGACCACTGCCGTGCACCTGCCATAGCCTGAAACTCCTCTGTAGTAGGCACGTGGCTGTGGTTGGGTCGAGGAAGGCATCGGCCGCTTGTATATACAAACAATTTAAATTCCGGACAAGGCCTTTAAAGGCTTTTAAATTTTTTCAAGGTTACGTAATTTTCAAACCATAATGAGAACTCTTAAAAGTTTGCTTGTATATGTCTTCAAACCTTGACTAAATGTAGAAAACGTTTTGTCTCCATAATATGACCGAGATGCCTCCCTACTGTCATGGTTTCTGAAATACACTGAGCCACAAAAGTTCAATCTTGAAAATATTAAAATATAATGGGGGTCATTTACTAAGGGCCCGATTCGCGTTTTCCCGACGTGTTACCCGAATATTTCCAATTTGCGCCGATTGTACCTGAATTGCCCCGGGATTGTGGCGCACGCGATCGGATTGTGGCGCATCGGCGCCGGCATGCGCGCGACGGAAATCGGGGGGCGTGGCCGAAGGAAAACCTGACGTATTTGGAAAAACTGCCGCATTTAAAAACCGAAAAAGTGTCGCTTGGGGAGCGCTTACCTTCACCTGGTCCGAGGTGGTGCATTCCGGCGCGTTGAGAAACTTTTCAGCGCAGCGGAGGAACTACATTCATAAATCCCGTCCGGACCCGAATCCTGTGCAGAGAACACGCCGCTGGATCGCGAATGGGCCGGGTAAGTAAATCTGCCCCAATGTTTTCTACTGCATAGAAATGGTTTGCGTAATTATGTTACATGCGTTCTACCACTCCTTACCTTCAGGCTTATACCAATTACTCACGATCTTCCATTTATAATGACAAGGCGTCAATTGCAGCTATAATGGATTGGAATTTACATGTTTTGTAGATTTGACTGATTCCATAAAAAGGCCCCAAATCAGTAGTTCATGAAGCATTTTGGACCTGACGGGATCCTCAACATTTGTATTTTTTTAGTTTATTTTATGGAATGAATAGAGATTTTTTCATATATATAGTGTTGACTGTACACGGACTGGGGAGTTCTGGTTGCCGTATTTTGTTCTTCTGCTGCAACCAGATCATGAGCACTTATACCTAAAGAAATACTCGGACACCGCCTGTTGGATTAATCTGGCCACAGCAGCCAATTTATATAACATACAACAAATATTAGAAAACCTCATTCCCCTGAACATGTAATTAACATCCCCCCTATAATATAACTAATTCCTAATAAGGAGAAGGTCCTTTGAGCTCCAAATTACAAATGCCATTCTGCTCTTCTTCTAGCAGGTAACCCTCAACCACCACCTCCGGTTCAAGGGCACCATATCTCACAGATGGCATTCCAAATTTCCCACTCCGCAGGACACCACCCAGCAGGAGTCCATACTGCCATACCCCTAGGCATGGCCCATCATTCGCGGATAAAACTATCCGCCTTGTTCTCCCCCGCTTCCCCCTGTAGGTCCACCAACTCCAAGGACTTTCCCCCTCCCCCTGCCCTATGCTGCCGCAATTTTTTTTTTAATTTTTTTGAGCCCACCTCCCCCCCCTGCATACATCTAGGGCGGGTCTCGTCCAGTGATTTTTCTAAAATGGCTGACCTCCTCCCTCATGCTGCTCATAGGTCCCCTCCCCTTCACTACTCCCGCCACTGCTACACCCTCCCCCTGGTAACGGCTCCCTCCCCCTGGACCGCGTCATGCCGGCCTCCCCCAACGCTGTTGGTCCGTCCTCTTCTTAACACGGCCATATTTTGTCCAACATGGAGGTATATGCTACATGGAATTTTGCTTTGTTTGTGTGGATGACCAATACGTTTATGTCTTGTACCATATTTATCAAATTAGATTTTTGTGACTAATGCAAAAAAATGGGTGTACTTTAGATGAAAAGGGAGGTGGCCTGAGTTGTGAAGACTTTGTTGCGTAACACCGACTAATTGCAGCAGTAAAGTTAGATTAGATAACCTAAGTATATAATTTAGGATTAAATAAATTGATAAATCTGGTGCAGATTTATCAACTAACACAGACCAAGATAAGAGGTAGGAGAGATTCTGAAGCTGTGCTGCAGCTTCCCAGGCTATTACAGAGTGCAGGAGTACTTTTCCCTCCGACTGTGTTCAGAAACCTCCTCTGCTGCGAATATTACACCAGGCAGAGCGAGATGGGAAGTTCTGAGGAAGTATGTGAAACTGCAGCATGAAGGGGTTCTGGTAACAACCCCCAGGAGTCCTTCAGGCTCATTAGCATAATTGTTAAAGGTGATTTTAGAAGGAAGGAGGCTGTGGATAACAAATACAAGAAGATTACAACAGGCACAGTGCCTGCACCTATGGGTGTCCCTGGTTTACCATTATGGATTTTGATGGATGGTTTTCATTAACCCTTTGTGCAAGTCCTCTATCCTTGTGCTTTCACATCCAGGCAATGGTGGCAGCAGTTAAGGGATAGCACAGAACACGCCAGAAGCTGGGAGGAGTGCGGCCATAACAGGCTGGGGCTGAAGGGGTTAGGAAAGGGGGTTGGATTTTGCGGGTGGTTGGAGCTTTGGGTGAGGTGATAGGGGGAATTTGAATGTGGGGGGTGGAGTTTCAAAGGGCTTTATATAGGGGGTTGAGGACAGAACACCATCTTTTGGCAGAAAAAATGGTTATGTTAGTTTGATGTTGTATTAGTTCTCACGCATGTGAGTATATGGGAGGACAGATACATTTAATTTAGAATCTCTGTTAGGGTGTAGCTGGTGTGGTTGGCGGCTGGTGGATCTATAGGTGTGACCAATGATGTGTGGTATTTGGGAGTCATATACTAAATTTTTAAAATTGATGATCACGATGCCGCTAGGAATCTGGTTTGCCAGGGTCTTGCCCTACATTTGTTTTATTTTGTGTTATTAATTATTTCATCTTTTACAGATGTTGCAATAAAGCTGTGACCATCACCATTCCAATGATTTCCACTATGTGTGGTGTTTTTATTTTGGCAAGTGGTGGTAGGCAGCTACCTTCATCCCAAACAGCCATCGCCTGGTCATGGAAACGGCCAGGCTTGTTTAGTTATGTTGCTTCCTGTGTTTATCAGATTTATGATATCATTCAAAGCTTTGCATATCACCATTTAAAGAAAAACACATATGAATCACTTTCCCAGTAATTGCTGTACAGTTCTATTGTTTTGATGTATTTTTCACCTAGTTACATAATAAATAAAGTAGAATTACTGGGTTCTCTGCATTTTTATGTGCACCATTATAAAACAGAGAACATGTCAGGGCTTCTCCTGACAACTATGTCTTTTCACAAATCAATTTATTAATAAAAAAAAGTCTATTTACGAGAAGTTACGAGAAATAAATGTTATCTGCCCACAAGGACACTTAGGTATGACCAGTCACGTAGGAATGCTGTACAAGAAGGGCACAAACAGCTACTGAACTAAAAGTTATCACAATCTTTACAATCGAGAATCTGTTTTTCTTTTCAATAATAAAACTTTCCTCAGTCCAGGAAGCGGTGATTTAATACCCATAATTCTTAGTATTTACCTGCCGGAACCATGTACTAGATATACAAGTTGTCTACAGCTAAACATAAAGCCAATGGTACCCATCTAGGCTAAGTTAGATCCAAGGGCGTAACTAGAGGAGGCAGGGCCCCATAGCAGAATTCTGAATGGGGCCCACAACCCCCCTCAGAAAATATACATATCGTATATTTATACTCTCTTACACACATTTATACGCTCATGCACACACATTTGAGCACTGATATATACATTTATACACAGATCCTACTGTCCCAGTAGATGCCGACACAATGGGGGAAAGTATTAGAGATGAGAGATCCTTAGTCCTGTCATCCTACTTCCCTCTTCCCCAACATTTCTTATCTGAGCTGCCGATTCATGCTGTGTAATGTAGAAGATGTGACCTGTTATATACATATTGGGGGTTATTTACTAAGGGCCCGATTCACGTTTTCCCGACGTGTTACCCAAATATTTCCGATTTGCGCCGATTTCCCCTGAATTGTCCCGGGATTTTGGCGCACGCGATCGGATGGTGCCGCATCGGCGCTGGCATGCACGCAACGGAAATCGGGAGGCGTGGCCGAACGAAAACCAGACGGATTCGGAAAAACCGCCGCATTTAATACAAAAAATCTGTTGCGGAGCTTGCACTTACCTTCACTCAGCCCGAGCCGGTGAACTCCAGCGCGTTCCAATGCTTTTCAGCGCAACAGCGCCACCTGGTGGACGGTGGAGGAACTACCTTAATAAATCCCGGCCGGACCCGAAACCACCGCAGAGAACGAGCAGCTGGATCGCGAATGGACTGGGTAAGTAAATCTGCCCCATTATGCTGTACAAACTGATCAAAAGGTCATACAGTCCTCAAAATGGTAGCATTGAAAACATCATCTCACAAAAAATAACAACACACAAACCTTCGTTCACCAAAGTATGAAAAAGTTACTAGCGCCAGAAGATGGCGAAATGAAGAATTTTTTTTTTCTGCACAGGTGGTTTTAATTTTTGTAAAAATATGAAAACCTTATAAAACCTGTATAAATTTGGTATCCCCTTTCACTGCATTTGGAATTTTTTTCCTGCTTCCTAGCAGCTTGGAATATTAAATACCGTCATGTGCAATTTGTTACTCAGATGACCTCACACAGATCTTTACATGGAAAAAAATAAAAGTTATAAATTTTAGAAAGTGGGAAGGTGTAGGTGTGTACTGAGCCTAACCTAAAATATCTGAGAACCTAAACAGATGAAAAGAAAAGTTATGGCAACTAGATAAACAAAAACCTGTCTCCAAATGCAGTTAAGTAAAGTTTTTATCCAGACAGGACTAATCAACTACTCTAAACAACGTTATAACATGCTGCCTACAGATAATACACTATGTACAATCTGCTCAGCACATTTAATAAGAATGGTTCAAACTGCATCTGATTCATGATTTCTAGCGCCTGTTCTTTATGAATCTGGTGCTCCCTGAAAGTGTTGTGTGCACCAGAAATGTGTCTTAAAAACTTGTGCAAGCAGTTAGCCCTGAAAAGAACAGGCAGAGTCTGACAGAAAACTGGCGCACAGCCTTTAGTGTGGCCGAATCTTCTCAGTGTATCCTGCTCTATAATATGCTGCCTGCAGATGGGACAGTGTATACAATCTGCTCACCTCCTCTAACTCTGTAATATGCTTTTTGCAGATAGGACACTATGTACAATGTGCTCACCTCATCCTGCTCTATAACATGCTGCCTGCAGAAAGGACACTATATACAATGGGGCACATTTACTTACCCGGTCCTGTCGTGATCCAGCGGCGCGTTCTCAGTCGAGGATTTGGGTCTTCCGGCGACTCATTAAGGTAGTGTGCCCAATGTCCACCAGGTGTCGCTGCTGCGCTGAAGTCCACCGGAGTTTACCCTCCTATCCTGGCCATGCCCCCCGATTTCCGTCGCATGCATGTGCGCCAAAAACCCGGGGCACTTCGGCGCAAAAGAGCGATTCGGGCCCTTAGTAAATGACCCCCAATGTGCTGAGATCCTCCTGTATGCAGATTGAACTGCATTTCCCACGTAAGAGATTCCTTTTATGATCAGCGTTTCTCAGAAGCCCAGGTGAAATCTTGGCCTCTGGGGTTACCTGCCTTTTCCTGCCAGCAGATTATATTGTGAAGCAATTACATTGGGTCATGTCATATTGAGCACTAACACCAAGGTCAATTGTGTGATCTTTGGATCTTCCAGAGGCAAGGAACAGCTAAAGACACTTCGCAATCTTGTGGATTTGAAGAGTCATTTCTTCCAGATAATAAGAAAAAGAAGGAATGCCCACAAAAAGAAGCCACGTGGCATGGACACGGAAATGACCAGTGTCACTCACTACACTCCTACACCCAGGGAGCTTGTCGGAAAGCAATGTCATAAGTGTGGGACTTGAAGGGGTTTTCCCACAAAGAAAAGTTAGGCCCTATGCATGGGATGGGACCTTACTTGCAGATCGATCTCCGTCAGCCCCATAGAGATTAATGGAGCAGAACGGTCATCCGTGGCCGTCTTCTCCATTAATCTGACGGAGCTACAAGGGGGCCTTCGCGATCTGCAGGGGTTATATCGATTCGCCTGGTCGGGGCGTAACTTGACGGGGTGCAGAGGTTGCGGTCGACCCGGGCCCAAGAGGTTTAGGGGGCCCTTATGTTGTTACTTTCCCATATGAGAAGACTAGTACTATACACCATACATTATAGTCGGGGGCCTGGCACAGACTTTGCACTGGGGCCCATCAGCTTCTAGTTACCCCACTGTGCCCGGTGACAGGTTCCCTTTGATGAATCAGAGCTCCATGGACTGCCTGTGCCTGATTCAGGTTGTAGAGCAAGTTCCTTATTTTGTCCACAGGGGAGATTCCAACGTGAGACATTGAAGAAAGACTCATGTACTAATGTGACACAAATGTGAACATAACTTACATTCAGCCCAGAGGGGTTGCGGAACGGCAAAAAACTATAAAGCAAATTCAAATGATGACTTTTACAATCATGTGCAAAAAACAGAGAATTCCCCGTAGGTCACATTACACAATGCAGTGTTAGGTTCAATAAATGCTATAGATGGGGGGTGTCTAAAGGTCTGCAACTGTGTAAGGCTTTGCTCCTATGGTGAAAGATTCCCCAGCTCTGTCCTCAAGGCACCTAATGCTGTTTATAGCATAAGATATGTAGTTAGAGAACGACAACAGACTGAGGCTATCACTTCCCAGAGGAGTCAAAATCAATGGCGCACATTTATCAAAAATACGTGCAAAACCCTTCATTAATCTGGCGCCCCCTGCACTGCTTGGTAAGTCTGCACCAACTTTTTGGTGCACCTTTGAAATAGAGGGACATGGATTTATCAAGATGTCTGAAAGTCAGAATATTTCTAGTTGCCCATGGCAAGCAATCACAGCTCCCCTTTAAAATATTCATGAGCTCTGGTAAAATGAAAGCTGAGCTGTGATTGACTGTCATGGGCAACTAGAAATATTCTGACTTTCAGACAGCTTGATAAATCTGCCCCAGAGTGCGTAACACAATTCCGTCAAGTGGCTGTAATAAATGTGGCACACGGTCCGAATCGGCAGCGGAATGCCCCTTTAGGTGCAGAATTTACAATGCAGCCGCGGCACAAAACTGGCGCAAGCACTTTACATCTTCTTTTCCCCCGCAAAGTCAGACAGAAAACTGGGGAAAACTCTTTAATAAATGTGGGCCAATAACTTTCCTGCTGCGGATGATCAGTCTTGTTTTCTCGCAGCTTGTGGATGGGATGTGTAAACATGTAAGTTGCTAGACTTAAAAGGGGTTATTCCTCATAAACAGGATAGACATTAGGAAGATGACTTGGTGAGGGTCCGAAACCACGGCCAATCAAAGGCACAATCCTCCAGCAAACCATACAATGGGGACCTGTTCTACAATGGGGACCTGCAGGACATGCAGGTCACCCCCCACCCAGCTCCATTCAACTGTATAGGAGTGCCAGAAATAACCTCAGGTCAATAAGGACCTGCGGGTGGTTAAAGGGGTTGGCCACTTTACCGCATGTTTTTGTAATGTGTGTGTAAGTGTGGGGGAGCAGGGTATTAGGTAATTTACCAATATACATCTAGTAATAGTTCTGCTCCACTTTCCTGATATGTAAAGTAAAGCCTCTTGGTTTATCTATCTATCAATATTATTTGCAACTATTTTAACTTTAAAACTATTCAGGTTCTTCATGTCCTGAGTGTAACTTGTGGTCTATCACATTACAAGAAAGTATCTTATCAGTAGGTGTAGGGTCTAGCACCAGCGGCTGTCGCGTCATATTGTGTAACCACAGTAAAGAAGAAGTGGTATACAAGAGCTAGAAGTGCCCATTTATTTTTATTTTTTTTATCTAAACTATTTTTCAAAACTTTTTTCTTCATTTTTAGCAAAGAAAGTAAAATACAAAAATCGTAGCCAGACAATTTCATTTGTATGACCATTTTAGAGCAAAATATCAACTTATGATACAACTGTCACAGAAGAGAGGAGTCTTCTCACCTAGTATAAGCCGCACTCCAGGTGCTGCTTTCATAGAAGTGAGTGGGGTGGCATATGCCGGCGCTCATCTGATCGACAAGAATTTAGACTACGGGTACGTCTATAGTAGTGCAAGAGCCTTTTAAAGGCTCTCTTTGGTGTTTCCCTCCTGCAGAGGAATCTGCCACATTCAATGGGGCACATTTACTAAGGTTCCGCGGACCGCATTTCCGTCAGGTTTCCCGACTATTTCCGATTTGCGTCGCATTTAACAGGGGTTTTTGGCGCATGCAATCGGATTTTCATGCGGTAGAAATCGGGGGCGTGGCCATCGGACAACCTGACTGATTCTGACTAAGTGCGGGATTTAAAATTCAAATTGTATCGCAAGCCATGCACTCACATGCACCGGGAAGAAGATGGTGAACTGCGGCGGACCTCAGCGGAGAAGCGACACAGGCAGGATATCAGGCACATGATCTTGGTGAATCGCGCCAGACAGTCCGGATCGGGGATCGTGACAGGACTGGGTAAGTAAATGTGCCCTATTGTGTTTCTCTTACCATCGTTCTTCCCCTTAGCGCTTAGGAAGATCTCCTTAAGATAATTTATGGTGTTATGACTGATCCTCACCACTAAGGAGAGCCCAGATAAGATACACACTGACACCTCAGGCCCCTGCTCTGACTGTTGTATGTGCACAAGGTAATAAACAGCCTGAAGCAAATGGCAGGTGAAGCATCTCCAGGGACAAACCCAAGCTAACTTTTTAATGAAAATGTCTTCATCCGTGATAGATGCAGCAGCTTGTAATGACGACCTCAGACAAGCAGCAAAGTTCCTGGAAAGATGAGTAATGTAGATGGGAGGGGATCTCCTGCCATGTTAGTCATTTATGTACAGTATTTATTTAAAGGGGTTGTTTGGGAATACAGATATCTTTATATATGGCTTATACTTTATAAAGAGCTTATACTCACCTCTCTCTCTCTGCTGCTTCAAAATCAAGTATAATAAACCAGGGACACTAACCCATAGATCCTGGCATCATGACTAGTAATATTCTTATATCTGTTATCCTCCTCTCCTTCTTCTACAATAAACTTTTATAATTATGCTAATGAGACACAAAGTCTCTGGTGGGTATAACCAGAGCCCCTCTCTTTAGCTTTACATTGTGCACCTGGCAGAGGGAGGGGAGAAGTGCTGAGTTAGCAGGGGATGGAGAAGACACACTCCTGCACAGTGTAACAGCTATGATGCACAGAGAAGCCATGTTAATGCTCTTCAGGCTCATTAGCATACTTTTAAAAGTTGAATTTAGAAGGAAGGAGTCCATGGTTAACAAATATAAGAAGATACCACGGGCACGTTGTCTGGATCTATGAGTGAGTGTCCCTGGTTTATCAATGCTTGATTTTGACGGTAGATTCCCTTTCTCCACATATGCATGTGAGACCTCTTCTACATATATGGGAGTCAGGAGCGCAGTGTGGACATTGCTGGGGACAACACAACTGTTGGAAATGTCCACTAAAAATGTCACAAAAGTGAAAAACAAATATGAACCGAGTGATTACAATAAATGGTCAGCACTTCCCTGTGAGAGTCATACACTTGGTATTTGCTGGCACAGAACATAGTACATAACACCTACACATCTTATACTGCTGGCTTTCTGACTTTCCAAAAGAAAACCTGGAGGGGCAGTCTATGTATTAAAATACAGTAATACAGAAAACACAGTAACATACCCAGCGATGCGCCTGAAACCCCTGTGACCAGAAAGAAGCAGATGCATGAACAGGTAGGAGAAAGATCATTCCTAATGAAGTATGTTGTTTTTTGTTTTGTTTTTTACTTTTATACAAACGGTGCCCCATTACGTTTTTTTTTAAACCAGTGATCTGCTACTTGTGGCTTTCAAGCTGCTGTAGTTTCACTGCCATAAACAATTGAGGGGGAGATTTATCAGAAGTCTCTTAGAACAGAACTATTCTTGTTGGCCAGGGCAACCAATCAGAGCTCAGCTTAGATTTTCCCACAGCTGTTTATAAAATTAAAGCTGAGCTCTGATTGGTTTCCATGGCCAACTAGAAGAGTTTTACCTCAGAAGTTTATTATAAATCCCCCCCCCCATTGATTTCTATCTATCAAATCCCTAGTAAATGTACTAGTTATAAGTGAGGAAAGCTTAGCACTACTACCACGGGTATATGACTTAATACACATCCAGTAAATACTTTATAAAAGATCAGCACATACCAGCATGAAGCAACTACTTGTACATAACATAAAATACCGAGAGCGGTCCACCTGTTCCTTTGCCAGGCCATGCCCGGAAGATGCCAGTGTCGTGCCTGACACCCATGAAGTCACAGAGGAGTCCAGCACTGGCAGTAAGACCTACTACTAATAGTAGGCCTTCATACTTACTTTAATATTCCATGCGGGCACACGTCAACAAAAACAAAAGCGTTAGCCACTGTCTGTACATGCCCGGCTGTAGATGTATCAATAAAGGAAGACATTTTACTGCCGGTGCTTGTACAGTGTGCAGGGGGAGATTTATCAGAAGTGTCTGAGGTAAAACTGTTCTAGTTGCACATGGAAACCAATCAGAGCTCAGCTTTCATTTTATAAACACTTGTAGGAAAATTAAAGTTGAGCTCTGATTGGTTGCCATGGACAACTAAGACAGTTCTGCTCTGTATGTATGACTATATATAAGTGCATACATGCACTATACTCACTGTATGGATACGTGTGTATGTATGACTATGTATACATGTGTGTATGTATAATGTATGCCTATGTGTTAATGTGTATGTACCGTATATATATGTACATACACACTATATATAACTGCTAGTGTATGTATACTTATGTGTAAGTTATGATTATGTAGAAGTTCATATTCACAAAGTCAAGGCCAAACCATATTAGAGATACAGATATTCTAATTAAAACCTTGCCTTGTGTGGGGCCCACTTCTGGTTTTGGCTTTTAACTATGGATGCAACATACAGGTCAAATACTGACTGTGTGAAAGTGGGGGCCAAGTGTGTAGTGTATTCCTATGAATAAGTATATGTGTATGTATTCCATACATACATATACACATGTATATATAGTCTTCTATAAGTGTGTATAGTACCTGTGTACACATGTATATAGTCTTCTATAAGTGTGTGTATTGTATAGTGTCCTATCTGCAGGCAGCATGTTATAGAGCAGGAGGAGCTGAGCAAATTGTACATAGTATATTATCTGTAGGCAGCATGTTATATAGCAGGAGGAGCTGAGTGGATTATACACAGGGGCACATTTACTAATGTCACACATGGCGTTTTTAGGCCGTTTTTGGGCAGCATTGTATAGAGCAGGAGGAGCTGAGCAGCTTTTACATAGTGTCCTATCTGCAGGCAACATGTTATAGAGCAGGATCCCATTCAAATAGTAAATGGGAAATCCAGTCACACTGATGCGATATTTGAGATGCTTGATTTATTGTAGGTATAGAAAACAAATATGCAAAATTGTGTGACGTTTCAGTCATAACCGGACCTTCATCAGACACATCAAAAGGCACAAAGGTATAGATATGAGGTAATATATGCAGGTTGCGAGTATCTTTTTATATTTACTTTTTGACAACTGTATTCAAATATTTATGGAATGCAAAATACCGTAGTGAAAAAGTGGTGATTTGGACATTTTGGGTTTTATTTTTCATTACAAGCCAGGGAATAATTGTTATTAAATTTTCATAGATCAGGCTTTTTAGGATGTGGGGATACATAACATGTTTATTACTTCATTTATTTGTTTGTTAATTTATTTATGAGTTTTAGGGAAAGTGGGGTGATTTGAATGTTTGGGTATTTTTTTTTCATTTTTTTTCAAATGATTTCTGGCCCCCTGTGGTTTTTGAACCCGGGAGTACTTGATTTGTGAATCCTCTCTATACACCCTATACACACTCCACCAGCGGCCATGGTATATTTACATTTGCCGGTCATGAAAAGATTAAAGAAAATCTACCATCAAAATCCATCATGATTAACCAGGGACACTTACTCATAGATCCAGGCACCAGGACTGTGGAAATCTACATGTATTTGTTATCCATGGCGTCTTCCTTCTGAAATCAACTTTATAAAATTATGCTAATTATCCAGATTTGGGGCTGGGGATGTTTCCAGAGCCGCTCTGTGCTGCAGCTTCACAGGCTGTTGTACTGCACAGGAGCACTTCATCCTTTCAACTGTTTGAGATTACAGCAGGACGAGGGAGGGGGAGGGGGGGTGCAGGGGAAAGGTGAGACAGAGTAACAGCGCTCCTCAGAGGGTCATTAGCATAATTGTACAAGTTGATTATATAGAAGGAAGGAGCCCATGGATAACAAATATCAGAAGATTACAGTGCCTGCATCTATGAGTAAATTCCCCTGGTTTTTCATGATACATTTCAATGGTAGATTTTCTTTAAAGGGGTTGTATCAAGTTTACAGGTTATCCTCTACAAACGGGATAGGAGAAAACAAGCTGATCAGTGAGGGTCCAACTGCTGGGACCTTTCACAATGTCTTCCAGCACAACAGTCCATGCAATAGTATGCCATTGTCCGAGGTTGCCCAGCATACTGCTCAGTTATCTCCGGCACTACCATTCACTACCAAAGACAGCCAAGATTCAAGATCCATATTTTTTAAACCATACCATATACTACTGTATATACACAAGTATATACGGTACCTATAAGTCCAGATCCGTGCTCATCTCGTCCTTCAGCTTTCTCACAAGATAATTCCATACATAAGTTATACAAGTATGAACAGAGACCGAGCAAGTGAAATGCACATTTCCATGTCACAGGTCATTATGCCTCAGCAATAATATGCAGACACCACCTGCCTTGCACAAAATACCTGTTTATCAAAACTATCCCTGTGCATTTATAATTGGGTTACAAGAAGCAGCAGGTGGACTTTCTTTTTCTGAAATTATGTGAATTGTTTGCAAAAAAAAGTCAAAATTTATAGTATAGTGGATGGTTATCATAATCGTTTTCTAGAAGACCTTTACTTGCACCTGCAAACTTTGACAGGTTGTAGCCAAAAATCAGGAACTCCCATAATGCACCAGTTATTAGGGCAAGTTCTGACCTTAGCCGAGGTTAGATTATTTCACGACCTTTAAGGAAATCAAAATACCAAGAATGGGACATTACTCGTAGATCCAGGCACGGTGACTGTGGTAATCTTCTGTGCTAGCCGTGGCCCCCTTCCTTCTCAATTCATCTTTTAAAATGATGTATAGCCCGAGGGACTACCCTAGCTCCTCCGTGATCTACCTTTACAGCCTCTCCTATGCTCCCTTAAAGGGATTTTCACATTTCAGCAAATTAATGTCGTTGTTTTCATGATAAAAAGTTATACAACTTTCCAATATACTTTCTGTATCAATTCCTCATGGTTTTCTAGATCTCTGCTTGCTGTCATTCCATAGAAAGCTTCTGCGTTTACATAGAGTGGACAGAAATCTGACCATGGTCACACATGTGCATGGCTCATTATATCACACAGCTCTGATTACTAAATGATATTACGAGCTGTGCACCTGTGTGACCATGGTCAGATTTCTGTCCACTCTAAGTAAACGCAGAAGCTTTCTATGGAATGACAGCAAGCAGAGATCTAGAAAACCATGAGGAATTGATACAGAAAGTATATTGGAAAGTCGTATAACTTTTTATCATGAAAACAACGACATTAATTTGCTGAAATGGGAATACCCCTTTAACATATCCCTCCTGCTGAGGGAGCAGGAGGGGTGGGTGAGACAGTGTAACAGCCTGTAAAGCCAGATCACAGAAGGGCCAGGCTAACCACTCTGGCTCATTAGCATCATTTTAAAAGTTGATTTCAGAAGAAAGGAGGTTGTGTATAACAAATAGTGCTCAGTCCTCGAACACTGGACCGTGTGGTGACAAGACTTTACAGACCAAAAACTGTTCTGGTGATGGGACTCTTAGCATCAAAGGATGTAAGGAATCCCTGCTTCCTCACAAAGCAATTCCAAACTGTATTCATGTTTTCCGTTTGGTGTGGGAAATGGGGATCCTGTGCATCATAGATCACTATATATAGTCTTCCTGGCATTTACGCTGAGTGTATGAAAAAATGTGGTAATTAGAGGATTTGAGTGAGGATCGTCTTCTGTACTAAACAAAGACATCATCAGACAACTATACAGAGTACTTTATGAAGCTTGTTGTAGGAAATCCTACATCAAATTGTATGCTTTGACTCTGGTTTAAAATCACAAAATCTCTTTATGTCTTTGCCTAGAAGATCCGATGTTGTCATCAGGACCTACGCTGGTCGTCAGCGTAATATTGACATTCTTGTTGCAGTGTAATAGATGTACAGTCAGTAATGATGAGTGGCACCACAATATTTGGGTCCCTGGACACAAACATGGACTTCAGCAAGAAGTCAATGGGGCAGATTTACTTACCCGGTCCATTCGCGATCCAGCAGTGCATTCTGTGTGGAGGATTCGGGTCTTCCAGCGATTCACTACGGTAGTGTGCCCGATCTCCACTAGGTGTCGCTGCTGCGCTGAAGTCCGTCGGAGTTCACTGGAGTTCACCAAGCTACCCTACTACTGCGGTTTTTCCGAATCCGTTGGGTTTTCTTACGGCCACACCCCCCGATTTCCATCGCGTGCGCCAAAAACCCGGGGCAATTCAGGGAAAATTGGTGCAAAGCGGTAAAATTCAGGTAACCCGACGGAAAAACGCGATTCAGGCCCTTAGTAAATGACCCCCAATGTTCGAGTTCAGCATTCAGCCAAAAGCTCATCGCTAACACCTGCAATAGGTGCTGGTCACAGCTAAGCCATGCATGCGCCCCATGATGTCATGTGGAGTGGTAAGAATGGCAGCACCCATCTCTTGCTGCTGGGAGCTTTGCCTGCTGCCTGTAAGGCAGAACACAGTGTTAACCAGAAGACCCAGTTTAACCCCTTAAGGACGCAGGGTTTTTCGGCTCATTTCTCGCTCTCCAACTTCAAAAATCCATAACTTTTTCATTTTTACGTGTACAGACCTGTGTGAGGGCTTATTTTGTGCGCAACAAATTTTACTTTCCCGTGATGTTATTTATTTTAACATGCCGTGTACTGGGAAGCAGGAAAAAAATTCCAAATGTGGAAAAATTGAAAATAACGCATGTGCGTCACGTTCTTGTGGGCTCAGTTTTTACGACTTTCACTCTTCGCTCCAAATAACACGTCTACTTTATTCTTTGGTTCGGTGCGATCGCGGTGATACCAAATTTATATAGGCTTTATTGTGTTTTAATACATTTTCAAAAATTAAACAAATGTGTACAAAAAAAAAAAATTTTGCCATCTTCTGAGGCAAATAACTTTTTCATACTTTGGCGCACAGAGATGTGTGAGGGGTCATTTTTTGCAAAATGAGGCGACGTTTTCATTGCTACCATTTTGAGGTCTGTGCGACATTTTGATCATTTTTTATTTCATTTTTTATGTTATGTAAAAAGGTGTAAAAGTCGCATTTCAGACATTTGGGCGCCATTTCCCGCCTCGGAGGTCACCGCCGCCCATAACCGTTTTTATATTTTGATAGATCGGGCTTTTTGGGACGCGGCGATACCTAATATGTTTGTGATTTTTACTGTTTATTATGTTTTATATCCGTTCTAGGGAAAGGGGGGTGATTTGAACTTTTAATATTTTATTAATTTTTTTTATTTTTTAAACTTTTTTTTTTCACTATTTTTTAGACCATCTAGGGTACATTAACCCTAGATGGTCAGATCGCTCCTACCATATACTGCAATACTACAGTATTGCAATATATGGGATTTTTGCAGGTCATACATTACAATGAGCCACTGGCTCATTGTAACGAACCTGCATAAGCCATGTAGCCTCGTGTCAAAAGAAGACCCGAGGCTACCATGGTAACCGACTTTGCCGGCGGCGTTGAGAGGGTTAATAGCCGCGATCGGTGCAAGCACCGACCGCGGTTATTAGCGGTGGGGGTTTTCTGCAAAATGCAAAAACCCCCACCTTTGTATGAAGAGGACTCAGCCCGTGAGCCCTCTTCATACATCCCTTATACCTCTGTGCCGTAGATCTACGGCGCAGAGCGTTAAGGGGTTAAAGGGTTCAATCCCCTAGTGATGTTTACACAATAAAGATCATTTTTAACCCCTTTACTCTACAATTTTACTCAGTTTTACTGTGGTTTTAGCTCCTATCAGTCACTAGGCGGCTCAGTGTAAAATTCCAAAGTGTGGGCGGGGGCTCTCTAAGCAGACACTTCATGATCCCTCTAGTGCTGTGAGATGCTGTGTGCTGAACATGTGGTTAGATGATCAGGATACAAGGTTTATATACACATTCATTTAGCTTCTGAACATTGTACTATTGTCTGACACCTAGAAAGAGAGATGAGACAGATCAGAGATGATGAGATGCATACGATGCATATAACATTCTCAGTACTGCTACATCTTGGCTACACACACACACTGTCAGATCTGATGTGCCTCCCTTCCCCTCTCCTGGATAAAGATCTTATCTGCCTGTCCCTTGTAGCTCTACTCTCCTCACAATGTGATATGTTGTTTGCCGGCAGGAAGTCTGTGTGTGTGTGTGAGCTCATCCTGGAAAGCAAGATTGCATACACCCGGACTAATAGAGACAGGTTGGACTTATATCTGTGAAATGCTGTATTTTTGTTAATAACAGTGAATTAGAGAATGTGTTATGAGTATATTTAAGAATCTCTGTGTGTATACTCCTTTAAAAGCCGATGGGAAAACCCCGGTGGGCTTTTAAAGTGGATCCACTCATTACCATTTAGAGGGTTAACATTAACAATGGTGTTCAGGTCCAGGTACATGAATCCAGATTTGGCAAACCCCCAGGACCTGAATGCCCCTGGGTCCGCTCATCATTAGCAGTCAGGAGATGTTATGTTCTAGACCTGTGGTGGCGAACCTATGGCACTCAAAGCCCTTTTTGTGGGCACCCGGGCCATTGCCAGACAGAACTCAAAGAATCTTCCTGAAGTTCCAAGCAACTTAAACGGTGCTGCTTTCAGTCATACTTTGATACTTACTTCGCTACTTGGGTCTGTAGGAAGAGGGAGAATGAGTAGACAGCGCCAAATTATCTTTGGAGGACCTCCTGCTGGTCCCACAATTCTATGTGTGCAGAGAGACACTGGAAAGAAGCTAAAATGATGAAAATTTTCCATCTTTCTACTGCGTTGCTGTCCTCAGGAGGCCAATGATTGAAAGTTGTTGAAGAACAGGGAGCAATAAGTTACTGCTTTAATTTTTGGTTGGCACCTTGCGATAAATAAGGGGAGGTATGGGCACTCTGTTGCTAAAAGGTTCGCCATCACTGTTCTAGACCCTTCCCTGGGAAGAATCATGTCACTAGTAAAAATGAATGACTGTTTACTAGCTGTGTTCTATCTATCAGTTTCATCTGTGAATCCAAAGTGCAAAATGATCATAATTATACAGAATCTCCAGGAGAAATGGAACATTTTTAACAGTTGCAAAACGTCCAGTAAATGGATATTAAGGCGTCGTCCTCTGAAATCTCTATCAGATTGGCTGAGCCAGGTTTTCTGCTGCAGACCAAACGACCCTATCTGACAAAAGGAGCATAAAGGGGTTTTCCACTTTCAGAAAATAATTGATATTGATAATTAACCCCTTAAGGACGCAGCTACTTTTTGACTTAAAGGGGTATTCCCATCTGGGCATTCACATTTAATTAAATTCATTTGCCATGTTATTGGATGGCACATTTACTTACCCGGTCCTGTCGCGATCCCGCGGTACATTGTCTGACGAGGATTCGAGTCTGCTGCGATTCACTAAGCTCGTTCGCCCGAGTTCCTGCATCCGCTGCTTCTGCCCCGAGGTCCACCGGAGTTCACCTTCTTCCTCCCGGTGCATGTGAGTGCTTGATCTTGCGACACAAATCCTTTTTTAAATTCCGAATCCATTGGGTTGTCCAACGCCCCCCCCCCCCCCCCCGATTTCTGTCGCGCGCAAGCTAGTGCCGATGTACCAAAATCCGATCGCGTGCGCCAAAATCCCGGGGCAATTCGGCGCAAAATGGAAATCGTCAAGAAACGCGACGAAAATGCGTCCGACGGACCCTTCGGAAATGAGCCCCAATTTCTCATAAATGTTGCCATGTTGACCCTTAGAAACGAGATAGTTTCCTCGGATACGACCACCTCACATTTTGGCAGCGGTGGCCAGACATGAGTTATTGAGCCCTGCCTGACCACCTGGCTTCAGCGTTCATTATTACAGGACGGCTGTGGGACCTGCAGTAACTTCTGGACATTTAATATAAAAAAAACTTTTGTTTCCTTATAGCATCTAATTGAAGATTTGTTTATATATGGCCGATTAATGAAACTGAATGTGAATGCCCAGACGAGAACACCCCTTTAAAGCTCAGCCCCATTTTTTTGTATTCTGCTTTGCGTGGCATTATATGTTTATAACTTTTGAACACTAACTTTTCAAAGTGTTTGAGATTTTTTTTTTCATCACATGTTGTGCTTCACGTTAGTGGTAAATTTTTCATTGATTTAGTAAAAAAGAGTTTGAAATGATAAGTGATAAGTTTTTCATTGATTTAGTAAAAAAAAGTTTGAAATGATCTCGTATTCAGACAGTTTTACCACCCAAATTAGCTACTAAATATCATTTTCCTTATGTCTGCTTTATGTTTTCAGAATTTTATTTTGATGTCCCGCAGCTTACTAATCGAACCTTGGGTTTCAGTATTTTCAAGGAGATTCCAGAATTGACTTTTTTGGGGATCATTATTGTTTGAAGAGATTTGAAATATCTAATATTAGAAACCCCCCCATATATTACTCCATTTTCAAATCTGCACCCCCTCAAACTATCAGAAACAGATTTTAGGAAGATTAACCTTTTGAGATCTTCATTGTAATTAAAACAAAACGGAGGTGAAATTTAGAATAGTCTGATTTTGTCAGTAATACACTCATTTAGCCCTAAAATTTACAGTTCCACAAAAGATAAAAAGAGAAAACCTATCTTAAAATTTGTTATACAATTTCTCCCGAGTACGGAGACACCCCACATGTGGATGTTACTGTATTTTTCGGACTATAAGGCACACAAAAAATCCTTTGATTTTCTCAGAAATCAAGAGTGCGCCTTATATATGAACCGTACTTACAGACAACAGCTGCCTTGATCTCTGCACAGGTCTGCCACCTTGTGGTCATTCATCCTTATAATCCGGGCATTTATTGATAGTGCGCCTTATAATCCGGTGCGCCTTATAGTCCGAAAAATACGGTACTTGTTGTTTGGGCACACAGCGAGGCGCAAAAGGGAAGGAGCGCCCTGCAGCTGCCAGTTTTGCCCTAGAGAATTTCGTGGTTTTTAGTTGGTTCAGGGATGCACTTTTGATCCATGAAGTTTGTTTTTCTATCAATGTTGCCATGTAAGAGCTTATTTTTTGCGGAATGAGTTTCATTTGTCAGTGGTACTATTTTGGTGTGGCTATGCCCTATTGCTGAAAATGTATTAACTTTTTTTGCTCAGGGGTTGTCAATACTGTCATTGATGTATGACTCACATGTATCATAATTGCGACACCTTGTGTCTGCTTTTTGAGACTTTCCTTGGCTTTACTGCTGGTCCAATTTATCTTTTTGCATTTTTTCCTTATTGATACATGTGGCGTTTGGTCTATAGTGAATTTGCGTCTTTTTAAAACAAAAGACGCAATAAGTCGAAAAACTCGCAAACAGTCCCCAACTTATTTCTACGCCTGGTCAGGGGCAGCCGTAGATTTGCTCAAAAATTAGCGACTTTTTTGTGACTTTTTGAAAAAGTTGCAACTTTAACATCTGGATTCAGGTGATAACTCGGGGAACATTGCTGAAAACTAGACAATGGCGAACTTTCAAAAGAGACAGTTATAGGCGCAAAAATAGTCACAAATGATCACAAGAACCATGAAAAGTCTCAAACATTAAAGAAAAAGACAAGCCAAAAGTGTGATACATGTGCCCCAATGTGTGGAAAAAAACTATAATTTTTGCATCACCATTTTCCAAGTGGCATAACCTTTAGTTTTTGGTCTATTTAGCTGGCCGTTTTTATATTCATACAATTTTTTTTTATGTTATCACGTTTCATTGCATTTTAAGTGGGCCAAGATAGGTACATAGAATAATTTTTGGTGTTTAAAAAAAAAAATGTATGCAGTTCATTGTGCAGGTTTTATATTTTATTATATTGTATTTTATGAATGTATTCATTTATTTTTATTTAAAACCTTTTTTTACTTGTCCCACTATGGGACATAAACAAGCAATCGTTCGAATGCTTGTTCATTATAATACCCTGCAATACTGATGGATTGTCATAAGCATGGATTGGACCCCCATAGCAACGATTGAGGCCCAACCCCTGAAACTCTGAAACCACTGTGTGTGTGTGTGGGGGGGGGGGGGGGGGTTTGCTGATCTTGCAGTGAATCTATTTGCAGGCATTTAAGTGCCACGGCCATATTGATTGTGGCACTCAACGGAATAACACCTGTGAACGGCGCTAGCTCCGACTGTGGGTGTTACACAGGAATGTCAGCGTTAGATAGAGTTAAGGAGTTATACAATTTTCCAATATTGATAGAGAACGTATCAATCTATTGGAAGCTTCAATGTTTTCTTCGGGTGGCTTGTTATATCAGAGTAATCAGAGCTGTGTGTTGTAATTAGCCGTGCACCTATGTGACATCACATGACCAGGGACCGGTTATTATCTGCAGGAGGTAACAATGAAACGTCCTGTAGAATAATAGCAACGCAAGCAGTGGTCGCGATAACGCTTCTACATGCGTCAGCGTATAAATATGGTGATTTTCCTGTTTGAATGTGGGTGGCAGCGGTACAGGGATGGACTTCCGGCTGACTGTCCGGCCTCTCCCTGGGGGGTCTCTGTGCCTGGCGCCGAAAGACAGGTAAAATATGGAGGAGCCGAGCGACTGGTGGGGGAGAAGGGTTGGGATTTGTTCTGAGGTGTAGACTGGCAGCCTGGTCCTGTTGGGGGCGCTGTGCTCCTGAGTATTCCAGCCATGTCAATCATCACCACAGCCTGCAGCCTCACGTCTGATCTGCCCCCGTCCTATAACAGTGTGTGCTCATGCACAGAGCCATTACCAGGATCAAGCTGTCTATGTGACAGCCCGATCCTGTACTGTGACAAGGGGCGGATATTATCAGTCCCCTGTTACACCTGCCCCTGTATATAGTGAGAGGCATGCTGGGAAAATGCTACGTGCATCCTCTCTGCATGTCTCTGTATACAGATCACTGATAACAGTGATCCTATGAACTGTTACCATTAGATCACTGTTATATGTGATCTATATATAAGAAAAATGCGCCCCTGTAAGAAAAAATAGTAATTTCTAGTTACACCCCTGAATCACAGAGAACGGGGTCTGTAACTATTTTCTTGTATTAATAGACATCTATTAACGCTTTATACAAGCCTAGGAGTTATATATTTGTATTAATGAGAATTTCATACTGCTCCTCGGCTAAAAATACTCCTCAAAAATGGCAAGAGGAGTATTATTACCCTTCTGGAAAAATGTTAGTGCGACCTCTGAACATAAAGTCTAAAAACGTGTCATTGATACAGAAAGTATATTGGAAAATGTTATAACTAAGAATCATTGCAGTGGCAAAGCAT
This sequence comes from Engystomops pustulosus, assembly GCA_019512145.1. Lineage (NCBI taxonomy): Eukaryota > Metazoa > Chordata > Amphibia > Anura > Leptodactylidae > Engystomops > Engystomops pustulosus. Next base: position 21,504,294 of record CM033650.1, on the reverse strand, counting down.
TGGACTAGGTGGAGCTTCTGAGAGGTGCTGTGATTCGGCTATGTCCAGAGCATTCCCCAAAGCTAAGAGATAGTAAAGACCACACAGTCATCTACTCCAGGGCTGGTTTGTTTATCCAATGAAACTATATCTTAAAAAAAATTTTTTTACAAAAAACACACATCTGAAAACTGAGCACAGCACTGAGTTGAGAAAGAGAGGAAATAATAAGTGACTGTCACACCTTGCATCACATTTTATTCTCTTGAAACAGTAGAAGGTGTTGAAGGAATAGGATGTGATGCAAGATTAATGTTAACTCTTGTATCACAGTGTATTATGCCTGTCAGTGTACTACTGAGAGGTAATCAGGGCCGGCGTTAGGGGGTGGCAAACTGGGCAATTGTCCAGGGCCCCTATCCTAAAGGGGCCCCCTGCATTTGGACTTTTGTGGGCTGATGATCTATTGCTTCTTTAATACCTTCCTGTGAAGATTCTTATCTTATCTCCTGTCTATATATCTAGCAGATTTTTGTCTAATTATCTATATATCTTCTATCTCCTATCTATTTTCTAGCCATCAATCAATCAATCTTATCCCTCTTTTAATCATATTGATAATAATATTAATAGAACTTTGTCTCCGGAGGGAAATTAAAGTATCACATCCTCTACATTTAAATACAATAAGGGTACATTTACATACACAGAAATATAAATAATACCCAGATTTAAAAAGACATAAAAACATCCAATACATTTATTATGGGATATTGAGTGTAGTCATTGAGCTGCACATCTCCCTCTCATTAAACTCCATTTTCCATAACTAGAGCTGAGGGAACAAATGATCTTCTATATCGCTCAGTATGACATCTCATTAATAAAAACTTTGTACATAAACTACCGTATGTTTTGGACTATAAGGCGCACAGGATTATAAGGTGCACCATCAATAAATGCCTTCTAAAACAACTAGATTCATATACAAGGCGCACCGAATTATAAGGCGCACCTGATTATAACGATGAATGACCAGCAGGTGGCAGACCTGTGCACAGTTCAAGGCAGCTGTTGTCTGTAAGTACGGTTCATATATAAGGCGCACTGGACTATAAGCCGCACCTTTAATTTCTGAAAAAAATCAAATAATTTTTTGTGCGCCTTATAGTCCGAAAAATACGGTACTCTTCTGGGACCAAATGACCTCATGTAGTGGGTAATCTTCATTACTAATAATTTTGTGCACTTTCTTTAGGATTTTACGCAAATGTAATATCCCAATCCTCCAACACCATAGCCACAATTGAGGCAGATTTTCTGAATATTCTATTCAATATTTTACTGTCCCTAACCAAGATTCAGTGCCCCCCCCCTGAAACTACGGCAAATAATACTGCACTTATAACCACTGTATGACAAAAAGAGTAAAGCATCACCTTAACTCACGTTAAAAAATCGCAATCTGCGTAAAAAGAATAGTTTGCTCTCTCCCCGCTTATATTGTTTTTCTATTTGCTGATGCCAATTTAATTTATCATCAATTATGAAGCCTAAATATTAGTGTTACCAATATATAACACTTCACTACAACATGTAACTTTCCGCAAAAAATGTATTTCTAGTTCCTTTGCCTTACTAATATTATGGGCGCGCCAGCTTGTAAATTCCCCCACCGATTCTTTCTAGACTGTGTCTACTCCATCCATTATGCATCCCACTAACACTGAGTCATCTGAGTATTTTTGTAGGAACCATCTACTGTATCTATCTCTCAGATCTAGCTATCTATATCTACTTTATATTTCTGCATCTATAACTCTATCCATCATCTGTCTATAAATCTACCGTATATACTCGAGTATAAGCCGACCCGAGTATAAGCCGAGGCCCCTAATTTTACCACCAAAAACTGGGAAAACCTATTGACTCGAGTATAAGCCGAGGGTGGGAAATGCATTGGTCACAGCCTCCCCAGTATATAGCCTGCCAGACCCTGCCCCAGTGTATATAGCCTGCCAGACATTGTTAATCAATATTGATGCTGTTGTTTCTCTGTCCGCCAATTGGTTGACACTGTAGCATTGTATTTATACTCTGCAATTGCTCATATTGTGCCCTATTGGGGGAAGGGAACGAGAAGTGGGAATAGACTAACTCTGCTACTGCTGCACATTGTTACTAAGTGAAGTAATAGGGGTCTGTTTCCCTGTCCTTATTCCTCACGTTGGTGGGTATTGAAAGTGCTCGCTCTCTTGGATATGTACAATGGGGAGCAAGAGGCAAAACAAAAGTGTTACCAAAGCTAGACTCTCAGATGTAGGAGTCTCCCCGGGAGGGAAAAAAAGAGACGGCAAGATGGAAAAATATTTACAATCACCAGGTGTCCCTCAAAACAAGGGCAATAAAAACGGCGAACGCCACAAAGGGGGCGGGGCCTCGCAGCTTGCCATTGATGATTCCATGGATAAGTCTAGTGCTGAGGAGAATACTGTGGGAAATGAGGAGGGTGAGGCGAATGTATCCTTAAAAGATATATCACTACAAATAGCCCAATGTATTGCTGCTGTAGGCAATGTGTTAAAAGAAATAGGTGGTCTGAAAAATGATGTCGGTCTGTTGAGGGAAGATTTTAATAAACTCAGAGGCAGAACCGAGGAGGTAGAAGAACGACTAGGAAAGGTTGAGGACCAAACATTAGATATTACAAATCGGATTAAAGAATTCGAAAAGAGAGAGTTGGTAATGCAGGAGAAATTGACTGATTTGGAGAATCGGTCGAGAAGAAATAATTTGAGGATTGTTGGATTCCCTGAGGGTGTAGAGGGTGAGGATGCCACCAAATTTGTTACCGATTGGCTGATGGCCACCTTTCCGGAGGGGGTCCGTACCGGGGTTTTTCTGGTGGACCGTGCCCACCGGGTTCCAGCGCGAGCTCGCCCGGTTGGGGCGCTTCCCAGAAACATGTTGGTGAGACTCCTTTCCCCGAGAGATAGGGACAACATATTGAAGGCCGCACGCTCCATGGACCAGTTGAAATGTAACAACTCCTCAATTATGATTTTCCCTGACTATCCGCAGGAAATCCAGAAAAAAAGAGTCAGCTATGCCAGCCTTAAAAAAAGACTGAGAGAGAAAGGGGTGGTCTATTCCCTAATGTATCCCGCCAAATTTGAATTTGGATACTCTTTGGTGCCGGAATGAACTCCTTTTTTCCTGCATATGTTCAATCATCTGGGTCCAGACACACACCCGGAGCACAAGTTGGGACAAAGGTGAGCCATTGATCATTGTTTCTTCTGTGTAAGTTTACTCATTGGCCACATTGTGAGTGATAAGTCTGTCTGATCATGATATATAATAGTGCTCTAGATACCTTATATTGTACCTTGTTCTGTGATAGTACCTTGGCATCCAGGAGGACATCAGCTTCAATGGGGCAGATTTACTTACCCGGTCCATTAGTGATCCAGCGGCGCATTCTCTGCGGTGGATTCGGGTCCGGCCGGGATTCACTAAGGTAGTTCCTCCGACGGCCACCAGGTGGCGCTGCTGCGCTGAAGTCCGCTGAAATGTACAGTACACGGGCATATTCCTGGTGAAGGTAAGTGCAAGCTCCGCAACACTTTTTGTTTTTTAAATGCGTCGGTTTTTCCGAATCCATCGGGTTTTCGTTCGGCCACGCCACCCGATTTCCGTCGCGTGCATGCCAGCGCCGATGCCCCAAAATGCGCCAAAAATCCCAGGGCAATACAGGGAAAATCGTCGCAAATCAGAAATATTCGGGTAACACGTCGGGAAAACGCGAATCGGGCCCTTAGTAAATTACCCCCAATGTGTTTACTTACTTTAATTGTATAATACCAAAAACTTTGAACAACATAAAGAATGCATCAATACAGGAATATATGAAACAAAATATAGCTTTATTGAAAAATGACAATAGAACTGCACATGCACAAGGCAATGCTGAATGAACTGCACTGAATTAAAAATATAGGCCTAATGGTAGGTTGCATAATAAAAAATAGTCACTACATTATAAAGAAAGACTATCAGACTTATTCTAAGTCATGCAGCTCCCTCTCTCGAATTGACCTGGTCCTGGCTAATGACCCTGGTAGTAATTTGGTGACGGGGGTAGCAATAGGGGCAAGAGGCCTTTCAGACCACTCTCCAGTGTGGTTTACAATAAAAAGGTATAATAGCACCGGCATCACTTTTTACAAAGTCAAGCCCTTTTGGTTCAATTTAATAAAAGACTATAAAAAAGAAATTGAATTTATGTGGAATCATAATATAGAGGGGCAGGATATAAGGGTGGTGTGGGATACACTGAAGGCGCACCTGAGGGGGTTGATTCGGGATCAGGTTTTATTTTATAAAAAAAAGAAACGGGAGTCTATTCAATTGGTAAAAGATAAGGTGCTCAATTTGGAGAATGAATTTGTGCAAAATCCTACAGAGGAGAATAAAAGATTATGGGTAGACGCACAGGAATGTCTTGGTAGATACTGTCTTGAGAAAGCGGCGTGGGAGCACAGAAGACAGGGCCAAAAAAACATACTGGGGGAGTACCTGTCAATGAAAAGATTGGCGGCATTGCTGAAGAGTCAGAATAAGAACAATACTCTAGGTGCCATTAAAGGGAGAGATGGATCGTTAGTAACAACTCAAGAAGGAATCAGGGAGGAGTTTAGGCTGTTCTTTGAGGGTCTGTATTCCTCTGAGTTATTCCTAGGAGAAAAGGAAATAAATGAATCCTTGGTAAGCGTTCCGGTTCCAAGATTATCAACGGAAGAGAGGGAGGTCTTGGAACGTCCTCTCAGTGTGGAAGAGCTGGGCGAGGCCTTAAAAGATCTCCCTAGGGGTAAGGCGGTTGGCTCTGACGGAATACCTTCCGAGGTAATACTGCATTATGCTGATGTCATTCTTCCTCGCTTTTTAGGTGTACTAAACCATTCACTGTTGGTGGGTCAACTACCACAGTCAATGAGAGAGGCAATTTTAGTCTTGATTCTTAAGGAGGGGAAGTGCCCCACAGATCTGGACGCATATCGGCCGATCTCCCTGCTGAACTCCGACTATAAGATCCTAGCTAAAGTGCTCGCAACCAGGTTGCAGATGGTCGTACGCTCAGTTGTACACGAGGATCAGTCGGGGTTCATGCCGGGGAGATCGGTCAGAGATAACATCCTGCGAATGTGGTGGTGCATGCAATGCCCTAGTGAAGCATCGGGGACGCGCATGTTGGTCACACTGGACGCGATGAAAGCGTTTGACCGCGTCGAGTGGGATTATATATGAAAAGAATGGGGTTTGGCACACAATTTATAAACTGGGTGAAACTTTTATATAGCGGGGCCCAGGCCAGGGTTAGTATTAATGGTAAAGCTTCTGCTGCTTGGCAGCTGTTTAGAGGAACAAGGCAGGGGTGCCCCCTGTCTCCCTTGCTATTTGCAGTAATACTAGAACCCTTGGCATGTAGCATAAGAACAGCTGGGAATATAAGAGGGTTTGTATGGGGACAGATAGAAAGAAGAATTCAGCTGTATGCGGACGACATGCTCCTGTTTTTAGATAACGCCGAGCAGGGCATAAAGGTAGTGGTGGATCTGATAGATAAATTCGGGCACCTGTCGGGTATCAGAATAAACTGAAGCAAGTCGGCATGTTTACCTTTGGACTCTCCTATGGCATCTCCGCCCTCGGTCGGTCCTCTCCCTGTGGTTGAGAAGATTCGATATCTGGGTATTGCAGTCAGCAATAGGCCAGGTGATTATGTCGATCTTAATATAAAACCCCTTATTTCTAGGATTAGACAAAAAATTACGGTGTGGAATAGATTGAATCTCCCATTGGCAGCAAGAGTAGTTATTTTTAAAATGTTAATTCTGCCTCAGGTCCTATTCTTATTTCAGAACAGTACAATGATTATCCCTAGAAGGATATTCTCTACTTTAGACTCTCTCCTAAGACACTTTCTGTGGGATGGGAAAAATGCTCGTATTAGTTTGAATAAATTGCACGCTTCAATTGATAAGGGTGGATTAGCTCTACCAGATTTTCACAGCTATTTTATAGCTGCACAATGGCACAATTTAATAGATTATGATAGGGTATTGGTTAAACTTACGTTGAAAAATAAATATAGATGGTTAAGTAGTTTTGATATATGGAGTTTATTAGAGACAGCGGTCTTCCTTAAGTTGGACTCTAAGGAAGGAGATTCGTTGTTTGCACTAATGCAATGGGTGTGGGACAGGGTTAAAAATCAAAAAAGGGTTAGGGGATATTTAAATGTGACACCACTATGGGGATTTACTAAATGGAATCCGCTGCACTTGGATTCGATGAAATTTTGGAGTGATAAAGGGGTTTTATATGTACATCAGGTATTAGACGAGGATGGTTTAAAGTCATTTGAAAACATGGTGCGAGAGTTTGATCTAGGAGTCAGGGACTGGTTTTTTTATACTCAGCTTAGGTGCGCCTTCAGTGTTTGTTTGTTAGATAGGGACTTCCTGCAAGAAGAGCATCCCCTGAGAGATATGTTCACCCCCTTGAATAGAAAGGGTTTGATGTCTAGAATATATAAATTGATGACCAAAAGTGAGATCGATCTCCCGGCAAAAGAGTGCTATGTAAATTGGCAGAAAGATATTCCGGACCTGACGGAGGAGGAGTGGGTGGACTCATCATATATGACTAGTAAGAATATTAAGAATATGTCTCATATTGTATCCCAGACCTTTATTGTACATAGAGCGCATCTATCACCAAAGCGGTTAAATTACCTCTGGAAAAAAAATGAAGAGAGGTGCCCTAGATGCTGCAACTTGTTGGACGCGGACCTTGTGCATATGTTGTGGAGGTGTCCAAAGCTGCATCGGTACTGGATTAATATTGTGAATAAACTGCAGAGAGTATTTAGTTGTGGTATTCCGCTAGGTGTGCAGAATTGTATTCTTGGCACGAAAATTGGTATTATAGGCGCAGTAGGCTGCATCCCGAGTGTTCTGAAAGGTCTACTTATGGCTAGACTAATAATCTTAAGACATTGGAAGGATAAGGAGGCGCCCAGGGTAAAGGACTGGGAGGGAAGACTTGACACTCTATTCTATGCAGAAAAATATGAAGAATATGAAAAGGGTATAAAAAGAGCTGGAATGAAGGATAGTTGGCTTAATAGACCGAATGAGTAACAACACAATGAGGCCCAAGTAAAGAGGGTGGAAGGTCCTTTATAATATAGTTACTTGTCTTTATGTATGCTCTTACAATGATATTCATAGGCATGGATCAGATGGTGGTCGCCAGTCGCCAGGAGGGTGGGGTAGGGTGGAGGGAGGGAGAGGGGATAAAAACATAAAAATCTCTTTCTTCTCTTCTTCTTGTTTATAATAAGAGTATCCAATGGGGGACTGTGTATAAAGTTATTGTGTGAAATATGATTTTGTACGTGCTCATGGTAAATTTTTTTATAATGTATAATGATTGAATAATAAATAATTAAAAAAATATATATATATATATAGGCCTAATGGTAGGTTGCATAATAAAAAATAGTCACTACATTATAAAGAAAGACTAGCAGAAAATGCCATCACATCAGGAATGGTAATACATTCTATGAGTAAACAGAGAATCTGAGATACCATACCAAGTGAGGGACCACACATAGAATACCCCGACACGTGTTTCGCTATGGCACTTTATCACGGGGAGTGATTGGCAACAGGAACTGCCACTATTTATGTTGCTGAGGACCAGTCAGAGTACCTAAAATACCTGTGCACATGAATCATGTATTGCCACAGATAATGCCACTGCTATAGCCATTTGCATGATCGTAGCGTACATCCTGCATTATATAAGTGGGACTGAGTCAAGAGATCACGTCAAACAAAGTTAGTGCGCATGCGCGTGACCACGGGATATCACAGGACCACGTGCACCATGGAAGGCCCACAAATGCACATGCACAAGATCTAAAACATTGCGGGATTACACGTCTAGTAGTATAAAATACAAATACTTTGTGCGCACGCGCCACCAGGTGGTAAATACAAATTGTACAGTTGTATTTATAGGCTGCTAACACTGAGAATAAAGAAATATAGTAATAAATAATGAAATTTACGGTATATCAGCATATTGCACATTGTCCTCATAGTATTACCATTTCTGATGTGATGGCATTTTCTGCTAGTCTTTCATTATAATGTAGTGACTGTATGTACCGATTGGTGGGGGAGCTGTATGTAGTGATTGCTGGGTGAGCTGTATACAGTGATTGCTGGGGGAGCTGTATACAGTGATTGCTGGGGGAGCTGTATATAGTGATTGTTGGGGGAGCTGTACATAGTGATTGTTGGGGGAGCTGTATATAGTGGTTACTGGGGGGCTGTATATAGTGGTTGCTGGGGGAGCTGAATATAGTGGTTGCTGGGGAGCTTTCCGCTAGGTGTGCAGAATTGTATTCTTGGCACGAAAATTGGTATTGTAGGCTCAGTGAGCTGCATCCCAAGTGTTCTGAAAGGTCTACTGATGGCTAGACTAATAATCTTAAGACATTGGAAGGATAAGGAGGCGCCCAGGGTAAGGGACTGGGAGGGAAGACTTGACACTCTATTCTATGCAGAAAAATATGAAGAATATGAAAAGGGTGTAAAAAGAGCTGGAATGAGGGATAGTTGGCTTAATAGACCGAATGAGTAACATCACAATGAGGCCCAAGTAAAGAGGGTGGAAGGTCCTTTATAATATAGTTACTTGTCTTTATGTATTCTCTTACAATGATATTCATAGGCATGGATCAGATAGTGGTCGCCAGTCGCCAGGAGGGTGGGGTAGGGTGGAGGGAGAGGGGATAAAAACATAAAAATCTCTTTCTTCTCTTTTTCCTTTTTATAATAAGAGTATCTATTTGGGGACTGTGTATAAAGTTATTGTGTGAAATGTGATTTTGTACGTGCTCATGGTAACAATTTTTTTTATATAATGTACAATGATTGAATAATAAACAATTTTTAAAAAATTAAAAAAAAAAGAACTGGTAGTCAGGTCAGTCAGCTTCCTCAAGTCTACAATGAGGAGTGGACATGGATGTCTGATATCTATCAGGTGCTGAGTAACTTTGAGGAGTCAACCCAGATGGTCAGTGGTGATGCCGCCATCATCAGCCTCACCATCCCGCCGCTTGGCCTGTTGAAAAACTCTCTGGTCAGCTTGAAGTCAGAAGCTTTGCGCTCGTCACAAGAGACGGGGGAAGAAGATTCCCTTGTTGATGCCAAAGCACCCTCAGGTCTGTTTCTCATCGCCTATTGGAGGAGGTGGAGGAGGATGAGGAGGAAGAGGAGGAGAATGTTGGCGAGACGGAAATAATACAAAAGATTCGGAATAAATCCTGCAATAATCTCCTTGATTATGATCATGTAGCATAGCTTAGAATCATGAAATGAATCGGCAGGTATGGTAAAAATGTCCCTGTCTGACTATTACCATGAATTTCCAAAATCTACATTGACACCAATATACATCTGGATCCGGTCCATTGTTTGCTGTCGGTATGTCCTTGGCTTGTGAGGTCCCCTTACACGTCCATGACTGCAATGCAGACTTCATTCAGCATAAGGGCCGTATGTATGAGCCCATAGAATTTAATTTGTCTGTGTGCCATCCATTGAATCCCCAGCTAGCACATGGACAAAAACAATATGCATGATGACTAAGTAAGGCCCCTTCCACACTAGCGTTTTTCACGCGCGAGTTCTGCGCGTGCTTTTGACGCACAGAACTTGCATTGCACTCTGTCCCATTGTTTGCAATGGGCCTTTCCTCATTTGCGTTGTTTTTCACGCGGTGCTTGCGTTTGCTTTGACGCGCGTCAACATCGCAGCATGCGTTTTTCCCGCCCCATTCAAGTCTATGGAGACGCATCAAAAATGCATTGCACTCGCAAGCATTGCAAGTGCAATGCGAGTGCAATGCGTTTTAAATGGATGGGTTGCTAGGTGACATGAATAATTCCCCTGCTCGAGATCGAGCATTTAATTAAAAAAACACAGTGAAGAACAGTGAAGAAGAGAATAAAAACAGTGAACACAGTGAACACAGGATCATTTAAGTGAAAAACACAGTAAAGAACACAGTGAAGAATAGATTACAGATGTTCGGCACATCTGCTTACTTGTCGGGAGATACGCGCGGAAAGGTGCAAACAAAATAGCATGTGAAGAACAATATATATGTGTGTGAAGAACACATTGCAGATGTTTCCATACATCTACGATGTCTTCTTCACATACATCTGCTAACTTATCTGAAGACATTCTTTTTCAATTAAATAAAACATTTTATTCCCGAACCATGGTCCCTTTAAAAAAGTCCCATTGACTTAAAAAACGCAAAACGCAAAAACGCTAATGACTCCAAGGAAAAATGGAACAAAAACGCAGCCAAAAACGTCAGTTTTTCACGCATTGCACCCTGACGTGAAATGCAACGCTAGTGTGGAAGGGGCCTAAGTAAAAAGCTCTTCTATGCCTTAGGGGGCAATTCGTGGGCTCATTGTTTTCCTAAACTGCTGATGTTTTGCTGGGATTTAATATGAATATTCATATTCAGAAAGGTGAATATTTACCAGATCCTCTTTGTCTGTTCCTAGACTAAGCACAGCCAAAACTCTTTCACCCTGTCTTATATACACAACTTTTCAATTGCTTTTGAAACTTGTAATAGAATACCATCTGAAAGTTCATGCATTTTTGTGGCTTGAACCCAGGGCATGTGTTCCTCCAGGCAAAGTGAATTAGGACACTGTAACCAATGTAAACAAATTTTTCATGGAACATGAAACAGATTTTATTCCTGGTTTTGGTTTCAAAAACTGCATAAACAATCTATCAATATCAAAATCTGTACGCAGGACCTATGGAACACCATTTTTATAGAAGTAGGATGCTTCTGTCACATCCCTTATCCTTGGTTCATATTATGTATTTTTGTTGTAAAATCTTGACTGTAGAATCTGCAATTACATTTTCCAACTTATTACAGTACAATGTAAAATCCCCACTTTTAAAGAGAACCCGTCATGCAAAATAACCCCCTAAACTAAATATATTTTCATAAACTGCCATTAGAGAGCATTGCCTCTATCCCTTCATTGTCCCTCTATATGCCTGTAAACCTAAGCAATGAGGTCCTAAAGCTGTATGCAAATGACCTGTGAAATGTCCAATGAAGCATTAGCATATTCAAGCTGTCCACTCTATTCATGAGTGGGAGGCACAGCCACACCCCCAGTGCATGACTGACAGCCTGTATAATGATGTGAGGCTGTATAATGATGTGCTTCCTGGTGCTGGAGGCCACGCCCCCTGCAGCCTGTGTGTGTGTATAGGAGAGATACAGCAGCTCCAGGCAGCCATGTTACAGCAGAACATGTCAGGCACATGTGTAGCTGATGTCTGTGTCTCTCACCTGTATATTAGGAGGATGCAGCATGTCAGCAGATGCAGCACACACACTAGCAATGCTTTACTATACATTACACACAGACATGAGCAGGGGGAGGAGAGGGGAGGGGTAACAGGGGTGACATCACTGCCTCTGACCATGTGACCAGCCTCATTTACATAATAAAGAATAGATGATTTTACAGTGAATAATGTATGAAATAACTAGATAAAGGATGGGATGGGATCCTTGTGAGCTGCTCCAACAGGTAGTAGTGACAAGACAAGTGACACAGACCTGATGACAGGTGTCCTTTAACCCCTTCAGCGCAGTGGATCAGAGCCAAATCGGCATCGGTAAACACGGGGTGCCGGCTGTAACTAATAGCCGGCACCCCAGTGTAACACCCACGGTCGGAGTGGGCTCCGATCGCGGGTGTGTAACCCGTTAAATGCCGCGGTCAGCACGACCGCAGCATCTAACATGCCTCTGGGGGTCTTTCCCCCACGATCGGCCCCCCTGAACCGTTTTCGGGGGACGCCGATCGCTGCTATGGAAGTGCTGGGGTCCGATCTGGTCCCCAGCACTGCCTGCAGGCACTGCCAGTAAGATGGCGTCTGTGACGTCATCTTACTGGCATAGTGCCAGCCTATGCAAGCGCATAGGCTAACACTGATAATACCCTGCAATACATGATTATTGCAGAGTATTATCATGAACAAGCAATCAGATGATTGCTTGGTCATTTCCCATGGTGGAAAAAGTGAAAAAGTAAAAAAAAAATGTTATTCAATAAAAAATAAAGTAATAAATCAATAAAAATGCCCATAAGCCCCATAACATATAAAGAGATATATAACCCCAAAAAAGTCTAAATCATAACAAAAACCCCACATATATAGTATCACCGCGTCCGTAACAACCCGTAGAATACAAGTAAATCATTATTGAACCCGTAAGATGAACGCCGTTAAAAAAAAACTATTGAAAACCCACCAAAAATTAACATTTTTACCTATTCAATCTTACAAAAAATGCCATCAAAAGTGATCATAAAAACATATGTACTCCATAATGATACTGCTGCAAAGTACAGCATGTCCCGCAAAAAACAAGCCATCAACCAGCTCCCAAGTCAAAAAAGTAAAAATGTTATGCCACTTGGAAGACGGCAATGCAAAAATGATAGATTTTTTCCCACATTACGGTTTTATTTGACAAATTTAGTAAAATGTAAGAAAATACATTCAAGTCTGGTATCCCCGTAATCGTATCGTCCCATAGAATAAAGCTAACATGATTATTAGGCTAAACGGCGAACACGAAAAAAAAAAAGTCAAAAATCCAGTACAGAATTGATGCTTTTCTACTCATACCCTCAAAAACGAGTTCCTAAATTTTCAACAATAGGTGATACCAACCCCAAAATGGCAACACTGGAAAAAGCATCTCATCCCGCAAAAAAAAAAATGCCAGCACATGGCCCCAATAACGAAAAACCGAAAATTTATAGCCTACAAAAGGGACCAAAGAGGAAACTAAAATCCTGGCAGCTGCAGGGTGCTCCTTCCCTTCTGCGCCTCGCTGTGCACCCATAACACAAGTAACGGCCACATGTGGGGGGTCGCTGCACTCAGGAGAAATTGTAGAACAAATTGTATGGTGGGTTTTCTATTTTTATCTTTTGGAAATGTGTAAATTTTAGGGCTAAATGAGCATATAACCGGAACAATTTGACCAATCTAAATTTCACCTCCATTTTGATTCAATTACTATGAAGATCTCAAGGGGTTAACAATCTTCCTAAAAGCTGTTTCTGATAGTTTGAGGGGTGCAGATTTCAAAATGGGTTGATTATATACGGGGGTTTTGATACTAAATATGTAACATTTCATTCAAAACTGTATTTATCCGCAAAAGAGTAAATTCTGAAAATACGGAAAACCGCTATTCGATTTGTAAGCTGAGCGAAATATATTATCCAGACATTTCAAAAATTATGAAAATGTAAAGTAGACATATGGAAAATGTTATTCTGCAAGTTATTTAGGTGGTAAATCTATCTACCTGAAAATGTAATGATTTTGAATTTCAAAAAAGTGAGATTTTTCAAAAAATTCATCATTTTTTCTTTTTTTGGAAAATAAACGCAAAACTTATCAGCCAACATTTACCACTAAAATGAAGTACAACATGTGGGGAAAAAACTATCTCAGAATCACTTTGATAAGTAACAGTGTTCAAAAGTTATAACCATATAAAGTGACGCAAGTCAGAATCCAAAAAATGGGGCTGAGCCTTAAGCTGTAAAATGGCTGCGTCCTTAAGGGGTTAAACAATAAAAAAATCCATTGTGGACACAAAACATGCAGCAGAGGTTATAAATGATAATATTCCATATCTAAAGTATTTTTTATCAGCTCAATTCTTAACCAAAAAAATAAAAGAATCTAACTGTGAGGTTATGCGCAGCCGTCTGCTCCATTAATCTCCAGGAGCGACAAGGGGTCCGACTGAGGTACCTAGGACCAGAATGGACCCCTCGTTCTCTTGATCTGTGGGGGATCTCATCACTGTGACCCCCACCGATCAGCAAGTTAGGCCCTATCCCCTGGGCTCGTTAGTATGAGAGAGAACCTGTGTGACATCACATGAACAAGGATATAACAAGCCGTGCACCTTTGTAACCATAGTCAGATTTTGCCAGTGGTAGTAAACATAGATTTCTATAGAAGGACAGCAAGCAGAGATCTAGAGAACAGAGAGGAATTGATAAAGAAAGTATATTGGAAAATTGTATAACTTTTCCCACAAAAACATTAACATTAATTTTCTGAAATGGGGACACCCTTTTTAGTTAAGCTCCTCCTGCCTCAGAAGGGCTGCTGTGCTAGACATCATGGGGCTTATTTACTAAGGGTCCCGCAGCTGCATTTCCGTCGGGTTTTCCAACGTTTTCGGGGATCGCGCCGCTGGAACAGGCATTTAGTAGGCGATTCAGTCGCACATGATCGGATTAAGTCGCAATCACAAATCGGGAGGGGGGGGGCATCAGACGATCCGACGGATTCGGACAAACCGCAGGATTTAACTTAAAAATTACATGCATCGTGAGGAAGATGGTGAACTCTGGTGGACCTGAGCGGGGGAGCAACACATGCAGGATATCGGGCACACGATTTTCTTAAACCGCGGCACATTATTGTCGGACAATGCACTTTCAGGATCACCTCCAGACCGGGTAAGTAAATGTGCCCCCATGTCTCTGACTTCTGGAGAGCTGGTTATGATGTCTCTGGATGCAGGATCATCAGAGGAGCATTCTGAGGCAGGGAGAACTTGACTCCAGCTCTGAGTTCTCCACCTCCATGACTTTATACAACCATTTTACATCTCACTTCAAATTTGATTTTCTGGATGATGCCACCACACTGGGCTATAAATGACACATGATCTGGAAGGTATAAAGCTTCACAACAATATACTGGTAGTTGTATATTTGGGCAATTTCTGCTTACAGGTTCTTTTTTAATCACGGAGACCAGATACCCACCAGCCCCATTAAAGGAAACCTGTCAGCAGAAATTGACCCAATAAACCACAACCAGTATGTCATCTGGCAGCTAAACACCTTCTAGATCATGTCTATATCATGGCTTGGTGTGGTGGCATCATCCAGAAAATCAACTTTGAAATGAGATGTAATTTGGTTGTATAAAGTCAAGAAGGCGGAGAGTGTTACACCATGAAAGAAATAATAAAATGTATATTTCTGATGACAGGTTCCCTTTAATAAATTCCTCAACATTGAATATGTAGTTTACGTTAAACAGCATAATATTAATATTAATGGATATTATATGGCTGCCAGTAACAGGAAACAGAGATTCAAAATATATAGTTGCTCTTTAGCTGCAATTGCTGATCTAAGATTATATTACTATGTATTGTTAACAAACGGGTCAGTGTAATTGAAGGTACTTTCATGTGTGTTGTGTTGATGCTGAATTTGAAGCCTAAACAAAGGGGCACATTTACTTACCCGGTCCGACGAAGATGAAGTCTGGCACGATTCACCAACATCATGCGCCCGAGATCCTGCATCTGTCACTTCCCCGCTGAAGTCCGCCCGAGTTCACCTTCTTCCCGGTGTATGTCTTGCGACTCAATTTGCGATCTTAAATCCTGCGCGTTGTCCGAATCCGTCAGATCGTCCGACGACCCGCCCCCGATTTGTGCCGCATGAAAGCCGGCGCCGATGCCCCAAAATCCGATCGCGTGTGCCGAAAACCCCTGTTCAATGCAGCGCAAATCGGAAATCATTGGGGAAACCAACAAAAATGCGGTCCGTGGACCCTTAGTAAATGAGCCCCAAAGAGTTTTGTTGAAAAAACCTCCCTATATCCTCCCTCACCTTTAAGAACAACTCCTGGCACTAACTTCAAAAACTGACCCAAAATACCACTTATTTATGCACCACAACAGTGGCTCAATGTTTTATGAACTACTCTTCTCACATCACTTTATAATGCTGAATCCAAAAAAAAATACAGTAGTAAATTTTCTTACTCCAGGAGTGTAAGAAAGTTCAGCAGTTCTTGTGGGGACATTTTATTCCAGTAGCTGATCAGAGAATCTGAAAAGAACACAAACATTTACATAAGAATACACAAAAGTCAAGATTGAGATATGGCGCTCATATTATTACACTAACTGTCCCTCAGTCAATCAGCATCAGCTCTTGAGTTACAAAAATGAAAGTAATCTTAAAAGTTCCCATTATAAGCATATACCGGAGAGGGCAATTGATCATGGTAAGTATATTAATAAAGCCTCTCTCTCCTGAAAGAGGATGACCAGTTATAGTGGAAACATCCTGGCAAGTCAAGTCAGCCGGGATTGGGTCCCTGTGATAAAATAGGTAAGTACTTTTTTTTCCCACTCACATTAACCGGCAGCTTCCTGTCTCTATTGTCTTAGACCACTGTTCTCCAGCAAACGGGCCAGGAAAAATACTGGATAACGGTTCATTGATTCTAAGCCTTCATAAAGAGACAAGGCCTGAATAACAACTGACTGACGGTGTGGAGATGTTTGCACTCCTCACACATCCCACTGCCCACAGTACTATTACAGCTGTACTGTTCCATAAGCACCATGGCCAGGCATCTCCACCACACTTTCAGTGCTCCATACTCAACCTGTGGTACCTCACTTATTCCTCTGGAGTAGTTTTTTAACTTTTTGCACCACAAGCAACACCCCTGATTCTGCCAATCCCCCACAAACATAACATCTGTCTAGTCGGTTCCAGGCAAAATTGATATAAAAGCTACTACCGGTCTCTGATGGAAAAAAATTGGAAGTTGGGTTGAACTTGATGGACATATGTCTTTTTTTCAATCATACTGACTATGTAACTATATGTTAGGACTACCAAAGAACTGAATACATAGAATAGTCTGGGAAGCTGTAAGTACTTCTTCAAAAAAATCATACAATGATTAAGGGAATATACATTCATTTGGGAATTACTAATGATTCGGAGGCCTGTTTTTCATTTGTATGCTAATAAAAGGGACATATAACGCACAAACACTTACCGTCTGAAATAACCTTGACTATGTACAGATAACAGATGAGAAGGCTTCTTGTCTCATACGAATCCAATCTTGCATAAGGAGACACACTGCTCTTTGTGGAGCTTCTACGCATCTGGAGAAATAATAATCATTGAACTGACAAAATACTAACTTTATTCTGTAAGTAGTTATTGTACATCCTTTGGGATCAATATATCTTTAGGATCATTTTTAAACCACTTTACCACTGTTTGTTTTTGTCTACTCTGCTTATTTTTGTGTCCCAATTATCAATATTTCTTACGGGTGTTGCATAATTTTGTCTCAGCAGTCAGATCACCAGAGTTCATTTATTAACATAATAACATACATTATGATTACCTCTGGGGTACATCACAAAAGTGATTAAGAAATTGAGACACAAAGTTTTTTAAGTCATTTTTTCCCTTTTTTTAAAATTAGCAGTTGAATTGAATAAGCCTTTGTCAAATATGACAAAACTATGTCCAGCCTTATTCCGTTACCCTTCCCTAGGTTCAGCAAAAGATGCCGAGGGTGCATGTACTTCTGTAGACTCCTGCAGCTCCCTTATTCAGAGCTGTAACATATATCATAGCTGCAACATTAGAGATATCTCGGGATTTGTTTTACCTATAAACATAACCTTGGAAATAAAGTGGGGATTCTCCTCTAAAGTGTGCCCCTTTTCTGTTTAAAAGTAGCAGGTTATCAAAAATATTTTAAGCCACATTTTGCTTCTTTTTGAAAGACCGCAAGCCATAAATTATCTGAAAACTGATAAACGCTATAAACAAAGTCTACTCAAGGAGCAAAATAATGGAAAAGGGGCGTAAAACAGAAAAGAATGTACAATGGCCAGCAAATTTGCTAAGATCGGCAAAACACTCCACAAATGTGCCACAGGAAGAATAAGACATTGGGCCCAATGACTTAAAAGTCTTGTAGAGATTGACATGCAGTACCGCATCAGATTTGATACGGATTTCAACTATGACCTATAAAATCGAGAATGAATTATGCACATGTGAAGTATTGTGCACTAAAAATCCACACCAACTTTTTTGTGTGTTTTAAAAGGAACCTGCCACCAAATTTTTCACAAATAATAGTGGCAGGTTCCCATAGAGCCCTAGTAACTAACTGACACCATTCTTTCAGCTGAAAAATGTTCCCCTCAAATTCCTATTTATTCTACTTCATAATTTTACCTGGTATCCAAGGATGTTTATAGCGAGTTGAGGTAGGCGTGGCCTCCTTGGGCTAAATCCACCAGCTCCTCCCCATGCTTTTTCTGCATGCAGCAGTAATGTCATGTGACCAGGGTGACATCACAGGTTCTTTAGCCTCTTAACACTAGCAAACTGTACATCAAGCAAATATCTCATGAAATCACAGAACATCAGGTCACATGAAATCGTCAGCCTACATGTAGAGGAGTAGAGGTCCTACCAGGCATGCATGATTTGTGCATGGGGTACAGTTGCTAATGTTAATGTTAAGAGGCTAAAGGACTTGTGATGATGCCACCCTGGTCACATGATATTAGGCCACTCGCCCAACTTGCTCTATAGATCCCTAGATACCAGGCAACGCTGATTTTATGGGGATATGAGGAAAACACAAAGACATCTAGTGGTGGTTCTTCACTATCAGCAGTTTAGTGACAGGGTCATTGCAATCATTGCTTAGAATGTGCAATATTTACCTGGGTGTAGAATTTAACAGTGAAAGCAAGAAAAACCGCATCTAATGCCAAGCTGGATGATGCAACAATGAGGCCAATTCATATAGTGCTTTGAAAACTATTTAACACAGAGAGGTTGTGTTCACAGGAATCTATTGTGTATCACAGTCCAACTGAGGTGCGGCCAGCTAGATAAGACTGCGTACACAACATCTGACCCCTGTCTGTCTATGTCAAGAGGATTTCTCAACTACAATACCTGTAAATAAAAAAGAACAAATATATATATTTTTGCACTTAATATTCTGCTTTCATTCTTTGCCTTTCTATTATGAAACTGCGAAATAATAATAGATTAGCCAGTCAGCTCCCAAGGAATTTTATGATGTCATCTTATTAAAAGTAAAATAAGGACACTTCCATTGCTGCTACACCTACATTTTCTCCGTTCATGCTGTGCTCAGTGGTCACATCTGTGTTGATGGAGCTATGGGAGTCTTCTCTTTTCATGATGCAACCATTTGAGAAAGATGAGCTGTAACCTTGCAACAAAAAGGACAAATTATATTATTTAATATTCAAGTCAATTTTGCAATAAATCAAGTTCAGCCTATTGGTCGACCTCAGGACATGTAAATTGCACAATGCAGGAAGTGTGAATTATAAACCAGTTGAGATAATTTATAGGCCACAGTCTTAGTCTGCATGCATACAAACTGGTGAAGAGAAATCAGAATGACTATGAATTAGGGCATAGCTCAAGCATGCAGCCCGCTCATCCATTCAATGTGTATGAGAATGTCGGAAATTGCCAAGCACAGCGCTGGGGTTATCTCCAGCACTCTCACAGTCCCACAGTTAGGTGAGTGCTGTGCTCAGCAATTCCCGTTGCTACCATAGCAATGAATAGGTCAAGCATGCAGCATACCACTCAATTCAATGTCTATGAGAATGTTGGAAATTGGAATTGGAATGTTGGAAATAACTGAGGTTATCTCCAGCACTCTCAAAGACCCGGGGATAGGTTAGTGCTTTGCTCAGCAATTTCTGATACTCCTATTACAATAAATAGGTCAAGCATACAGCATGCCACTCCATTCGAAGTCTATGAGCATGTCGGAGGTTGCCAAGCACAGCGCTGTGGTATCTCAAGCACTCACAGACTCGGAGACAGGAATGAATGCTTGACCTGCAATTTTATTTGTGTTATTACAACTAATGGCCCCCTGTTCTCAAGAACTGAGAGGGTCCAAAGTTATGTTCAGTGGGGGATCCCTGTGGACAAGGGATAACTATTAAACTTACTTCAACCCTTTTAAAGCTATACACAAAACTTATCTTTCTTTCTCTGATCCCTTTGGGATCCCTTACCACTTCATGTAAGTTTTATAGTATTGCTGCCAAAAAATACTCACACCTTGGTGTAAAAAGTATGCGTCTCCAGTAATACCGCACAAGCAATAATCCTAAATAAGGTTATGAAAAGTTATCGCTCACCAGTGTCTTTGTCCATGATCAGACTCGATCTGTTGGAAGGAGAGGAAAAGCTGCATATAAATGTGTCTCTGGAAGCCTGCAAAATATTTAAAAGTATGTATTAGTAAAAAAGAGAAAAATAGATTGCCGCACCACTGATGCCTTTGATAGGTTGATCTTTAATGGGTTTTTCCAGGCACATGTACCAAGAATAACCTATCCATGTGTACAACTACTTCTAGCTCCATCCCTCGTATAATGGCACACTGACATAATATGGATAGGTAATATGTGCAAAGGAAAATGCCCTTAAAGGACATCTACCACCAGGATGAAAGACTTATGCAAATGAGCCTGAGGGGCTCCAGGTTCCATTAACACCTTTAGAACTCAGGCTCATTTGCATACAGACCTTCATCCTGGTGATAGACGCCCTTTAAGCAATCGCCTGCAGTTTTCCCCTGGTGCCACCCAAAACCTATATATCGGTATATGAATATTGCACTGTGGAATGGGGTGCAAAAGGGGCAGTGTGGGGCCCCCTTGGCAACTATGAGCTACCAAGTATTTTGCTACTTGGTGATTGCTTTTCTTCAAAGTATGGACACAATTTAGATAAGGCATAATAAAGGAAACACAATAGCCCACATTTATTAAGCAGTCAGCACCAGAATTCTGGTTGCACATGTATATATGTAGTGTCTGCACTAGTAGTATGTACTATGCACACCGCAACACAATATTGTGCACAGGAAGGGGTGTTTCATTTTCACTGACCACCAGATTTATGTCCGAAGTCCCATATAAAGTTGGCGCACACCCCTTAAACTGAATGCACCATAAAAAAACTGGTTCGCTTGCTTTAATCATTTTGGGCGCCGCAGGGTTCGCTACATTCAATAACACCGTGCAGTTTGCCCCATAACTTTTCCAACGTATTATATGTATACAATATTGTATATAGTAACACTTACAGAGGCTGACATTGCAGTAAAGTGATACAGTGTGTCTTTAGTGGCAAACCTGGAAACATTATCCAGCAACATTGCCACCAGGGGGAGGTAAAGCTGGGCTATTTTTGCCTGTTGGTTCTGCAAAAAAGACACAAATAAGAGAAATAACAATGACTTTGATGACATCACTGACAACAGCATCTTTATTTATTTTACATTTTAGCAAAAATAGATATGTACCAACCCTAATACTTCTCAATGTTTTGACTAAACTAAGACTAGTATATTTATAGTAATAGTAATATTTATCACAATGGTTGATGCTTGAAAGTACACGTGATTCCTTTTAGACTGTGACTACTGGATGCCCTGCTCCTGTTTCACTTATTCCATTTGTGAATAATCATAGCACATCCAACGGAGTTAAAACACTTTATTCTTCATTCTTTAAAAGGCATACATCGGTGTGTAAGTAGGCAATGGAAACCTAAATTTAAATCCGTTGGATGTGCTACGATTTCCTTCTTATTTGCAAGCTCAAGCCAGAACCACGTGTGCACTCCACGCATTCAACTTCCACCACCACTGGGACAACAGGGTACGTGAAACTCTTTCCTATATGGTTTTTATTCCATTTGTGCCATATGTTAAAAATTTTGCAATATATTTTCCAAAGTCAATGGACCTTTTTTGAAGTTAAAAAAGGGGCAAACTTTTTGCATAATTGTAGCCTTAACAATAAAGTCACCGATTTCAAAAAAGACGAATAGAGAGGACAGGGTATAGACAGTAGCAAAGGCCTTGGCACTTCCTTATAAATTAGGTGCGTACAAAGCCTGTTTTATACCTTAGTGTCACCCACGACCTACATATCAGATTTATGAATATTGCAGTGGGGAAAGGGGTGGCATGTATGAGCTAAATGACACAAAATCTTTAGCATTTTCTGACTTGGTGACTGCTTCTCTTCAAAGTATGGACTCATGTAAGGAATAATAAAGGAAACACATCGGGGGAATTCATTTATATGTCCCCAAATCCACCAATAGACTTTAAGCAAGGTCTGCCCATTATCCATTTGCCGCTAAATTTTCAAAACCAGTCATCACCTATATGATTATCTGAAGTATGTACCTTGTGCTGATACCGATTGTCAAATGCGTGCTTGATGAGAAGATGCTTTAGGCTGGAGATGGCAGCAAATCTGATGTCACAGGTCTCCTGTATGGCCTGTAATACTTCTCTCATCAGGAGACCCACGAGGAAATGATTCTTGCAATAATCATCTGTTAAACTGCATTCGAGATTCATATCTGCAAATAAAGAACAACAAACCATTTCATGAATAATAATCGGTAAGCGGTAAATTGCCAAAGCCCGCTAGAGAAGACAGAATATTTCAGAGTGTACTGTAGAATCACATCACCCTTGAAAGTGCTGATAAAGGCTTAGGTCACAACTAAAACCCTAAATAGAAATATACAACATAATGATGATATGTTATAGGTTCAGACACACAGATGTCCACTGACACCTAAAGCTCCTAGTCCTAACCAGATAATACATGCTTTCAATGTGACGGTTCTATGTCCGTCTTTGGAGCTCCACTGCCCGTCAGATTCATTCAGGGGTGCACCAGCCATTGAGTCTCTTGCCTCAGGCAGAGAATTCTTGCACAAAAGTCTTTGGAGAGGGGAGGGATAAACAAGAACAGGAGAGGCACAGTCAACTACAGAAGCAATGACAACTACATACTAAGATACCATCTTACTTAAGTGAGTGCTTTATTAATAATTACTGTCTCTATAGTGTCCTATATAACCCTGCTGATGCTTCAAAGCGTGACAAAAAGTTATGGAGCAGATTCTCCTCTACTATCTGCTTACATTGAATGGGAGACCTAATGGCAGGGCCGGCGTCAGCACTGGGTATACCTGGGCAATTGCCAGGGGCCACATAAAGAATACAATGGGGTGGAGGGGGGCTTATATAAAATAACCAGAAAGGGGTTGTTTGGTATGATAAACTAGGGAACAGGGCACTGTTTTAGTTTGTGAATTTTTAATGCCGCCACTTGAGCTCACTGCAAAGGGGCCCACTGAGGCTCGGTCGCCCAAGGACCTACTGAAACCTGTAGCCGACCTTGCCTAAAGGCAAAGTTATTCTACAACCTCTGGCTAAAAAAGATCCGAAATTTAGAGTTTTAGCAAAAAATGCAAAATAAAATCATATCATGTTAGTCTTCATGTACACTAACAATATTTCAGTATTGTATTTAATGCTAAATATATCATTATATACTACAAGGACCGTACAACGACACGCTGCCTAATTTGTGTAGCATGGAGGCCAACGCAGCTGCGTCACAAGAGTGTCAAGTGCGACACAATCCCAGAGCACACACTTATTAAATACCT
Organism: Engystomops pustulosus; assembly: GCA_019512145.1. Classification (NCBI taxonomy): domain Eukaryota; kingdom Metazoa; phylum Chordata; class Amphibia; order Anura; family Leptodactylidae; genus Engystomops; species Engystomops pustulosus. Next base: position 21,480,719 of record CM033650.1, on the reverse strand, counting down.
GTGCAAGCTGTTTTAGTCATGAAGAACGTGCACAATCCGACTAAATTGCAGCGCAAAGTCCTTAGTAGATGTGCGCCAATATCTTGTAAGCAGGTGGGGTGGGCGGGGGGTTGATATTGTGATTTACCTGTATGCTCCATGCACTGCAGGAATATGAGCTGAATGAACTATACATGTACAGCCAAAATCAAGACACATGATACTAACTAAACACCACATCAACTTTACTACTTACTACTCAAAAAATTTCCTTGAGCAAGTCAACTATGAAAAATGAAGGATAAAAAAAAGAAATATGTCTTTGAGTCATAGGCCTTTTTAATACTAATCTTATCATAAGCAGCTACATTTTCACTGTCCACCAGTGGTGGAAACTCTTCTACTTTTTCCGCACTTAGGGTTATAGACAAGCAGGAGGTGGGCAAGCTTCTCAACCGGTGGTAGATGTATCCCAGGGGGTAAAAAAATTGTCTTTATAGGGTTCTCAGACTATCCTGGTTTTGGACCTATTATGTAGTACAGTGTAAAATAGCCTTGAGGGCACTTGGGGGTCCTTACTTGTGTTGTATAAATGCTAAAAATACAGTAGTTTATATTGAAGAGATCTAATCTGGATATGGGTGCCAGGTAGTCTCCTGCATCGAACCATATTACAGGCTGGAATAAAGATAAGGGCATGCCTTCAGCTTATCATCTATGAGAGTGCCAGAGATACCTGAGCGACGCGCTTCACAACTAGACTGTGAGAGAGCACCCGAGAACTGTAACCCCCTAAATAACACCTTAGTAGCAGTGACACAAGGTACTACAGTTCTGACAGTTGTGAGAAAGTGAGAGGTGTTGTGTGGGAAAACCGCTATCTGTCTTACAGGCAGATAAAATGCAGGTGGTAAAAGCCCTGGGAATTGTCTGCAGTAACCCAAGGGTTAATGCAGACATATAGTAAGCAGGAATACTGTAGTCTGTTTGGTCCATGTTGGCCTAGCTAACATGGACACATTGGTAATGTCTGTACTGGGCCTGCTTATTATGGAGTAGGGGTAGGCTGGTAGTGGGACTCCTACTCCACCCGGGCTTCGGTCCTGGGTTTCTGTATAGCCCACAGGTGCGGGTCACAGACCTCGTTAGAGCCTGATTTAGTCTGCAGGCCAGAAGCAGTAGGAGAGGCCCTACCTGGAGAGCTGAAGGCTGGACCGTGTTCACACAGCAAAGGTAACTGAGTGCCTCCTGTACTACTGCTGGCCAAGAGCGTGTGCCAGGCAGCCTGGTACTCGTATAGCTAGGACCTGATATTGTATTAGGCAGTGCCTAGGTGGGCAGGATTTATATTTATGTTGCTTTATATGTGCCAAAACCAAGGCTGAACTTATGTTGTTTTTGAAGTGTGAATAAAACACTTTATTTGGACTTTAACACTGCATTTGTCCCTGCTTCCTGCACTACTACTACCAGGCATCTATCTGAGCAATTCCCCACACAGTTTACTTGAATGATAAAAAGCTATCACAACTATAAAATAGACAATGGGGCACATTTACTTAACCGGTCCAGTTGCGATCCAGCGGCGCGTTCTCCGGCGCTGATTCGGGTCTGCCGGTGTGCCCAATATCCAGCAGGTGTCGCTGCTGCACCGAGGTCCGCGGGAGTTCACCTTCTTCTTCCCAGTGTATGTGAGTGCTGATCTTATGACACAAATTCTTTTTTAAATTCCACGGTTTTTCCAAATCCACGGCCCCCAATTTCTGTCACGTGAAAGCCGGCACCGATGCCGCAAAATCCGATCACGTGCGCCAAAATCCCAGGGGAAATCCAGAGGAAATCGTTGGGAAACCTGACGTAAGTGCGCGATTCGGACCCTTAGTAAATGAGCCCCAATGTGAAGTTAGACAGGCCAATATAAAACATGACGTTGCTAAATTGTGTGGATGCTGAGGGTTATACCTCCCCCACCCCCCGATTTAATCAATTATCTACCTTTGCCCTAAATTTAAATGCACTGGCCAATCAGAGGGGTATGTTGTCTCCTACTTTGCGCCCAACAAGGGTACACCAGCCATAAGTTAAGTGGATGAGCTTCTTGCCTCCGGCAGCACCAACTGAAGGAAGGGTAGGGAACAGGCACATGCTACAAAGCAGGAACTGACAATAAAAAATAGTGTCTCTTCATACCTGATGTCAGCACGCGGTTGAGACTACTTAAAGAGGACCTGTCACCCTGTATAAACCCTCTGCTTACTAAATTATGCAGCTCCCTAGCCCTACCCCAGGTGTAGCAGTGTTAAACTGCTAGCTTTATTGGAGCCTAGCACCAAGCTAGCAAACACTGCACTATATAGCGCTGCTGCACTATCGCTGTATTCATGAGGGGGCGATACGAGGAGGCGGTAAATGCCGCTTGAAGCCTGGAAGTCAATGCCAGCCTATAATGTGGGAGGGGCAGTCCCCTCATGAATACACCGGACCGCTGTCAGCTTGGTCCGGCATTCGCAGCGCTATGTAGTGCAGTATTTGCTAGCTTTATCGGATGGTTACGATACAGCTACCAGTTTACCACTTCTAATACTTGGGTAGCGCTAGGAAACTGCTTACTTTAGTAAGCAGCTGTTAGAGAGTTTATACAGAGTGACAGGTCCTCTTTAAATATCTCACATACTAAAAATATAACATGATATAATGTTACTGGATTGGATGAAGGGGCGCACCATCTTATAGTTTGCCTCAGGCAGCAGAGAGCGGAGGTTCCCCCCTGTATCTCCAAACACCAAATCAAACCTAAAGTCTTGCTACCAGGTAACACAAGAAAGTCATTAACTAGATATTCAAATAAAGATATAATACAAATATATGACTATGCAAAACACAGGAATAACAAACATAAACCAGGTTGTCATAAATCAAGAAAAACAAATATTGTGCTATCCGCTTCTATCCAGTAACCCTGGCGAGCACAGATGAAGCAATGCACAGTTAGATCCCGGATAGATGGATAAATAGATCATCTCAACCAAAATCCATAGAACCTCAAAACCAAATATTTATTTAATACGATTATTTGTTGTATAATTTTGAATAATAATTTACATTGGCATAATGAGGATTAAATAACTTTGTCCAAATTTACCAGATTTGATATGTGGATTGGGTCAGCGACTCCGCAACATCAGAGGCAAAATCAGAAGGCAGCTTGTCTAGCTATGTTAGCAGTGAGAGAAGCCAGCCATGAGCCATAACATTAGTGAGAATTAGTACGTATGGTATGAATTGCTTTCATTCTGGAGGGAAATTACTGTAATTGTACCAAACCAACCTACCTACAGATGTGAACCGCTCCACGGCATATGATAACAAATCTAATAGTGTTGTGAAAACAAAAGGATAAAAGTATAAAATAATGTGATAAGACAGTAAATCATTTTGTACAATTTCTAAGTCTCCGAATACCTGCAGGGAGAAGAACAAGGTACCAAAGAATCTAGGACCGAAGACAGAATAGGCCCCAGTTCACACCTTCGTTATTATCTTCCATCATAAAACAATAATAACAAATCGCTTAAAATGTTTGTGGAATACAATGAACTTTAAATTGCTTATGTCTGTACTTCTTGTGTTACTGCTTAAGTTATTTGAGTGATAAATTGTGAGCTGGACCGCTAGATTTTTTGTCCCAAATAATGGAAGTGGTGCAAACAAACACAAATGGAAGTCCATGGAAATCAGAACCTTAGACCATTATTGTTTTAGTGTCAGATGATAATAACGGAGGTGGAAACACAGTTGTGAACTGGGTCTTAGGCTACATTAACACGAACATATGGGGGACGTACATATTTCTATGGAGAGGGGCGGGGGTGAGCTTCGCTCATCCCCTGCTCCTCTCTGCAGAGCCGATGTATTCCCGCCATACTACGGTACGGCGAGCATACATCGTCTGAATGTAGCCTTAAAGGAAATCTACTATTTGATTTCATGCATTATGAACATACTCGAGAATGCTGTAGCTACACTGATGAAGAAACATATATTAATTAATCATGGAGCTGAGTGGTGTCGCTGAAAAAACAATCATAAAATTCAGGATAATGAGGCTCAGTCGCTCCTGTGCCTGGCTCTGTGCTTCTCTGTGTACCAGAGAATGATGTAATCACTGTGTTGATCCTGACAGGCAGAAGTAATCAGTCACTGCAGCATCCCCCAGCTGCTGTTTATGAGTCATCCAGCTCAGGTGGATTAGTCCTGTCTGGACAGTTCAGGAAGCACCGTGTAATGTGTTTATGAACGACAGGCAGCATGCAACCCAGCTTTCCCAAGGTCCTGAATTGTTTTTTCAACAAAACCACTCAGATCAAGGATTAAACAAGACATGTTTCTGCATCAGTGTAGCTACAGCATTCTCAAGGTATGTTTGGTTCATAATGCATGAAATCAAATGGTAGATTTCCTTTAAATAGGATACAAGGCATCTGTATGGGTCCCTAAACCTATATTAATGTACGGCATATTACATCCTACAAACCAGGGATGTAACTTGAGGGGGTACAGAGTGTGCGGTCGCAACCGGGCCCAAGAGGCTTTGGGGGCCCATAAGGACTCACTTTCCCATATGAGAAGATTAGTACTTTAAATCATACATTATAGTCGGGGCCCTGGCACAGACTTTGCACTGGGGCCCATCAGCTTCTAGTTACGCCACTGCTAAAAACCACGAAAAGTGTCTTAAACAAACCAGAAACAGTGTAAGCAAGCAAAAGAGTTTAGTTTTACCAGTTTGTATTGATATAGAAGCGTGCAGGATGGTTTCTGCTCCAGGAAACTATATCTCAGCTGGTTAATAAGCAGCCTTAACCAAAAACCAGGTGTCACATGCACAAGAAAGGGAGACAAAGGTAGATAATATGGATGGTGCTTAGAAGTGAGATTGCCAGCGGGAGGAGTTAATGGCAACTAATTTACAATTTAATGGAACAATTTCATAATGGGTACCATTGCTTAACGAAACTTTGATCTAAATTTACAATTTTAATTCAACATTTGATGAATTTAGTTCAACAACTTATGAATCTCCGACACAACTTGCTGCTAACCAACACTTCCTGCGTCTTTGTATGGACAAAGTTGTGGGCAGACTCCCTTTAACGTAATCAGACAAGAGATAACTGCAAAACTTGCTTATTCTTTTTATAATGTTGAAATATGAGTTTCAGGAACCTTTGGTGGGTAAACAGACAAAAAGGATTAGGCAGGAAGAATCCATTGTAATGAATAGCAGCATCTAAATAGTGTTTAGGAATTTAGTAATTTATAACGTACTATATCAGCAAGTTATAACGTGAATGCAGATTTGCCCTTCATCTCTGCCAGACACATAGCTTAGCACACTTCCATCTTTCCAGCATTGCCAATTAAAGGTTTCTGTCACAACATGCCCGATAGAGATATAGCAGCCAAAGCTATGAACCTGCAAATATGTCAAAGTGCAGAGACAATACAAAGCATTTATCGGCACCGGAAGGAAGCTTTCCCTTCCAATGCCAATCTCTACAGTCACAAGGTCAGCCTTTAGTCCAGTGCTTATCATGCAGTTAAGACGACGTCAGCCATACAACGGCAGGGTCAGCGCGCACCCACCCAGTTAATCCAGTATAAATTTACTGCTTACATAAGACATGCCCACAGGAAGGTGCTGTCCAGTACTGGTACTTGACTCGTTCTAGGACTCCATCGTTGTATCTCTTTTCTTATCTGTTTTTTTTTTTCCTGTGGAGACATCAGCTTGTGCTGACCCATCTCGACCTATGACCTGTCCCTGGACTACATTTGAACTATACCTGCTATCCGTACCTGGACTACTCCGAAAGCTAGTACGCTTGTGACTGCAGTTACTGCAGGTCACTTAGATAACGCCATAATGAGTAGCCCCAAGTCAAACAGGTGAACATCTGGGGTTGCACAGGCGGTATACATCGGACAACCTGTTACATTAAGGCCTCATGCACAATGATGTGTGCAGTTGCTTGCGGCCGGTCTGACAACTGCGGGTGAGGACCGCTCACCCCTCCGATGTCCATAGGCAGTGACTCCACCTGTCACTAAGTCAGGCAGGAATAAAAACCTTTCCTATCTTTTGAGATGCAGTTAGTCGGTACGTTCCCCAGGAACGTGCCCAATAGAGAGCTATGGGGTTGTGACCTCACGGCCTTAGAACCGATTGTGTGCACGAGGCCTAACACATACAAATACAAAATAATATAAAAACAGTGTCTTAAAAATATAATTGAATAACAACATAACCAGTACTTTAATGATTTATTCTTTACCTTGCACTCTTTGCAGTTTCGTCTTGGCAAATGTCATTGGCAGGTTCAGGGGGATGAAGTGCTCATGGCTGCAGATGGTTTGTAGGAATTCAAATTTGTATTCATTCAGTATCTGTCATTTGAAAAAGAAGGTGTTGTATGTTAGTCATTAACCCAGCAGGATAAAAGGGAACAATATTTGGTAACAGACATCACAATATATAGGGGAGATGGGAGTCCACAATGTGAGGGGGAGATGAGAGTCCACAATGTGAGGGGGAGACAAGGGGCCACAATATGAGGAGGGGGAGATGAGGGGCCACAATATTAGGGGAGATGAGAGGTCTCAATATTAGGGAGAGATGAGGGGTCTCAATATGAGTGACAGGGAAGGGCCACAATAGGAGCTGGCAGATGGACTGATTGATTTCAATAGGTCCTACCTAATGCTGGATCTTACTTTCATGTTCAGAAGATTGCATTACATTTTAGGCGCATCTAGGCAATCTCCTCCCTTATATCTGAATGCATTCTCCAAATGCATTTTAAAACACAATTCAATCGAAACTAGACCACAGGGTCAATCATCAGAAATTTGCAAAATAAACCACTACCGGTATGTTATCAAGCAGCTTCTAGATGATGTTTCTTTCATGGCCTTTCACTTTGAAGTGAGGTGTAAATTGCTTTTATGAAGTCAATGAAGGCAGAAAAAGCTTTCCTTGCCTCAAAACACGCCCTTCACCATAAATGATGGTCCTGTGTCCAGGGACATCATTGACCAGATCTCCTGAAGTCCGGCGCATGGTGTTAATCACAGGGTAGGAGGTGTTCAGAGGCAGGGAGAGCTTGATTCAGTGTTAAACTCTCCGCCTCACTGACTTTATACTACCAGTTAACACCTTGACTTCAACGTTGATATTCTTGATGATGCCAGCAGACTGGGCCATGAAAGAAACATGACCTAGATGCTGCTAGACAACATACTGGCAGTAGTTGATTAGACCAATTACTGGTGACAGATTCCGTTTAAGCTGCGTTCACATTATGTGTTTGCATGGCGTTTTAACCCCTAGGGGACGCAGCCTCTTTTGGCCTTAAGGACGCGGTCCCATTTTTCAAATCTGACCTGTGTCACTATAAGTGGTTATAGCTTTGGAACGCTATGAGATATCCAGGGGATTTTGAGATTGTTTTCTCGTGACACATTGTACTTCAAATTAGTTTAAAAATTTGGATGAAATCTTTTGCGTTTAGTTATGAAAAAAAACAAAATTTGGCAAAAATTTGGAAAAATTCTTTATTTTCAACATTCTAAATTCTCTACTTTTGATGCAGATAGTCATAGCACCCAAATAAATTCATAACTTACATTTCCCAAATGTCTGCTTTATGTTGGCATGGTTTTTTAAGATTCCACATATTTTACTAGAATGTTATGAGGCTCAGAATTTAGGTATCATTTTTCACATTTTTTGTAAAATCACCAAAACCTGTATTTAGATGGACCTGCTCAACTTCTAATTGACACCGAGAGGCCTAAATAATAGCGAGACTCATAAATTACCCCATTGTGGAAACTACACACCTCAACGTATGAAAAACCACTTTTAAGAAGTTTGTTAACCCTTTAGGTGTTTTATAGGGGTTAAAACAAAATGGAGGTGCAGTCTGCAAATTGTAATATTTTTTCACAATACACTCATTTTGGGTGGAAAATTAAACATTTACAATGGATTAAATTAAAAAAGGCTCCACAAAGTTTGTTACCCAATCTCTCCCGAGTACACGGATACCCCATATGTGGTGGTAACCTGCTGTATGGGCGCACGGCCGGGCATAGGAGGGAAGGAGGCGCCATCCAGATCAGATTTGCTATGTCACATTGTACAGGCTATAATTTTTTTCTTTTTTTAATGTGGACCTATAGGGGCTTATTTCTTTTGCCACATGAGATGCACTTTTCTGGTACGTAATTTCGGGGAATCTATAGGCTAATTGGTGAGATTTTATTAACTCTTTGTTGGTGGAGGAAATGAAAATCATCACTTTTTAGGAAGATTTTTGTTTGTTTTTTTTTTGGGCCGTTTGTACCATACCATAATAATAGTATATTATTTTTATTCTATGGGTAGCCACGATTACGAAAAGACCTCATTTATATAGTTTTATTTTTCCCATTTTTACTGAATAAAAAGTAATTTGGCAAAAATGTTGTTAATTTTAGCATCACCGACTTTCATATGCATAACTTCTTTATTTTTCGCCTCACAAATCTGTTTAAGGGCTTATTTTTTGCGAGAAGGATGGTTCTTTTTAGTGGTCTTATTTTAGATTGCATAACATTTTTTAAATTAATTTTTAGAGCATTTTTTATAGGGTATTAATTGAAAATTGTCTTTTTTTTGGAGCTTTTTTTTGGGTTTTTTTAACGGGGTTCACTTTGCGAATCTAATAACGATTCTGTTTTATTATTCAGATTGTTATGGACGCAGGGATACCAAATATGTGGGGGTTTTGTGTATTTTATTCAATTGTACTGAATAAAAACCAATTTGGAGAAAATCTTGTTCATTTTAGCATCACCATCTTTTCATATGCATAACTTTTTTTATTTTTCAGCTGACAAATCTAGTTAGGGGCTTATTTTTTGCGAGAAGAGTTGTTCTTTTTAGTGGGCTTATTTTGGAGTGCATAACATTTTTTAAATCACTTTTTAGAGCATTTTTTATAGGGTATTAATTAAAAATTATCTTTTTTCGGAACGTTTTTGCGTTTTTTTTTCTACGGCGTTTACCGTGCGGGTCCAGTAACGATTCGGTTTTATTATACAGATTGTTACGGACGCGGCAATACCAAATATGCGGGGTTTTTTTGTGTTTTTGTGTTTTTTATACTTTATTAAGTGTTTTTATAGGAAAGTGACATTTTAGGGGCTTATATTTTAATGTATTTATTTATTGTAATGTGATAACTTTAGTGTTTTTTACTTTTTTTTACTTATACATACTTGAACTTGAACCAGTGATGCTCTGATCACTGGTTTAAGTCCAATACACTGCTCTACAATACTATTTTATTGTAGAGCAGTGTAAACTGTCTGAGCAAGCTTGCGCATGCTCAGACAGTTTACAGTCAGACCCGGAAGGGGTCTGGGTGCCATGGCAACCGGGCAGCTCCGAGGCACATGCCAGTCCTCGGAGCTGCCCAGAAGTGGATCGGATCCCCCGGTAAGCGGCACGGGGGATCCGATTCACGGCGCAGACACCCTTACACGCCGCGGTCATGCTTGACCGCGGCGTGTAAGGGGTTAACACCCGCGATCGGAGCCGGCTCCGATCGCGGGTGTTAGCGCAGGCTGTCAGCTGTACTAGACAGCTGACAGCCGCTGCTTCTGGTGCCGGCTCCGTTCGCGAGCCGGTGCCAGAAGCAGGACGTTATAGAACGTCCCCGTGCGCTCAGTATGTAGCCTCGGGGACGTACTATAACGTCCTGGTGCGCCTAAGGGTTAAAATACATTGCAAAACACATCTCAAAATACATCCAATGTTTTTACAATCATTAATTACTGATGTGTTTTGGGATACATTTAACCTGATGCCTTTCAAAACACAAAGAAAACGCATTCTATAAACGTGACCTTAGAATATACAGGTAATATTTCCATGTTGCTGTAGGTGGTCCCCCAGAATCAATTTCATCAATTTTAATTTCTGACCCTGTAAATCACACCGCAGATCATTCATCTGAATAGCTGATATGCAATGATACAATTTTCATTACTTTGGAGAAGTGTCCTGTGAGAACTCCTTGCAAATTTTTTCCCATGCAATTTAATTGACAGAATTCTCCCTATATTTGTAACAATAGAGACCTGTTAGTAAAAGAAGAATCAGGTTTAGGCACAATTAGAGATGAGTAGACCTTAAGTGTAGGTTTGGGTTCGGTGTTCAGGCGTGTTCCTCCCGACCTGGACATATTGCTGGATTGGCTGCTGAGCAGCCAATCCGGCAACTTAAGGCTTATAACAACTAGCCATGGTTATGATTAGCCAGAGGGAAACATCTAGTTGGTCAAGAGCAACAGGCCGAAACGGAACCTACATTTCAGGTCCACTCATCTCTAGCCACAATGAATCTCCAGACCGATTATCTTTGAAAAATGATTTTCTGATTTTACATTCAGGGAAAGAGTGAAGTATATGCAAGACCACATTCACAGCTTATTACTTATAATTCACAGCTTATTACCATATATACTCAAGTATAAGCCCACTTGAGTGTAAGCCGACACCCCTAATTTTAACACAAAAAACTGGAAAAACCTATATACTGTAGTATATAGCATGCAGCCCCCTCCCCCAGTTTAAAGCCTGCAGCCCTACATGCCAGCATGTAGAGAAAAAACAAAACAGTATGTCAAGAACCTAAGGTTGCATTTATTCTTCTAGTACTATACTGTATTATTAGTTCAGAATAAGCCTAACCAACTGCTACCACCAGGATTTGATCAAAGAACACGATTTCCATCTGGCATCAGCACACTAAACAACTATATAATATTCTTTAATGAAACGTAAGCTTTTATGAAAGCCTTTACTGTGTTTGAGTCATTTGCAAATGCTGCTTTTATATTGTATGTCAGGGATTAGTATTTTATTTGCATGATTTTTACTCATATTTGTGCATATATTACTATTATCAATGGGATTTTGGTGAAGAACAGGTTGCCATCTGGCATTCGGCAGAGTAAACACAGTTATGATAATCTATGGAGACACACACAGTACATTATAGTACTTAAAGAAGACCTGTCACCCTGAAAAAGTGCACTAGGAGCTACTTACTAAAGCAGCTAAACATATGTTACTAAACATATCGGGCGCACGTCCTTAGTGAATCCCGGCAGACCCGAATCCTCGTCGGACAACGCGCCGCGGGATCGCGACTGGACCGGTTTAAGTAAATGTGCCTCATTGACATACTCAGCTCTGCTGCGTAACCTATTACACACACAGTCAGCATTGCTATCTCACCTATGATACAAACCGAGTCAGCTCTGCTATGTCCCCTCCGTAAGGATAAAGCGCTCATCTTATCTGTAGTTTGTAGTGTAAGTTTCTGTGCACTGCTGCTTGCTGGCAGGAAGTAGTAATGGGTTGTTTGTGCATGACCTGAGCCGGCTCCCGTCAGTGAGCCGGTGGCTCACTAAACCCCGCCCATAAACGTCTTACCACACCCCCTTTAACCTGATAAAATCGGGTTAAAAGTGGTGTGATGTGGGGTTACTGACTGGCCTGCAGCGCCCTATTATATATTTAATAAGGAGCCATTCAGGAGCCAGAAGAGCCGGCTCTTCTTAGTGAGCTAAGCCCAATGAGCCAGCACACTAAGAAGAGCCGTAATTCCCATCACTAGCAGGAAGTGCTTGTGTCTGAGCTGGTCTTGTAATGCAGGGGGGAGTGGCAGGAGGCAGAGAGTACTGCAGTGTGCATACAGGAGAAGCTATTCATGAGGAGAATCCGACCATAGAAAGTAAATTAGATAATTTGTTATTCTGTTATCCAGAGTATATTTAAGACTCTTGTCTTTGTGGGAATACCCCTTTAACTGTAAATATTTCGTATCTCCTTACTGCAATAATCTACAGAACATGTTATTTATACTGTACAGTGAACAGTTTAGATAAAAGTAGCTTTTTCTGATTCCCACATCAAAGAGTTAATACATTTTTATTATTATCTTATTACCCTATAAAAAAAGCCCTAATAGATTACATTTATAAAAAAAAAGAACAAAAAAGTTTTATTGCTCTAGAATTACCTTGTATAACATTTTATAAACCATTTAAGTTCATTTACCTTTGGGTCTTTCAGACTGAATCCAGACATGTAGTCATTGATGAGGTTGAAGACAAAACCTCTGTCCATGAACGTAAGGCATCTCTGAAATGGAGGAAGTGGAAAGTTTACATACGTTTATTTTTGTATTTATATTTAGGTAAGCCAAAAAGCCATGTGGTAAGCAAGGGACAGTTTAGGACAAAAGTGGACAGATATGATTGGTCATGTATTGCCCAGGAACACTTCGAATGGTAACTATTGAAAAGTGGCTTGTGGAAGGCCTTAGAATAATACACATATACCAGGTAGAGGAAGTTTAAAGGAAACCTACCATTTGATTTTATACATTATGAAGCAAACATACCTTGCGAAAGCTGTAGCTAAACTGATGCTGGTTAATCCCTGAGCTGAGTGGTTTTGCTGAAAAAACAACCTTGAAAAAGCTGGGTCAGGCTGGCTGCCTAGATCAACACATTAGACACTGAACTTGTAATTACAAATGGAGGTTAGTCAAGCATGACTAATCAATTTGAGCTGGATCACTCATACACAGCAGCTGGGGGATGGTACAGCAATTGATTATTCTGCCTTCAGGCACATCCAGGGATTACATCATCCTCTCCAGCAGAGAAAAACTCACGTGCTAGGAGAAGTGCTGAACCAGCCATTTAAGCGACAGAGCTTCATTATCATAATGTTTTATCTGTTTTATCAGCAAAACCACTCAGCACAGGGATTAACCAAGATATGATCCTGCATCAGTGTAGCTACAGCATTCTTAATGTATGCTAGCTTCATAATGCATCAAATCAAAATGGTAGGTTTCCTTTAAGAAGCAAATGTCCATTCATAAACTTTTGACTTGTTATAGTGAAATGTCAGATGTTCTGATCAGTCATAAAGTGACTCAGTGAAGCACTGTGCCCTTTCGACTGTCTTGTTTGGCTCTCTTTGCATTGTATATAATCATAGAAAGTTTATAAATCTGCAAACCATATGCTCAGCTATCAGCCAAGTAGAGTCTCTTATAGAGGCCAAAGAAGCGAAACCCTCGAATAACTATTTCTGCCTCTTTGTTTCAGTAACTGGATGGGGATCTCAGTTCCGGGACCAATTTCAAATTGCGGAATGAAACTTGAAGCACATAGAAGTATGAATAAGCGTCCATTCTGCCCTGTGTCTGGATTGTGTTTGTGTAATCTGCTATCAATATCCCCTTTTACTCTCTGGATCACTAACTGTATCTGAACCACAACTGTTGTGTTTGCTTGCTCAGTAGATACACTATTGTACAATGAATACATAATTCAGTAACGTCAAACAACCAGGAGGCGTTTAAGACATTTAAGAGTATATCCTAAATCCTGCCAACTTCATTGACAAAAGTAGGTCATAGCAAGTGTGCCAAAGCAAGAGGATGATTAATTGTACTGTGTAAAAGTCCTCTCTTACAAGGCTCACTTTCAGCCTTGTGGTTCACAAAGAAAAAGCGCATGCTGGACCAATTCACCCAGTGAGAAATGTAAAAAGCGCTACAAAATATAATAGCGCTGTATCATGACCCACATTTATTAAGGAGCCTGTGCCAGTATTCTGGCATAGTTAGTACACAAATACATGTGGAAACTGTTTGCAAATGTATATACAATGCAATTCCGCCAGCATTGTGTCATGGCTGCACTGTGTCTGCCGTGACACAATATTGTGCATCTAATTTATGTCAGCAATTGTGGCGCACGCCCTTTGAACTCCAGAAAAAAAAAAATCAATAATCTGTCGCACTTTGCTGATTAGTGAGGTTTGCTTTACTTATCATAAATGTGGACCTAATAATTTATTTATATCAAATAAAGAACAATAACTTTACTTTGATGAAGTTGGCCAGGCTCATGTTGACATTTCGAGACTCCTCTGGGATCTCACCATATCTTATGGTGACATGTGGGATAATGGAGAGCAGCAAGGAATGGAGAGCGTTTTGATAAGAATCCGGAAACCTCTGAGGTCGGGGAACCTACAGCAATAAAACTTTAAAGTGAACCTTAAAAACACAGGACATCATCACGTAAAAAATCGTCTAAAGATGAAAAAAAATTAAATTATGTTCTATTTCCTTGCTCTTTCTTAATTAATGTTAAACAGAAATCACAGGGATTGTCATGTACTGATCACTAATCTTAAAGGACATCTTCCACCAGGATGAAGGGCTGTGTGCAAATGAGCCTGAGGGGCTCCAGGCTCCATAGGTGCTAATGGCGCTTGGAGCCCCTCAGGCTCATTTGCATACAGTCTTTGGTCCTGGTGGTAGATGTCCTTTAAAATACAATGCTATGGCAACCTTAAAGGATGATTGTAATTGTACAATTAAAAGTTATACAAATGACTGCATCAATTTCTAGATCTCTATGTTTATTACCAGCGCATATAAATCTGCTTATGGTCTTGTGATGCACACGCAGGTGCATGAGCCATTATTTTCACAGAAAGTTATCAGAGCCGTGTGATACTAATGGCTTGTATACCTGTGTGACATCACAAGACCATGGACAGATTTCTATGCATTGGAAGTGGACATAGAAGCTTTCTATAAAAGGACAGCAAGCAGAGATCTAGAAAAGCCATGAGGAATTGGTACAGAAAGTAAATTGGAAAGTTGTTTAACTTTTCCTTACACAAACCATTAAAATGATTTCCTGAAAGTGGACAATCCATTTAAAGTGATATTTCCATCTGGGCATTCACATTTAATATAATTCATCTGCCATATAGATACATTTCCTAAGTTCCATGTTATTAAAAGAAAAGTTCCTGTGTGAAGACATGTAGAAATGAGATAACTGTTCATGGATATGACCTCCTCAATCAGGCAGCGGTGGATATATATGCGCTATTGAGGCGCCTGACCACCTTGATTCAATGTTCATTACCACAGGGCGCTGGGGGAGATGTAGTAACTTCCGGTCATTTCATATGTATAGACAATTTGTTTCTTTTGTGCAATCACTCCAGCAGAGGTGGTTGTATCCAAGGACAACTATCTTGTTTCTAAGGGACAACATGGGAACATTTATGGGAAATTATCTTCACCCAGTTTAACAACATCCAATTTAACAAATGTATTTTTATGGCAGATTAATTAAAATGTATGCTATTAAGTGTCAATGCCCAAGTGAGAATACCCCTTTAAATGATGAAGTGGTATTAGCCATTAGCCAATGTGGGTATGAAGAGTGTCTTCTTATGAAGATCTAGCTGGAACATCTAGAAAGTTTATGGTTTTCAATAGACACTATGTAATTATTGATCTCTCATGTCAAGACGAAGACTAATCGTTTTAAAGGGAGCCTGTCACCAGGGACCGCATTTTCACTAAAGACAGAAGCCCTTTACAGCTGCAGTGCAAATCTGCCTTTCTGCTTTCTCTAAGCATTTGCATTACAATATAATTGTGTGTTATAGCTTACCTTGCACCCTGACAAAATTGTGGGGTAGTCACAGGGGCTGGCCTTTGGTTTGGATGCATTTCAAAAAACAACATGTGACTTGTCTGTGTTACTCCCTCCTCAGAGCTTGGACCCCACCTTTGTGCTCCTGTATAGCTCCTCCTGCTGCTCCTTCTCAGAGCTCACAGCCTGGTCAGCCTGACATCAGTGGGGGAGGGAGGAGCTGTACAGGAGCACAAAGATGGAGGCAGCCTGCAGCCTGCTCAAAGTCACATGTTGTTTTTTTAAATGCATCCAAATCAAATGCAAGAGTAAGTTATAACACACAATTATATTGTTATGCAAATGCTTAGAAAAGGCAGAGAGGCATTTTTGCACTGCAGGTTTCATGGGCTTTTACAATCTGTCTTTAGGGAAAATGAGGTCCCTGGTGACAGGTTCCCTTGAAAAAAGAAGCTAGCATTCTGCTCATGAATACCCCTAGACACAAAGTATGAGACATTAGTATCATAGCAGCGCACCATGAGCTATAGAAATCATAACTCAACCTCAAATAAGCTAAACTGCTGGGCGACTACAGGCAAATACATACAGGATATTGATAAGTGATACAATATAACCAAACAATATGGTAATTGTTCATCCTCATTCTGCTGCTCCACCCTGTTCTTGTGATTTGTGGAGCTCTTAGCAGTCACCGATCACCTTATTATACCCTATCCTGTGGGACAACCCCTTTAAAAACGTGATTGGTAATGCCTGCAGTCACTACTAGAAGGTGTTTACTGCATATTGTTGTCCATTTATGCAATATGTAGGCGCCCTCTACCTTTCATTTATCCCTATGCAATGTTAGAAAAGCTCAGCATCAAGACAACAAAGCTGCAGTCACCTAAAACCATAACTATAAGGAATTAACTCATAGTGGGGAATTATAAACCTCCGGATATATAAACTCTGAGTGCTTACCTTAATTTTATTCTCTTCTATCAGGTACAATGCCATAGCCTTTGCCAGAGCTTCAAAGAAAAACCATGAATACTAGAAAAAGTAATGGGATATTATGATTATTCCAAAGTCCTTCAATATCCTCAAATTACTGATTTGTGTAATAAACACAAATATTTCTACCAAAAGTTAATTAAACCTACAATGAATACTCATATATGTCAGAGAAATGTCAATATTGAGCTAACTGTATTATCAGATTTTTATTTTTGTCCATGTGTCTGATGTTTATTCTGGGATTTAGAATACAATGAAGTCTATGACGGTTCTAGTTTGCAAATAAACTTTAGGTTTAGTTACCTGGTAATATAAAATTATCTAAATGATTTACAGTTCATAAAATAAAGAAAGTACTGTACACCCTCTTTTAATATAATGAACTTTCTTATCAGGGTTTCAAACTGTTTTGTCCGTCTGTAATCTATGGGTAATACAGACAATACTGTAATACTTTGTCCATGTGTCCCATATTAGTTACCAGCACAGACCCTATACTACCTTTAGTAATTTATTTATTGCCAAGAAATCCGCTGATTGCTTCAGGACTGTGATCAATGTAGTGGCCAAAATCTCATGAAGCGTCTTGCTTTGAGGAGACGACAGCTTCTCAGTTTTGAAGACATACTGCAAAGATCATAACAATGATGGTTAAAGAAACTGCATAAAGAGCAATGAAGAAATTAGCAAATGTTGAAGCGATTGTTCCTTTAAAAATTATCTCCAATCAACAGAATGTGGGATGAGTAAGAAATTACAATGATCTTGCAGGGCTCCATTGAAGGGAGACCTTATGTGTTTGATTCTGCCAATATATAATATATCACTTATCCTGTGGCCGAGTTACTGATAGACAGTAAACCCTTATTCAGCCTACATTGCAAAGCTGAAAATAAGCAGTAGAAAACACTTACAGTATTTTTTGGATTATAAGGCGCACCGGAGTATAAGGCGCACCATTAATAAATACCTGCTAAAACGTCTAGGTTCATATATAAGGCGCACTGGATTATAAGGTGCACCTGATTATAAGGATGAATGACCAGCAGGTGGCAGACCTGTGCACAGATCAAGGCAGCTGTTGTCTGTAAGTACAGTTCATATATAAGGCGCACTGGACTATAATCCGAAAAATACGGTAATCTTAAATCATGTGTGAAAGGAACACCACTATAATCATTCAATAAATATAATTATAATCATAATTGACATATTCTTAGAAAATACCTGTGCATCTTGGACAAACGTTTGAAATATTTTAGACAATGGGGCAGATTTATCAAGCTGTCTGAAAGTCTGAATATTTCTAGTTGCCCATGGCAACCAATCACAGCTCCCTTTTAAAATATTCATGAGCACTGGTAAAATGAAAGCTGATTGGTTGCCATGGGCAACTAGAAATATTCTGACTTTTAGACAGCTTGATAAATCTGCCCCAATAACTTAAATTGCTACCAGTCTACTGAATGCTGGAAGACCATCTGCACCTTCCATACAACCTCCAGGATGGATAAAATAGGGTATTTTCTAATTATGGAATCATATGGAAATCTCCCTAGAAACCTTTTAGATTAGGTAGTTTTCCTCTCAATACATAATGATCATGTCTGAGGTTGGATTTTTATCATTTGGTAATGTGAACTGGATATAAAACCATGCAGTTTCAGTCAGGTGTTTGCCTATTCTGCCAAGAGCATAGAATGTGGAATGTAACATTATATCTAATATAAATGACAAATACGAAAAATTGCAAGAATAATTCCATTTGCTTTGTGAAATAAAGAAACTAGGACTATGTAAAAGATATGTAAAATTTTAAAGGAACACTCCAGTGAAAACTAATTCATTGAATAATACATGGTGCAATGCATGAAGGGAGGAGCAGGACGCATTATCATTGTATTCCTAGAACATTGCTAGAACCTGCTCCACCCTTCAGGCCCAGCACAAGGTATAATTCTCTCCTGGAGTATTCATTTACGTTCATCTTACCTTAATAAAAGACCGAAGGTAGTGATCCAGACCTTCTTCGTGGCACTTGGACACAATATGGAGAAGCACCCTTCAATAAAAGCGTAGGTTAAATTACTTCAAATTAAGAAAAGACAGTATCAAATTCACTATTCCTGTTCCTGGCGCACCTTCTAGTCGACACTCCCTGGGTCTGTTCCAACAACACACAGATACTGCTTCTGTGCGACTAGATGAAATCCGGCTGTAGACATTAATGGGGACCATGTGATCAGTAATGAGACACATTTTAATCCATTTTTGCTTTTTCAATTTTCAATCTCCACCTTCAAAAATCCATAACTTTTAAATTTTTTTCATGTAAAGAGCTGTGTGAGGGCTTGTTAACATCTGAGTAACAAATTGCACTTCATAGTGAAGGTATTTAATATTCCATGCCGTGTACAAGGAAGTGGGAAAAAAAATGCAGTGAAAATGATGAAAAAAGGCGCTTCCAACGCATTCTTCTGGGCTTGGATTTTACGTCTTTCACTGTGCGCCCTAAATGACGGGTCTACTTCATTCTTTGGGTCGGTGCGATCACGGGGATACCAAATTTGTATAGGTTTTATAGGCTTATAACTTTTTAATACTTTAGTGTACAGAGCTGTGGATGGTGTCATTTTTTGTGACTTTTGATGACCTTTTCAATGCTATGATATTTAGGACTGTATGGCCTTTAGATCACCTTTTATGTATTTTTTATATCTTTCAAAATGGCAAAAAAGTGGTATTTTAAAACTTGGGCGCTATATTTCTTTACGGGATAAACGCCTGGAATAACAGTCAATACATGGGCCTTTTGATAGCAAGATCCACCAGGTTTGAATTAGCATTACTTGTTTTGAAATTCCTTTTGATGTGTTCAAAAATGGACCCCTATGAGGGTCATACTGTATATGCTTTATCATCATCTTTGCTGTTTATTATTTTCTTTGGAAAAACACAATAAAAATACAGTTGGAGAAAAGAAAGATCATTTTCTAGGTTGCAGTTGTCTTTACCTTCCAGGGAAGATCTGTAGGATCTCACAGTTATCTCGCCACCTACGTACAATTAACTATTTCCAACACAATATCCGAGGCTTGTCCTGACCACCACCGCCCCAAGCAAACTGCAAGAGAGGCCTGTACACCCCTGGATTGGCAGGGATTGTAGGAGAGGCTTTGAAGTTTGGCTGGTAGACTCTGGGCAAACACAACTATACATAATACATTTTGTGCTTAGGGCTGTCAACTAATATTTGGATGTTTTCCACCCATAATTTTTATTCACCAATTTACATAATTTACTTCAGATTCATTATACTGGGATCCCTGTTTATGTGTGATATGCTTCACTTATGACTGTAATGTGTTTTGTTGGTAACATCTGCAAAGATTCTGTAAAATACATCCATTGGAAAAAATGGTGGTGATGCACCAGACACTATATTTTATAGCTTTGATAGCTTAGGACGAAGGTTTTATTAGTACATTTTCCTTACAATATGATGTGTGTTTACTGCAAAAAAATCTGAACTACTTTGACATAATTATTGTTCTGTCATTGTTTATAATGTACTCTCTCTGCTGCTTTAACACTGAATTTCCCCACTGTGGGACTAATAAAGGATTAGCTTGTTTTATAACAGCTCATTTCAAACACAACACAACAAGTATTACATTCATACGGGAAATATACTTACAAAGTACAATTTAAAGCTACTTCATCTTCATTGGAAAGTGAAGTCAACACTTGGAAGAGTTGCATGAGAGTTACAGGTAAGAACTGTACCATCACATGGACTTCCATAGCATGCAAACACTGCAGGGAAATTACAAGAAAAATCAGTGATGTAATACATACAAGCTTCCACTAGATGGCAGATATGTTCTGCATTAAAATTAACATCAGTCATGCAGACACCTCTATTACTATTAGTGTAAAACACATGGGAGAATTTCCATCAGGGTCCTTCAAAGCAACACAACTGACGAGGCTGACACAGGACAAATTAGTCCGAAAAACTGCTTGGTGTTTTTTTTTTTTGTGAAAATCATTGCATAAACTGCATTGATCACACTACACTTCTGAAATACTGACTCTACTACTGCACACTACATTTCTTCAGTTTCCTCAATGAGTTGTGTTTTGCTATGTTTCTGTAAAATTATTACAAAACTGCAGCAATTGACAAAGAGGTGTGATTGTTTTTGTATAAGTTATAGACAGAAGACACACTGGGGGGCATCTATTATACCTTCATACGAGGCATAAAAACTCGCAATTCCTGGTACATAAGCAGGAATTGAGACTATTTTCACCCATACCCCAAGTGGCAGTGAAGGGTTATGCGGCCTGGTTCCTGGCACAGGTTATATCGGACCTGGTGGAGACTTCATTCAGGCATGTCATCATGCGTTGTATATACCAAGAGCTGCTTAATATATCTGGTACAACGGCTCACGATGCGACAGCACTGGTCTACAGCACTCACTCCCTTTCCCTGTAACTGTAACACTTTGTGGCAGGTTGGACATCTGATCTGCTCTGGAAAAATCTGC
Source organism: Engystomops pustulosus (assembly GCA_019512145.1). Lineage (NCBI taxonomy): Eukaryota > Metazoa > Chordata > Amphibia > Anura > Leptodactylidae > Engystomops > Engystomops pustulosus. The sequence continues at coordinate 21,459,580 of CM033650.1, read as the reverse complement.
TACACCAGAATTAAAGAACAGACCATGTGTACCTTTAAATATTTCACAAGTTCTCCGGGAACGTCTTTTGAGGTGGACAAGGTTTTCTGGCAGTACTCAAAGAAGTTGTACAGATGCAAATCCTGCAACAAGATACAAGGCATTAATAAGTATATATGACAATAAATACCTATATTACCAGTGAAAACATTACTAGAAATGTAGACACTTGGATGCAGAGGGTGTCCATACCTGCAAGGGGATCAAAAGTTTCTATTCCGCACAACTAGCGGCACATGGTTGGCACTGAGACTGATTTGGTGCAGGCAGTCCCCGGGTTAAGTATAAGATAGGTTGTGTAGGTTTTTTCTTAAGTTGAATTTGTATGTAAGTCAGAACTGTATAGTTTACAATTGTAACCCCAGACAATTTTTTTTGGTTCTTGTGACAGGGGACTGCCTGTACTGGGGCTATGCAGACGTGTTAGGGTGCGGTCACACATGGCGCATGCATTGCCTATACAAACAAAATTTACAATAAAGGTTTTTCATGACCTCACTGAAACCCATTAAACAATGGTTATAAAAAATCACTTTTATTATCAATTTTACTGAAACAATTTGTTAATATTTTGTGTGCTGTTGTTATTTACATGTAAAAAAAATGCAATGCTAGTGCCCGGGGGTAGGCCTTGGCCTGATCGCATATGCGTTTCCAGTGGATGTTTCTAACCCATAGATTATTGCCTTCCGTGATCTACTTCAGTGAAAAAAATAGGACACATTTTATAATTTTTTCTAAGGATAACAGATCAGCAAAAATATAAGCCATTGTGAAAAGAACCATAGAAATCAATCACGGAACCACGGAAGTGAAAAACAACGCCAATTTGAAAGCAGTTTCTCTGCAATTAGACTGGTTGTTAAACTGATTTCTCAACTGCTTACCAATTTCCCTTATTAGATCTGAAATACAGAACAATGTACTCATTGGGGGGGTATGTGTTAACTTTAGGTGCAAGTTCTGTTTTGTGGCTCACAACTTTTCAGTATGGTTTTATATTCCGGTGGCCACTAATAAACTGGCGCACCAGAAATCAAACAAATGAGAGTCAAAATAAAAACACCAGGATGGGGTGTAGAAGATTATAGATCTAAATAAAGATCTAAATAATTATGTCAAAGGTCTAAGACATAAACAGATGAGGGGGAACTGTTAGAAAACATTCTCCACCAACTTTAGTCCTGTCAGAGAGAATGGAATATTGTGGGGCCATCAGAAATTAAAATAGATAACACAGGAGCGCACATATTATTAAAAATAGGAAAAAATGGCACAAACACATTAATACATTACCCCCATTGTGGGTAAATCTATACATCTATAATCTATAATTACAAATCTTTGTAATTATTTTCACCATCAACATCAGCCTTAGGCTACATTTACACAAACACATGTTGCCGGGAGGGTATATGTGAACCGCGCTGGAGAGGAAAAGGGGAGACCCCTACCCTCTCCATTGTGCTCACCGGACCGTTCTGTGCGGCTATCACCAGCTATGGGGGTGGTATGTACGGCCGCATAGACGTTTTAATTTAGCCTTTGGGGTCAGAGTCAATACTGGGGTTACAAGTTCTGGTGAAAAAGCATAAAAATCAGCCACAGATTTTCCGAGCTCCTTTCAGCTGCATCACCATTAATGAGCAGCTGCGAGCTAGGTGCTGTTATTGCGTCTGGCTCGCGTTCGCCATTTGCAGATAAGTGCATAGAGCCTTATACACAGCCCATATTGGGAATATAACACACTTACTTGTGTATACACAGTGGATTCCAGATGACTCCCGAGTTTAAAAAGTGGTTTTGCTCCATCGACCCACTTGATATCGCTGCTGCTCTAGAGTTATACAAAAATACCTTGATTAATACCGAAATATGTATATGTCTTTCTTCTATCTACTTCACATCCATATCTATATCTATCCATATATGCAGCTATCTATCTATCCATCTATCTATCAGCAACGTTTCGGTGGTGGCACCCACCTTTTTCAAGTTATGCTTGAAAAAGGTGGGTGCCACCACCGAAACGTCGCTTCTACCTATGGTACTATGGAATAAACTTCAACCCTGAATTTTGTTTGGAACCACTGAGTGCTGCCTATTTTTTGGATATAACTAAGAGAACCTTTACCACGGATCTTACAGCTCTGCACCATTTGAAATTTTGCTTTACGTAGTGCTGCTCTGGACTTTCATATTTTTTATCTATCTATCCATGCGTCCATCATCTTTCTTTCTATTACCTTTTTGGTATCTGCATCAGCCTGACCCAGATATCCAGAGGGAAGATTGGCGGAGACCGGCAGCTGTTGGTCACAGGTTATAATTCTGCCTTCCTTTAATAAGCGGACCCAGCTGTACCCCACTGTAATAAAAAAATTAACTTACTAAGCAAAATGTGCCATAAAAGAAGGCAAAAAAATGTTTTGTAACACTTTTGCAATTGAAATATAAAAGGAACACGGCTTAGACTACCTATGTTTACTTTACATGGTCTAGTAATAAATCTGCCCAATTCCAGATTTATATTGGTGAAATGACGGTAGTGAGGAGGCACAATTTTTGATGGTTACTCTTACCCGGTGTTTCGGCGTTGTCATGCTTCTTACTGCTGCCCTTTGAATTGATGTCACAGCTGACATGAAAAAAGCTGAACAACAGATGATGCTTCTGGTGGAGGTGTAAAGGAAGCTCAATTTTTATCTGTAAAAAAAAAATATTTTTATTTAGGAAATGTTTCTATTTTTTCCATTATTTATTGTTCTAAACATGAACACTCACCTCATCGTAAAACTCTGGGCTTTGGTTATGGTGCAGGACCACAGCATAGGCATTAGTGGTGAACACAGGTCCTCCCGGCTTTCCATAAATACACTGTGGCCAATGAGACATTATAATGTTACACTTTGCAATCCATCTACTGGGGCATATATGTGACCTATATGATCACAGGCTTATATAAAGATGTGTCAATCTAGTATGTAGATAATATATAGTAAAACAAACCTTTGACAGGCTACAATCCAAAATTCTGACTACATATAGATACATATAGCATAAAAAATTATTATGCTTTTGTAAATCAAAGAAACTTTGTGTGTATTTTTGATTCAAAATCTCACATAACTTCTATGCAGATCCATGGGTCTCCATGGTAACAGACTACAAAGAAATCATTAGTCTGATCTTGGAGTTGCAGTCCCTTGCATCTGCTACTAACCTATCTAATGAAAAGACCAAGAACCAAATGTATAGTGCTGCATCGTGTGGCGCACCGCTATTGGGAAAAAATGGACGTATACGAATGGCCCAATAGCCGTGCGCCACACGAAGCACCACTATACATTTGGTTCAGTGTGATAAGCCCCAGGGGCCATAGGGAACGCCAGGGGTAGGATGAGGCTGCGGCAAAACACCTATTACAAGCAAAAACCAGAGGTGTGCCTGATGATCAGCACAATTCCAAAGGTTAGTCTGATACCTCAATGTTTCCCAAATAGCCATCTCCTAAAAAAGATAACCTTGCGCTAGGTAGTGCTACTGTCTGTTTTCTTTTCTCCCTCTTTCCCCAAAGAACAAGAAGTAGAGGGGCAGATGTGAAAAGAGATCAGACTATGCAGAGTTTTATTGCTGTGAGTAACCTGAGACACTACTTATAAAGAAGCTTCATTTTCCATTTTAGATGCTTAGTGTGCTGCATCTGTATACAGCTATATATGATTTATATTCATGGTTGTATAAAAAAATACTTAGTACATGTTTTGGAAAAGATGAGACAACAAACCTTCAGAGCTGGTGCATCGGGCTCATCTGTGTCCCGAAATTCGATTTTGACTGCAATATTCCTAGCCTGAGGAAATATCACAACACTTTAGATGGAAATCTATTATACAGTCATAGAGGACAAAGACTGAATATCATCTTTTTACCTTTGCAAATGTTTTTTGGCCATCGTACTTTAAATGTAGAGGATACACATAGAGGTGGTTTCTGTAGGTGGTGAAAGGATAACAATACTTTGTCATCTCGGGAACAAATTCTTCAACTTCCACAGAAATCTTTTGATTTTCTTTGTCATGGGGTCTAACAGGTACATAAGATGATGTCACACAATCTGATGGAGAGAAAAGAGAGAATATGCAATTCAGCTATTGAATTAAAGGGGAATTCCCATGGAGACAAGATTCATAAATATACTCAGGATAATAAAATAACACATTCTCTAATTTATTGTTATTATTACAGCATTTCACAGGTATAATTCCTGTCCTGGTGTTTACAATTTCGGCTGCCCTGGGATCCGACCATAAAACTTCTGATTATGGTCAGGCATTGTAGATTCTTTTCATGAATATCTCTATCTGCTTCTCTTCTCTGCTTCTCGTCTGCTCTTCTTTCTTCCTCCTGCCCTTCCACCTCCATCACAAGAGGATCTCTCACAAGACACTTCCTGCCAGTAAGCTGCATGTCCAAAGACCTACTCTACAAGGTACAGACAAGATATGGTCTTTATCCAGGGGGCGAGGGGAACTCTGTGTGTGTTATAGCTCAGATGTAGCAGAGCTGACAATGTGTCATTGTGTGTAATATGCATCTCATGGATTACGTCTCTGATCTGTCTCATCTGTCTTTCTATGTGTCAGATACTAGTGAATGTTCAGAAGCTAAATAAAGGTGTATATAAACCTGTAACCTGATAATCTAAGCACATTGTCAGCACACAGCATCTCATAGCACAGAGGAATCATGGAGTGTCTGCTTAGAGAGTCCCCGCTCACATTCTGGAATCTTACACTGACCATCACTGAGTGATAGGAGCTAAAGCACCAATAAAACTGAGTCAAATTGTAACGTAAGGGGGTCAAAAATAATCTGTAAACATCACTGGGGGATTAAAATTTGAGAACTTTCTTTCATGGGCGAACATTGTTAAATTAACACCTTCACGAACAGGACGAACTATATCATCCTGGTGCTGAAAAGGGTACATGGAGAGAGCTCACGGGCTGAGTTCTTTCCATACACAACGGGTGACGGCTGTATAATACAGCTGACGCCTACCTGTAATTGCCGCGGTTAACCACGGCACCTAACTTACCTTTACATGGACGCTGCCATCTCGGATGGCCACCCCCTGTGACGTCATTGGGGGCCGGCGATCGGTTGCCATCGAAGGCCAACAGTCTCAATGAGACTTGTAGGCTTTCCAGGTGTAATGATCTCTAATAGCCAGCAGATAACCAGTAACATTGCTTTATACTGCAATACAGTAGTATTGCAGTATATAGTACTAGCAATCGGACCCTGCAGGGTTAATTTACCCTGGAATCTCTGAAATAATGGTTAAAAAATTTTGAAAACATTTTTGAAAAAATATAAAAAAATGGTAAAAATAGTAAAAGTTTATATCACCCCCCTTTCCCTAGATCACATATAAAAGCAAATAAACAATAAGAATCATAAACATGATTGGCATCATCACATTCCAAAATATCCGATCTATCAAAATATAATAGCAATTTTTTCCAGCGTTTAACCCCGTAATGGAAAATTGCGCTCAAAGTCGAAAGTGCCACTTTTTTGGCATTTTGAAAAATATAAAAATTCTATAAAAAGTGATCAAAAGGCTGTGCAGTCCTCAAAATTATAGCATTAAAAACGGCATCAAAAGTCGCAAAAAATGACACCACCCACAGCTCCGTGCTCTAAAGTATGAAAAAGTTTTTTTTACAGAAGGTTTTAATTCTTTTAAATGTATGAAAACATTATAAAACCTATACAAATTTGGTATCCTCGTGATCCTCGTGAACCAAAGAATAAAGTAGACATGTAGACATGCGCTCAGTGAAAGCTGTAAAATCCAAGCCCACAAGAATATGGCACAAATGCCTTTTTTCATCATTTTCACTGCGTTCAGAAATTTTTTCCTGCTTCCCAGTACACGGCATGGAATAATAAATACCATCACTATGAAGTGCAATTTGTTACGCAGAAAATAAGCTCTGCACAGAGCTCTGTACATGGAAAAATAAAAGAGTTACAGATTTTTCAAGGTGGGGAGTGAAAAATGAAAACGCAAAAATGAAAAAGGGCCACGTCCTTAAGGGGTTAAAGCAATTGAGTTTTCCACATGTTTACAGTTTTTATGAACCTGTAATTTTGTACAACTTTGAGCCAAACAGATTTTCGCGGAATGACACATATAAAGGTGGGACTTATACTTCTTCCTGCTGAATCCATGTCTGGCTTTGACTCAGAACTGTAAGAAGTTCATGTGAATATAGTCCAAGAGAAAGTTCTTGATTATATATCAGGAATATTAATGAAATAAGTAAATAGCCAAATTTCACTCTGTGCCTATCAAATACTATTACCATAACTACAATTGTAGCAAAAGTTCACAAGGTCGTGTTCACACCAAAACCGAAAGTTTTTTATAGCTTCTTTTTTGTAGTAGTGAAATTAAAAATGCTTTTTGTAAAACATGAATTTCTCCTTTCTGCACTAATAATAGCTATAATCCCCTGGGATAACATTAGAAGCCATTTGCTCTCATGCTGTATTGCAAACGAACATATGTTTTACATAGGACAGAAAACATGGGAAATCCGTGAACTTCAGCAGAGGTCACGTGAACAGAAAGAAGTACAATTATGTATGACAAAAAAAAATCTACTTTAATTTAACATATCTGCAACATGGGGCCTGATGCAGATGTGTTATGTTGAGTATTATTGTTACTACTGGGTATTACTCATCATGAACAGACTACACATGCTTAATCACTTCCTCTGATGTAAGACTACAACTTCAGAGCGCATCTTATTGTAAGTATCATACTTGAAAAGTCCAGAGGAACGCAGTCTACAGTAACATCCAGGTGTCCAGGGATAATTTGGAGCTTTGTCTTCTCTGGTCTGTGTTAGATTAAAAAAGAGGAAAATGTTAGTTTAGTTGAAAATGAAATGAAAACAAAAATAAAACTTTTCTTCTTTACACAATGTAACTATAAATTAAGAAATGTGGAGTTACCTTTGGCCAAGATTGTCCCTGACAAAGGATAGAAGTGTGACTAATGTGTGCAGCGTGCTGCTAAACTATCAGGACTCCTCATAGACTGTAAGCTCTTGTGTAACCCCCTCATCCTCATAGACTGTAAGCTCTTGTGTCACCCCCTCATCCTCATAGACTGTAAGCTCTAGTGTCACCGCCTCATCCTCATAGACTGTAAGCTCTTGTGTCACCCCCTCATCCTCATAGACTGTAAGCTCTTGTGTCACCCCTCATCCTCATAGACTGTAAGCTCTTGTGTCACCTCCTCATCCTCATAGACTGTAAGCTCTTGTGTCACCCCTCATCCTCATAGACTGTAAGCTCTTGCGTCACCCCCTCATCCTCAGAGTGTAAGCTCTTGTGTCACCCCCTCATCCTCATAGACTGTAAGCTCTTGTGTCACCGCCTCATCCTCATAGACTGTAAGCTCTTGTGTCACCCCCTCATCCTCATAGACTGTAAGCTCTTGTGTCACCCCTCATCCTCATAGACTGTAAGCTCTTGTGTCACCTCCTCATCCTCATAGACTGTAAGCCCTTGTGTCACCTCCTCATCCTCATAGACTGTAAGCTCTTGTGTCACCCCTCATCCTCATAGACTGTAAGCTCTTGTGTCACCCCCTCATCCTCATAGACTGTAAGCTCTTGTATCACCCCCTCATCCTCATAGACTGTAAGCTCTTGTGTCACCCCCTCATCCTCATAGACTGTAAGCTCTTGCAAGCAAGGCCTTATTGTTTCCTTTCATTATGTTATTCCTCTTTACAGTCTTATTTTATTTGTACATGTCCCCTAGAATTTATAAAGCGCTACGGAATATGATGGAGTTATATAAATAAAGATTATTATTATTTGTTACTTAATATAAGAAGATTACTACAATCACATTAGTACCTTGGTATATAGAGGTTTACTTGAGATCTGCAATAACACAATAGGCATAATAGACAATTCCCATTCTCCCTCCCCTGGTTAAGATCAACACAATCACACTCTTAAATTCATATAACATTTATATAAAAATGCCATTATCAATATTAGTTGTAAAATTCACAATTAATTTCCTAAAATGACCGTGATATGCATGAAATAGAGAAAGCTGACGTACTTCCTGTACTCTGACAGTAGCTTGAGAAGGTCATCGTTAGAAAGTTTGCCGCTATCCTGTTTGTATAATGGGGAAAATTTCCCTTCAACTTCCAGTGTCCCCTGGGTGTCCTTGAATACTGGCCTTAAAAATACAAACAAACAATACCATCATGAAAATGCATTAAAACATTACATAAAGCTAAAAATAGACTGCAAGTCTGAAGAGACCGATAACAACAAGACGTACCTTGCAGCCCAAGCAAATGGCATTCGGTACTGTCCCAAGCGGCTGCAGACCTGCCTGGCCATCTTGTGCACTTTCTGTGCAGTCTAAAAACAATACAGAGAAGCAAAACATCAGCTGCACAGATTGCTGGAGAAATTAAAAATTCAAGGAATTGAAATCCGTTGCGCTCGAAAACAGTAAAAAGAAGATATTGTATATACTCGAGTATAAGCCGACCTGAGTATAAGCCGAGGTACCTAATTTTACCACAAATCACTGGGAAAACATATTGGGGCAGATTTATAAAAAGTGTCCTAAGGTCAGACAGTGCAGAGTTAGACTAGACAGTTTTATTCTGCACCAGATTTATAAAAGTGTCTAATGCTGGATGATAAATCTGTCCTAGGGTAAGACTTTCTAGTCGTACTCTGCACCTCCTATTCGTTGGCTTACATTATGCCAGAAAGTTACGACAATATTCTGTCTGGTTAGGAGTATTTCTGACGCACGGACCTTTTTGTCCCCGAGGCCACGCCCCTTTTATAAGGCCTTCGTCGAGATTGTCGTAGAAAGAGAAAACTGATTAAAACCCTTTATAAATGTGGTGCAGACAGATTTTTAGTGCAAACTACGACAGAATTCTGTCATAGATAGATTAATAAATCTCCCCCGTTGACTCAAGTATAAGCCTAGGGGGAAATGCTGGTGCTACTCTCTAATAAAATGTCCAGTAGTCTCCCCTCATCAATGAAATATCCAGTAGTCTCCCCTCATCAATGAAATGTCCAGTAGTCTCCCCTCATCAATGAAATATCCAGTAGTCTCCCCTAATCAATGAAATAACCAGTAGTCTGCCCTCATCAATGAAATGTCCAGTAGTCTCCCCTCATCAATGAAATGTCCAGTAGTCTCCCCTCATCAATGAAATGTCCAGTAGTCTCCCCTGATCATCAATGAAATGTCCACAGCAGCCCCTCCAATTAATAAAATGTCCAGAAGAGTGCCCCCATTAATAAAATGTCCAGCAGAGTGCCCCATTAATAAAATGTCTTTGCAGAATTGTGACTATTTTCCCCCCAGTATACCATCTTCACACCAAGGGGGCGTGGAGGAGACCATGCCTGGTGGCAGAGTGGGCCAATGTGGGGTCTTCCTGTCCCACGCCTCTGCCAGTTCCTGTTTCTAAAACTTCCTTGATGCACACCAGCAGCCAGCTATATCTGGAGCCTCTAGATATATCCGACTCATGGGGAGGGGTGAGGTTTATCCTTGTGTCCCAATGCATGATCGTTGCAGGTCGCACTAATCCCCTTATTGAAACCGTGACTGAACTGAGTTTTTGTCAACCCATGCAAAGCCACTGTCCATTCAGACCTATGGGATCAGAGAAAACAACTGAGGCTATAGACTCTGCTATTTTCAGTGCTCCCATTGATACAAATGGCTGTGCATGCGCAGCAAACTCTCCATTCAGCCAGGGAGCAGGAAGAGGAGTTAGTGGACTGCTGTTTTAACAACACTGAAAAATGGAAATCCCCTTTAATTTTACCCCAACAAATATTGTGCTAATACTTTGAGTAAAAAAACTATATATTTAAAAAAAACATAAAAACAAAATTGAATTATTATCTCTCATAATTCATTCAAAGAAAAAAACTATCATTTTCTTTTTTAAGTTTTTTTTTTAAATGTACAAAAGTTGGGTTACCATAAATAATTCCTACATTTTTAGCTCCATGGTGAGAGAAGCTGTACCCGGGCTACTACTTGACCTTCAGACAGCATGTGGCTTACTACGGATGTCTTTTTTTTATTATTTCTCTGTAAGAGCTTAGAATCTGATGGGAAAGCGCTTAATTAAACAGGAAGCTTATTATTTAGTAAGAAGTGGGTAATTAAATTGGAGGAAATTATTAACTACAATGACAGGAAGCTATAGGCGAACACACATTGAAGCAATGACCTGCCTGACGTTGGAACAGAAAAAGATTGTATTTGACAATTTTATTAATGAACAGTTTATTGGTTGAGAAATGAATACCTTTGCGGGATCAGAGTTTTTGATGTATGGTTCTGCACAATGTGCGATATTACCCTGTAAAACTTTTTCAATACGTGCCACCAAAAAAACTTCCGGATGTGGATTTGTCACTGAAAATATTCCCTATAATCAAAGCAAAACAATAGTTTGTGAATTATAAAAACTATACAATGGAATCAAACTCTTCATAGAATTATGTTATGATATATTCATTCAATATCCTAACAAATAACATGGACACGGTGAGTCATTAGTTGTAGGACAAGCACTTATTTTGGAAACAATATGGAAAATGACATATCTGAGTAATCCAGCAAGTAATGGGTGAGGGGCCTAACTTTTAATCTATGTCCGGAACTTGGAGGCCATCTTGAAAGTCAATGTGCCGGATCAAGGGCAAGTTTTTCCCATGGGAAGGAGGTCATGTGATATATCAAAGAAGACCAGGATTGTCATAGAAATCGATTTCCGCAATCGGATTTGCAATATCTCTTAAAAAGTTATCAACACAGAAAGTTGCAACAACAATTCGGAAACATTCCCTGTGATGCACAGTTAATGAACGTTTTGTCTATGGTGCCGAACAAAAAGATGCGCTGGATCCAATCGTTATGAATGAATCGTTACATAACTTTAGAACCTCATTCCATTTGATCCCTTTTTTCATATGCTACGTGACCACAATTGGACATGTAAACACTCTGATTAAAAAACTTGATTGATAGATAGATAGATAGATAGATAGATAGATAGATAGATAGATATGAGAGATAGATGGATGGATAGATAGATAGATAGATAGATAGATAGATAGATAGATAGATAGATAGATAGATGGATATGAGAGAGATAGATGGATATGAGAGAGATAGAGAGATAAATGGATATGAGAGAGATAGATATATAGATAGATAGATATGAGAGATAGATAGATAGATAGATAGATAGATAGATAGACCGATATGAGAGAGATAGAGAGATAGATATATAGATAGATAGCTATGAGAGATAGAGAGATATATATGAGAGAGATGGAGAGATAGATAGATAGATAGATAGATAGATATGAGATAGATAGATGGATATGAGAGAGAGAGAGATAGATAGATTGGAGAGATCGATGGATAGAGAAGAGATAGATGGATATGAGAGAGATATGAGAGAGATAAATGGATATGAGAGAGATAGATATATAGATAGATAGATATGAGAGAGAGATAGATAGATAGATAGATATATAGATAGATAGCTATGAGAGATAGAGAGATAGATATGAGAGAGATGGAGAGAGAGATAGATAGATAGATAGATAGATAGATAGATAGATAGATAGATAGATAGATAGATATGAGATAGATAGATGGATATGAGAGAGAGAGATAGATAGATAGATATGAGAGAGAAGAGGTAAGAGAGAGATAGATGGAGAGAGAGCGATGGAGAGAAGATAATAGGGGATAATGAGAAGAGATAGATATATAGATAGATAGATATGAGAGATAGATAGATAGATAGATAGATAGATAGATAGACCGATATGAGAGAGATAGAGAGATAGATATATAGATAGATAGCTATGAGAGATAGAGAGATAGATATGAGAGAGATGGAGAGAGAGATAGATAGATAGATAGATAGATAGATAGATAGATAGATAGATAGATAGATAGATAGATATGAGATAGATAGATGGATATGAGAGAGAGAGATAGATAGATATGAGAGAGATAGATGGATGGATATGAGAGAGATAGCTGGATATGAGAGAGATATGAGAGAGATAAATGGATATGAGAGAGATAGATATATAGATAGATAGATAGATAGATAGATATGAGAGATAGATAGATAGATAGATAGATAGACCGATATGAGAGAGATAGATATATAGATAGATAGCTATGAGAGATAGAGAGATAGATATGAGAGAGAGAGAGATAGATAGATAGTAGATAGATAGATTAGATATGAGTTACATAGAGATATATAGAGAGATATGAGATAGATAGTAGATAGCTATGAGAGAGATAGATTGAGATAGATAGATAGATAGATGATAGATAGATAGATAGAAGGAGATACATAGATAGATAGATATTAGATAGATATAGATAGATGGATATGAGAGAGAGAGATAGATAGATATGAGAGAGATAGATGGATATGAGAGAGATATGAGAGAGATAAATGGATATGGAAGAGATAGATATATAGATAGTAGTAGATATGAGAGATAGATAAGATAGCATGAAGATAGATAGATATTAGATAGATAGATAGATAGATAGATAGATGATAGATATTAGATAGATAGATAGATAGATAGATAGATAGATAGATAGATAGATATTAGATAGATAGATGATAGATAGATAGATAGATAGATAGATAGAATTTCTCACCTCCTTTATAAAGTGGAACTGAGATTCTGGGATTCCATGGTAGGATTATCACTGCAGCACTTTTAGGACTTCCATTTTCTGCTGCTTGTGCGAAAGATTGTTTAACATTTCTTCACCGATGAAGGGTTAAGGTCCAATGGAAGTCCGCAGAAATTTACAGTTATTTTTCACGTCAAACAGCGCTAACCTGACAAAAAATGGTTCACCGGGGCAAAGATACAAATACAAACGTAAAATATACTTGCCAGTGCACGCAACACGTGATAGTATATTAGACAGGCGGCGTCGTCCGCCTACTTAAGAACACTGATACATACGCCCTAGTTACAATAGTACGAGATGCTGTGCATGTTCTAAGTTACTGATTTAGTCATGTTAGTCATAGATCTTACTTAGTGACGTTCTATAACGATACATTATGATGAAAATTCTGTCTGTTCTGTTGTATTTTCTGACATCCTACATTCTTAAGTTGATTGCACACAAGACAAAAAAAAATTGTCTGGGGTTACAATTATAAATATTACAGTTCTGACTTACATACAAATTCACTTAAGAACAAACCTACAGAAAAAATCTTGTATGTAAAACCGGGGACTGCCTGTATAGAGATAGAGATGAGGACCCCCCCCGCCAATAAATCTAATCACCAAACCAATCCCAATCAATATCTCGTTGTATTTTTATAATATGACATTGCAAAAACATAAGGAAATTTGGACCTTACTCTGTCAGCTGTAAATAACCAACAAAACAATCAGCACTGTTTATCTACATGGCGAGGACATAGTAAGCGCTTACATTAGTCAGGGCTCCTTCACTATTCTCAGTCACATTCCAAGTATATTAAAGCTCAGTTCTGGCATTTGACTATAAGAAATGGCGTCTTGCTTTTCTCTTCGAATGGCCGTATGTCTGGCTCTATACCAGAGAAGTCCAGTCTCAAAAACAGCACAAGAGAGAACAAAGCCTCAGTGATGCACATAATACCAAAACACACAAATTACGGAGATGTACTCTGAAATATTCAGCTGGACAAGAATTCTCAATTTTTACAGTCAAAATCCCTTCTTGATCATTGTAAAAACCACGGTGCACACACTGGTAAGGATTTGTTAAGTTTATTAAAGGGGTTGTCCACTTTCGAATAACTGATATTGTTTGTGTAATAAAGTGTATACAATTTTTCAGTATACTTGCTGTATCATTCCTCGCAGTTTTCTAAATCTCTGTTACTGTCATTGTAAAGGAAGCTTCATCAATTTTACTTACTGTGGTAAAAAACAATCCCTGGTCATGTGATGTCACACAGGTGCAGGCTCGTTTATAACACAGAGTAATCAGAATTGTGCGTTAACACGAGCCGTGCACCTGGGTGACATCACATGACCAGGGATTAATGAGCCATCACCTCTGAGACATCACATGACCAGGGATATGAGACAGTGCACCGTGTGACATTACATGACCATGGAAATAATGGGCGTGCACCTCTGTGTGACATCACATGACTGGGGACCATTAAAACCCAAAACACAAATGACATAGGTGAGAGCATCACCTGCACATCAGGGTCGAATGGAACAGGTTTGGCGTCCTTCACTTGCTCAACTTATTTAACTGCTCCGTCTCTCTTCCATACTACAAACAAAGGGAGCAAAATAATCACAACATACTGGTAAATATGCACATTCACGTTTTATTTCGTTTTTGAAGCCAAACCCATCTTAGGGCGCCTCGCTGTTTACTTTTACATACTTTGAGTAAAATGCTGTTGACAAAAGGAAAAAAAAAAGAAATCTACATAAAAATATCAGCTCTCGCACTAAGACAAGACCTCAAAAAAACACACTGGAAATTGGTTTCCAGGCACGCTGTGTGTTAAACAACTGCTTCAGTTTCAGTCCAGCTACAGCATGTGATTCCAAGTATAAAAGCTAATACCTTCACCAGCTCAGGATGCAGCTCTTCTCCAGGCTTTCCATGATGTTATCCAATTTCCCAGCACCACCGCCTTCATCATCTGTACATTAGAGAAAGCAGATGTGAGTAGCAGACCCTTATGAAATTCCCTTAGACTCAGCATCAGCCTTGGATGCATTTTGTTTCTTGGTTAATTTACCCACAGATCTGATGCCCATGTTTCCACTCCTATCCTGAGTAATTTCCTACAGCGTGAAAAACATACCCAGCTGCAAAATAAACCATTTACAACAATGATGCAAATTATTTACCTAACCTCAATAACCAAGTGTAAAGTTTAAACCTGTCACCGATGTGTGATTTTTAGTGGTGACAGGTTCCAATAACCTATGCAGGCTATTTAAAAAAAGCCTTTTGAATCATTTCAGTAGATTACACTACTTTTATTCACAATACTGGGCTCCCTGCCAGCAGTGTGTGGTGGTACCAGGTGGGGGGAGAAGTAGCCTGTGTGTG
Organism: Engystomops pustulosus; assembly: GCA_019512145.1. Taxonomy (NCBI): domain Eukaryota; kingdom Metazoa; phylum Chordata; class Amphibia; order Anura; family Leptodactylidae; genus Engystomops; species Engystomops pustulosus. The sequence goes on along the minus strand of CM033650.1, from coordinate 21,444,289 downwards.
CCTGGTGTCTCCTCATACATTCTTCCTATCTCCACCCCATCCCCCTGTGGGGGAGAGGAGAAACACAGGCAAACACAGATTGCAGCTCTCTCCCTCCCCAGAACTCACAACCCGGCTGGCGGGAGCCAAGTAATTTAAATAAACTATTCCAAACTACTGAAAGTGATTCATAATGCTGACAAGCGTTTTTAAAATCAGCATCGCAAAGGGTATTTTGGAGCCTGTCAACTAAAAACCACATTCCGGTGAAGGGAGACCTAAAGCAAGGAAAACTCCACCAGTTCAGATCTGGACCTTGAGGTCGAACTGGCCAGAGTTTGGGCCCAGGTTTATTTTGAGGCTGGAGGACCTTGGGAATACAGGGACAGGACAACCAGCTGGGGGGTGGGGGATTTAAGACTGGGGTTAAGTCTTAAGTCTCTGCCTGGAAAAGACAATAGTTAAGTGAGTTTAAGATATTGACCAATGAGTTGGCTGATCGTAAACTGCAGTGTGATTGGAGAGTGCCTACCACCTGACACGGAGTAAAAAACCCTGGCCAGTGAAGCACAGGCCTCTTTACCACCAGCTTCTGAGAGCACATGTCTTGGACCTCATGGGTTTGTTCCAGGGCCCTCTCTTTGCTCTTTACCACAAGCTCTTGAGAACACATGTCTTTAGAGCCTGCCAGCAGTCCAGACCACATGGGTTTGAGTGAAGAGAGAGACACGTGTTCAGTACACCTTCAGTAGACCACAGAACCAATCCAAGGACCAGGAGAGAGGAGGCTCCAATCCAGAGCTGAAGCTTCCACAGTTTGGAACAGCTCCATCTCAATATCCAGCCTGCACTACTACCAGGCTGGTGCACTATTCTGAGGACCACTCTCCAGGACCACTCCAGTACCTTGTTGATCAATAAAGAACCGTGAGTTGATTTGCACAGCGTTTGCCTCCCTCTGATCCCTGTATACGGCGTCACCACCACGGGCTCCCCATCCATTACCAGGACCTATCTTATAGACACTCAGGGGTTGCCCCAGGGAGAACCAGTACATTCAGGCCTCTCACCCCATATTTCTTGCACACACCACCTGCTGGAGAACTGCCAGACTGGTGACAGCCTCCGGTCCCCATACCAAGCCCGTGACATCGCGCGGCCTTAGGCCGCAAATAGCCAGCCACTCCGGTATTCTGGGTCCCGGCCTTCCCCAGGCCCAAGAAAAAGGCCTAGGCCCGGTGGGGGATGTGCATTTGTGATTCCCTGCCTGTATGACTCGCGACAGGTAATTGCTACCACAAGTGCATTTTAAACTTTTATAACAATAATGAATTAGGGAGTGTTATTTCAGAAAGAGAGAGAATATAATGCATCATGTTTTGTGTCTTATAAGCTTCTGACTGAGAACCTAGCAGCGTATGGCCTCCTGATATTTTTTTTTCAGTAGCAATGAGTTTTTATGTTGCAGGAAAGAGTGACGGAAGAAATGATACAGATGCTACAATGTAAATGAGAATGAATCAGTAATGTTGCTGGTGCCAGAGGACACAGGCATCTTCATCTGCCTCATTATGTGCCTTGCACATAACCATTAGATGCATCCATATACACATGCAGTAAAGTCAGCTCTTTAACACTGAGAGGATCTGCTGTGTATCTCTTCTCTTGCGCCAAGCTGTCAGTATTGAACTGAATGATCTTCTTCAATGTCGGCAACCACTCCTAATTCCTGTTCCGTCTCAGCTGCCAGATGATGGCTCGATTATATCCAGATCCTCAACTCAAAGCATGCGACGCAGCTTTGGGACACTACAGAGATCAAAAAAAGCTGGTCGTTAATAGATCTTAAAATACTGCAGTTTCCATATCAGCAATGCAGGACAAGAAATTTTAACAATGTGGCAGTATATATCATGTCTCAGCAGTGTATAGAAATCCTATTTTTTTACAGTTCCCTCTGATTTTCATACGAGATGTTGTCTATTTTAAAGACCACTAATCCCCATCCACAGATTGGTAACTAAGCACACAATGAGCATTTCAATTCCTGTTTTTTATGCAGCTGAGTTATGCAGCTTATACAGTGTGGGCCGGGACAGGGTCAAAATTCATAGGAATGGCCACCCACACTTTGTGTTTTTTTGTGTGTGTGTTGTGTGTGTGTGTGTGTGTGTGTGGGGGTTAAGATAGTAATAATATAACATATACTATAATAATATAATATAAAGGTAATGACAATACAGTGTATATATATAAAAGATCTGCTTCGCTTTCTTAAAAATAAAAAAGTTAAGCTCCTTGACCAATCTACTTCCGGATCTTTTTATGGACATGAATGAGGTTTAAAAACACATTGTTAACCACGGACTTTACTTATATGTCCAAAAAAAAGTGCAGAAAATGTAATAGATGTATCTTAATACATTAAAAAAATATCCCGCCAAACCACACATTAGAAAAAATGAATAGAGTAAAGTCCATTAATGACAGCTGTATTTATATTATAGAAGTCCTAGATCTGCCATTTAAATCAAACATGACAAACCAGGACACTGACTTAATAGGCCAGTCAGCACACGTGGCATCTGAACCCGTTTTTGGTCTGTTTTAGCAGTCCTTAAAAACCATGCGTTTTTGGAAAATGCACTGTTTTGACCAGTTTATTCCAATTATCTTAATTAACAACGTGTCAAAACTGAATGCGTTTTCAAAAGACGCATGGATTTTTTTTAACGGACTGCTTAAAAACGGCCCCAAAAACTAGTTCAAAACGCCCACGTGTGCCACCGGCCTTAATCTTCTTAGATCTGTTATCATGTCCTCTTTCCTACTATAATAATTTTAAAATTATTGATAATGAGTCTGAAGGGCACTGGGGGTGCCTTATAGCAGCTTATCAGGCTGTTACAATGTAAAATGAGCACTTTCCTGTTGTATGCTTAAACTGTCTCTTCTTTAGTAAGATCAGAGGAGGGGAGTGTGAAGTCCTGAGGGAGCAGGGAGGAGTGAGACCTGTGTAATAGCCTGTGAAGCTACAGCATGGAGGAGTCTGGTAACAACCCCCCAAAAGCCCTATTGGCTCATTGACATAATTATAAAAGGTGATTTAAGAAGGAAGGATGGCCAGGGATAAGAAATATAAGAACCAAGAATATAAGATGTCCTTGAGACATCAAAAACTGCACTTGAAAAACATACGTGCCTTAAAGTGAGCAGACTGGTGAAGGGAACTTTCTACCATTATTTCAAAAGATGTCATTGCTAAAATCCCTTCCACCAATTCCCTAAATCCTTAAATCCCTTTTGGCTAGACAAAAGCATTCGCTAAAGAGGCCTTCCAAACCTTAAAACAGCATTAGATAGGAGATCGTCTCACTCTTAGAAGTGCACTATACTTTCCACAAGCTGTTTCCTTGCCCAAGCCTCTGCTCTGAGTGACAGCTGCAGCATCTAAACCGGAGACTGCCGCAGCAGACACCACCCAATGCCAAGAATTATACAATTGGAAACCATCTGAATAATAAATGTGGGAGCTTCACAGCCCACATAATAAGTTCTCTAATTAGTATGCTGCTACTAAAAACTTTCATATACTTCCGCTAACACAAGTCTTCTATACTAAATGCTTATACTATTTTTTAGGGTTAATACAACCAAACTGCAGATGTGTCAGAGATACAGAAATCTTGAGTGGGTTTTTTTCTTATGATTTAAGTATTAGGAGTGTTGTCGGCTGAGCTGAGAGACAGATATGATCAGCATCAGGATATTATTACAGTGGTTTGATAAGACTAAGGAATGAAGCACTAAGGTCATAAAACACCCTATAAACATCTTATTTGCGATTTCTTTACACTTCAAGAACAAGTCAGAGATAGAACCATTTTGGGAGGTATACTATAGTTTGTCTAACTACAAGTGGCCTAGGACACTCTGGTCTTGTTTTATATATTTAGAAAAGCTTTGCCATTTCTCAATTGTTATCATTTCCCAGACTTATGCAAAATTAAGACAAGTACTTAGACTTATTTATATAGTATTTCCATTACAGGGTATAATGTCAGAATGTAAAATAAGTCAACTAAGAATAGGCTGCAAAAGCCAAAAACCGAATACAAAAAAATATTTGGACATTTGCTGTTTTTTTTTAGCTCTTGATCATTATTAGGCTAAGACCAAAGGCAAATGCAGGGTTTTCTCATGACTTATGTTAAAACTCAACATTACTGGGACTAAGTGACCTCAATGTTCCTAGGAGTGGAGTAGTTTGTGCCCACTTGTAACAATTCCAAGAATCATGACATCGGGACAGATTAAGAATGCGGCCTAGTATCAGTGCAAAACTTAGAACAGAATTTAATAGGAACTATGAGGGAATGAGACTTCTCTATACCCAGCTTATTACAGCAGAGGAACTGAGTAGAAGATGTTTTCTCAACGGAACTGGCAGAATTTTCTTCTGTAGTCTCCGCCAGTTTTCCAGCTGAGACTCTGGAGCTCATTTACTAAGGGGTCGCGCTGGAGTTCACAGAAAGTGCATTGACGATCATGAACTCGCGCGAGCATTCACTAAGAATAGGCGCACGATATCTTCGCATGTGCGCTTTCCCTGGCTCTAGGTCCGACAGAGTTCACCATTTTAGTGTTTGCATGTAAGTGTTGGGCTTGCGACACGATTTGAATGTTAAATCCCGCACTCAGTCCGAATCAGTTGGAATATCGACGACAACGACCCCTAAATAGTGACGCATGGAAGCCAGCACATCGTGCGCCAAAAAGGGTCACGTGCCACAATCCCAGCGCAGACACTTGTTAAATACCTGTCCAAGCCGTGCAATATCCGAAAAAGGTGCAAATATCGAAAGTGCGATTGCGATCTTGTGAATGAGCCCTGATAAGCAACGTCCGAGAGCAATCAATATATATTTGAGATTGATGCGGCTCATATATTGATTTGATAGTGGTTGGAACCTGCATACTTATTTAATATCAAACTTATTACTAGGGGTTGGTTTTGAATATACTTACTGCTAGAAGAGGTGTTTTGTGGTCAACTTTACCTATCCGAGCAACTACTTGTATGTTATATGTACGTGGTACATTTTTAATTGTTTTTATTGTTTCTACCATCTCCCTTTTGGAGGTAATGTTTTGCTTGAATAAAGATTTATCATATTTTGTATCTTTCTTGCCTTTGAACACTCTTTCCATTTTGTATAATATGAGAGCAGAAGAGGTGACAAAGTTTATACAGTGCCCTATCTTCAGACGCACTGTTATAAGCAGGAGGAGGCTAAACAGGTTGTAAAATGGTCTTTACTCAGGTAGCATATTATAGAGAGGAAAGCTGAGTAGATCTGCAGGCCAGCATGAAGACATAGGGGGCTTTCATCATTGACTTTCCCACAGTTTTGACGTTTTTCTTTTCCTTGCTGTGATGTTTGCCGCTTATTATAAAGTGTCGGCACGATAAATTGGTCCTTTTCCCACATTCACTCCCTTTTTAGGGTGCACAATTGGGCGCAGCTTTGACAATCAACAACACTTTTCACTGCGCTTCTAGATTTCGCCAAAACTTTTGGCGCACACTTAGAGATGCAAAAAGGATGGTCAGTTCAGTCCATTTCTGGTCTGTCGCTAATTTATTAACTCCGACCAAACAATATAACATCCCAGTTGTAATTACTGCACAATTTATGCACCCAAAACACACGTAACCCTGCGCCAATATTATAAATCCCCCATGTTGTCTTATCTTGCCTTTCCAAAACATAACCTTGGTGTACGTACACACATTGCATTTTTTTTTTTGTAATAAACCTGCCTATAGTTGGAATACTCTGTGACAATCATACAGCTTTTGTCACAATAAGAAAAACATTTTTATCATTAATTGTCGCTGTGAAGCTATAGTCCTTTTCCTTTAGATATTCATTTACAAATCCTCTTTAGTCAATCTCATTTATAATTCTTGTAATTTTATCATTTTTATGCTCTGTCATTGTTAATGAGCCATACCAGCCAAACCAGAGACATTTATCTGTAGACAGAAGGGTTTCGGGGTTCTCCACTCTCCATTACTATACAGCAGATACCAGATTAAACATCTTCTTCTACAAAAGCAGTAACATCAGAGTGCAAGAATCTAAAGCAGCGACTTTAAACTTCAATCCGATCAGTCTTAAGACTGAAGTAAAGAAAAGCCTGTTCCATTACCTGAGTGACATCAATGCAGGAATCTAAGAAGATAAAGCTTTGGAATCCTTTGAAGATTTTTCACTCCTTGTATGAGTTAGGAGTAGGAGCCATCAGGCAGTTGAGTAAGGTAGAAAAATATTCTTTTGAACCCTATGATGAAGAAAGAAAAGTCACAAAAGTCTCCACGTCTCCTGTATTCTTCAAACATGGAATACTGAAATTTCCTTAAAGGAAATCTACCATCAAAATCCATCATGATAAACCAGGACACTTACTCGACACCAGACCCAGGACTGTATAATCTTTATATTTGATGACTCATGGCAACTCCTTCTCTTCAATATAACTTTTATATTTATGCTACAGTCACAAGGGCTCTGGAAGACGTATGTACAGTTACCATGTGTCGAGCCATCTTTTGTCTTCACAGTACTTGGTTACGATGTTAGTGTCTATGGTGCCGAACAAAAAGATGGCTGGATCCAATCGTTATGAATGAATCGTTACATAACTTTAGAACCTCATTCCATTTGATCCCTTTTTTCACATGCTACGTGACCACAATGGACATGTAAACACTCTGATTAAAAAACTTGATTGATTAGATAGATAGATAGATAGATAGATAGATAGATAGATAGATTATAGAGATAGATGGATGGATAGACAAATAGATAGATAGATAGATAGATAGATAGATAGATAGATAGATAGATGGATATGAGAGAGATAGATGGATATGAGAGAGATATGAGAGAGATAAATGGATATGAGAGAGATAGATATATAGATAGATAGATATGAGAGATAGATAGATAGATAGATAGATAGATAGATAGACCGATATGAGAGAGATAGAGAGATAGATATATAGATAGATAGCTATGAGGGAGATAGAGAGATATATATGCAGCGAGTGGAGAGATAGATAGATAGATAGATAGATTAGATATGAGATAGATAGATGGATATGAGAGAGGAGGAGAGATAGATTAGATATGAGAGAGATCGATGGATATGAGAAGAGATAGATGGATATGAGAGAGATAGAGAGAGATAAATGGATATGAGAGAGATTAGATATATAGATACGATCGATATGAGCGGAGAGGACTTAGAGAGATAGATATATAGATAGATAGCTATGAGAGATAGAGAGATATATATGAGAGAGATGGAGAGATAGATAGATAGATAGATAGATAGATATGAGATAGATAGATGGATATGAGAGAGAGAGAGATAGATAGATATGAGAGAGATCGATGGATATGAGAGAGATAGATGGATATGAGAGAGATATGAGAGAGATAAATGGATATGAGAGAGATAGATATATAGATAGATAGATATGAGAGAGAGATAGATCAGATAGAGCAGATATTATAGATAGATAGTATGAGAGATAGAGAGATAGATATGAGAGAGATGGGAGAGAGAGATAGATAGATAGATGATAGATAGTAGATAGATAGATCTGAGATAGATAGATATGGATAGATAGATGGATATGAGAGAGAGTAGATAGATAGATAGATATGAGAGAGGAGAGGATCAGACTGGAATGAGAGAGATAGATGGAATATGAGAGAGAGGATGGAGAGATAAATGGATATGAGAGAGATAGATATATAGATAGATAGATATGAGTAGATAGATAGATCGAAGATAGAGTAGATGATTAGACCGATATGAGAGATAGAGTGATAGATACTAGATATAGCTATGAGAGTTAGAGAGATAGATATGAGAGAGATAGGAGGAGTAGAATAGATAGATAGATAGATAGATAGTAGATAGATAGATAGATAGATAAGATAGAGAGAGTATGAGATTAGTAGTATGAGATCATGGAGGAGAGAGATAAATGGATATGAGAGAGATAGATATATAGATAGATAGATATGAGAGAGAGATAGATAGATAGATAGATATATAGATAGATAGCTATGAGAGATAGAGAGATAGATATGAGAGAGATGGAGAGAGAGATAGATAGATAGATAGATAGATAGATAGATAGATAGATAGATAGATATGAGATAGTAGATGGATAGGAGGAGAGAGATAGATAGATAATGAGAGAGATAGATGGTGGATATGAGAGAGATAGCTGGGATAGAGAGACGTATGGAGAGAGATAAAGGATTATGAGAGAGATAGATAGATATAGATAGAACGATATGAGAGATAGATAGATAGATAAGATAGATAGACAGATTGAGAGACGCATAGAGATATATAGAAAGTAGCATAATGAGAGGATGAGAGAATATGAGGGATAGTAGATAGTAGAGATTAGATATGAGCAAGAGATGAGTATGAGATGATAGATAGATGGATAGACGATAGATAGAGTAGATAGATAGATGATGATAGATAGATAGAGAAATAGATAGATATGAGAAGATATGTAGGGATATGAGAGAGAGAGATTAGATAGATATGAGAGAGGATAGATGGATAGAGATATGAGAGAGATAAATGATAAGAGATATGATATATAGAAGAGATGATTGAGAGTGATGAGAAGCATGGAAGAGAATTAGATATATAGATAGATAGATAGATAGATAGATATGAGAGATAGATAGATAGATAGATAGATAGACCGATATGAGAGAGATAGATATATAGATAGATAGCTATGAGAGATAGAGAGATAGATATGAGAGAGAGAGAGATAGATAGATAGATAGATAGATAGATAGATATGAGATACATAGATATATAGATAGAGAGATATGAGATAGATAGATAGATAGCTATGAGAGAGATAGATATGAGATAGATAGATAGATAGATAGATAGATAGATAGATAGATAGGAGATACATAGATAGATAGATATTAGATAGATATGAGATAGATGGATATGAGAGAGAGAGATAGATAGATATGAGAGAGATAGATGGATATGAGAGAGATATGAGAGAGATAAATGGATATGAGAGAGATAGATATATAGATAGATAGATA